>RAPC01000029.1:167630-308603 GCA_009806235.1 Neurospora sp. CHS-2018c
TTATACTTGATAAAGTATAAGGGTTAATAATATGGTAATATATACCATATATATAAGCCAGATATTTTTGGTTGATTTTATTCGATTAAATTCGAATTAAATATTCAATTTCTAAATTCTTCTATATATAACCCTAACCCAGTATGGCCAGTAATGGTTAGAAGGAAGGGAAGAGCTTCTAGAATAATTCTAGAAGATTCAAAGGACTAGAATCCCTGCAAGGCTTTTAGAAGAATTTTGGAAGAAGTAGACGTTGAGTGGCGATTTTCGAAGTTCACCTTTGAAGGCGAATTCTTCGGTCCCCACTTATTGTACGTCAATAACTATAGTATATTCTAAAAGCCTGAGCTCTGACGAACACGACTGTCTATTTGGATTAGTCATACAACGCTCAGACAACCCGCAAAGGCTATATAAAGAGGGCGACCCTCAACGGAAGGAAAAAAAAACTTAGACTTTTCACTCTTCGATATCTTTATTAATATATATCCTTTCCGTACTTACTACGTACCTTTCTACTCCGCTTTGAGTGCTCTTTTCAACCACGTCAACCAATGTACCAGAACCATTACCAGGCGACCATCTTTCTTAACCTTAAGAGAGAAGACGATTTCTACCTCATCATCCATCCACTTCGATACTTTAACCTATTTTCAACCACGTCAACCAATGTACCAGAACCATTACCAGGCGACCATCTTTCTTAACCTTAAGAGAGAAGACGATTTCTACCTCATCATCCATCCACTTCGATACTTTAACCTAGTCTATTCGGTTGCTCAAACCTACCTTCCTACAGTATTTAATAATAGGAGGTAAAGTATATTATAAGGGAAGAGTACTTATTAATTTAAATGATATAATTATTTACTTATAGTTAATTTATTGCGCTTATTCTTTACCGACGGCGGAATACCCCGGTAGAAATAAGATTTGGGCGTAGATAAATAAGTATTAGTATTAGTCCGGTATGGCGGAGGCTATAAGGGCCTATTATAAGGGTTGTTTAATCTATTCGAAGACTAAGGTATTGTAAAGAGTTAAAGTAGGCTATTTAAAGCTTATATTAGCCGCCTTTGTAAAATAGTGTTCCCTTAGGCGGAGCTGGGTTGTTGCCTGAGGGAGACAGTGAAACGCCTATTATTCCTTCCACCTTTTTTTCTTCTTTTTTTTCTCTGGTTTTTTTGAGGGGTTTTTTTTTTTTTTAAAAAAAAAAAAAAGAAGAATCTAAATCTTAAAGACTCATTCGTCAAATTTTTTTCAAATCAAGATTGCTCCTTAACCAAAGGGCGGATTAACTTATAGCCGGGTGGAAAATGTCCGCCATCTTTTTCTAATCATTTTGATACCCTAGTTATTATTAGGGTTAGGGTTATTGGTTATTGAAAAGACGGCCATTTTGGATTTTCTTTCCAAATTCTTATCGCCTCCAAATTTCTTATCTCTTTAACAATTTCCTTAACAATTTCCTTATCGCCGATTTTCTTATCTCTTAACAATTACTTTATCGCCTCCAATCTCCTTATCACCTTAACAATTTAACTTGGTCATTTTCAAAAATTTCGTTATTTGGCACCACGGTCGCATCCACGGTCGCATTTCAATAAAAAAGACTACTCTTTTCGATTTTTCTCAACAACCAGACCTCGTAACAATTCCCAAAAAGCACCAAAATGACCGCCGAATTAAGGCGAACAATCTGATGATTTTTGAATTTTGATGCACGAGACGGTTGAAGGCTGGTGTTGATAGAAATGATTTCCAATTTTTGGATTTCCCTTTTGGGTTGCGAGACACGGTATCAATAGCAGGATTTCCTTTTTGGGCCTAGTAAGGTGGTCCGTGTTTCTGCACATTGGACCCGGATAGACAAAAACGCCGCACCTTCCACTTTCGTTCCGGGCGCTTCGGTGGGCCCACGGACCACGACCTTTGGTGTGGATTTCCATGGCACCTTTGGTGGGCCCGACCTCAGCGCTTCTACGGTGGAAGGATGGGCGTTTCAATTATAGAAAAATATTTCTATTGACTACGTCTCCTCTTTTTTAAAGAGTTTATATTTAAATTAGAAGTTTAAGTATATTGCTATTGTAGTAGACCGTTTAATTAAGATGTAGTACTATATTATTATTAAGACGATAGAGGTAGAAGAATTAGCCGACTGGTTTATTGATAGGATATATACCCTATATAGATTGCCTAATACTATAGTATTAAATTACGGCTCTTAATTCGTATTACTATTTTAGGCTACTGTTTATAAAAGATTGGCTATTAAGAGGCTATTTAATTCCGCTTTCTACCCTTAAACGAATACCTAAATAGAGTGTATTAATGTAGAAATAGAGTAGTACTTACGAGTCTTCGTAAATTGGGTATAGACGGATTAGGCCAAGTAGTTACTATTAGTAGAATTCGCCGGTAATAATATAATTTTAGAAACTATAGGAATTACCCTATTCTTTACTAATTACGGTTTTTACTTATAGATGTGACGATTGGGATCTAATACCATAGATCACATCCCATTCGTCTCATTGGCAATACCCACAGGACCTACCGGTACTATTGATGCGCGCTCCCTAATTGGCTGCATTGGCGGCACGGGCGGTATTGATATGCACGACTATTCAATTGGTACTGCGACTTGTATGTCGTATTTACGTGTATTGTTAAATTAGATAAGGAAGGCGGTCGAAGCTGGTAGAATCTAGGCCTATCCTATATAAGGATGTAATTCTAGAGCCTAGATCTCAACCTCTCCCTCTTTCCTTCTTTAGCTTTAATTATTTTATATATTTGTATCCAATTACGCGATATGGAAATACGTAAGCTAATATATCGTAATACTTAACTAAAATTTATCTATATCCGTTTGGGAAGGTATTATAATATTCTAATTTGAACCCGAGAACCCAATAAATCGCCTCGTCGATTTCTAACCCCGAACATCGCTTCGTCGATATCGCGAACCTAATACTTATTAAACCCAATATTCCCTTTACTAATTACGACGAAAATTAATTATTATAATTAATCCCGTTTAGGGCGCGCCTTCGGGCCGTCCTCTCGTCCCCGATAATAAATAATAAACCGAATAACCCTATACCGCTAGTTACGATAATAATAATTATAATTATAACGACGAGTCCTCGTTTAAATAATAGGACGACGTCGAAGGAAATCCCAATTGGGAGGACGAGGACAACGATGCCTCCTTCCGTACTAAAACCGATAACGAATCGTTCGAAGAGCTAATCAATACCTCTACCCCTTCTAAAAAGCATTATATTCTTAATAAATAACCCCCCTAAAGAGAATTATTACTCTTCAATACCTCGAAAGAAATTCCCGCCGAATTCGTTGAATATATTAAGCGCAATATGAAATTTATTCCTAAAATTAACTCGCCTCTAAACCCTAATACGAATAATAATAAGAAAACTATAGACCTTAGTCCTAATATAGTCCGTAAATACGTACCTCCTTATAAGTAGTACGCCGATAACGAAATCGCCTACCGATATATTCGTTTAAACTATAGCGGTCTCGATTATATTTCTAATACTCGCCGCGATAGTATTATAGCTTAGAATTCCTAAATACACTATATTTCTATTAACACTAGGGAATTCAACGATAAAATAGTCGATTTATCGGCTAAATCCTTATCCCCCTCGGTTATTTATTTAATAGATAATAATTAATAACCCCGATAAGACTTGGCCGGTAACTTTACCCTCTATATAGATAACTTTTACCTATTAGTAAAAGTACGCTACTACGCGTTAAAAGCAAACGAGATTATTGTAAATAATACCAATTATACTAATTTTATTAGCGATAATAATAAAGATAATAAAGGAAACCGCATTATCAACTTTCACCTTATTACCTAATAAAGCTAATCTTTATTAACCATCCGAAATTGGAATAGCCCCTTAACCTTCTAAGAGTTTCTAACTCTAGTCAACTAAGACCCCGATACTATATAGGGAGAAATTAGTACTAGAACTTACGTATTAGAAGCCTTTATTAATATTATTAAAGACGTAGTACGTATACTTCGCTATATTTATAAGACTATTATTAAAATAGATAAATAGGTTATATATTTCGCTTAAAAAGCTAAAGAGTATTAGGCTAACGTTAATAACCGCTTAAGCGTAGGCGATGACAACGAATTAAAATTAATTAACCGTCTAATTGATTTAGAATAATAATTAGCGGCGGCCGACGTAAATAAGGATAATTTAAGTAAGAAGGTCTATAACCTTTAGGCTAAGAATAATAACCTTCGCTACAAATACAATAAATAAAGTAAGAAGGTTAATGATGCTATTAATATAATTATTAAGGTTTATAAAATAATTATACTATTTATAGAGGTTTGTACTTATAACTAAGTAGAAGGTATTAAGCAGGACTACGTCGAAGACCTTAAAATTCTTTAGGAATAATACGACTTTAAAGTCTTCTATCTTCAAACCTAAATTAATAGTCTAAACCGGTTACTAGACGTCGCCAATATAGGTATAAAGGAGTTGGACGCTACCGAACCCAAAACTACAAAACTAATTAAGTCTAAACCTAAGGAGAAAATTACTTTCTTCGAATTTATTGAGCGTTCCCCTAATATTATCCTTATAACTAATATTACCTATCGCAATAGTAAGACTCCTAACCGACGATCTTCTAAGACCCCGGATAATAATCGCTATAATAATCGACGCGCCCCCTCTAAGCCCGCCTTATATTACTTTAGAGCCGGTAGTAGCGACTTTAATAACAATAGTAACGACGATTTAACCGATAATAACGATGCCAACGACTATAACCCCCCTCGCAACCCGCGTAATAATAAGTATTCCCGCCGTAAGAAGAGTAGTACTCCTTTTAGTGCCGTTTCCTTTAAAAGAAGTCGCCATCGCAGTAAAACAATTAAGGTAAACATTCCTACCTTTTCTAGCAATAAAAATAATAAATTCGAATTCAATATATAGTATTTCTAAATAACTAATCGTCTTCGTACGAATACTAACTACTTCGCTAATAATAAAGTAGCCTTTAAAGAAGTTATCTCCAAATTTTCTAAATAAGTATTAAAGAACTTCTACTTTTTTATTCGCCCTAATACCGGCAAATTACGTATTAATATAATTAAAGACTTTATAAATCACCTATAATTAAATTATTATAATTTTAACGCCGACGAAAAGGTTTGCGAGGAATACGAAAACTTAATAATATATTATTCGGACTATTTCTATAACTTCAAAGTAGCCTTTACTTATTTAATTAACTACTATAGCATTCCCGATTCCTAGTAGAAGATTAAACTCCGTCGTAAAATTACCACCCGGCTCTACAATTGCACTAAAGCCAACTACTATACTAATTACACCTATAACGCCTATATCGAACTTCTTCAAAGTTTCGACGAAAACTTCTATATAAATTAACCTAACAATAAGGATAAGAAGGCATCCGCTAATAAGGCCCTAAATAGTTTTCAAAAGCTATTTAAAGACGTAGCTTTCAATCCCCTTCGCAACCGTTTACTAGGATCTTCATTTCTCTATAAAAAACCCTCTAAAGAGGAGACTTATAAACTATAATAGGAAGGAAAGTATTTTATTTGCTATAAACCCGGCTATATAGCCCCCATTTACCTTCGTTATAAAAAGCTCTTTAAAGCCTACAATACTAAAATTTACGCTATACGTATTGAATTCCCTAATAAGGAAATCGAATTAAGCGAAGAAGAGGGCGATAGCGGTTATAAGACCGAGATTATCGTTAAGGAGGATACGGATTCAAAAAATTAAAACGCCCGGAGAAATTAATTTTCCGTTTAGGCGAAATATCAATATATATATTAATAGGAAAAAAGGATAATATAAATAAATTTAATCTTCGAAACTATTTAGGAAGGGGCCCCGCCTTTACTATTAAATATAGTATAGTTTATAATAGATTGTCTATCACTACTTTCGACGTACTTATCGATATAGAAGTAGATATTTATATTCTTCTAAATTAGAAATTCGCTAATAAACTAATTAAATATTTAAAGCTTAATAGTAAAACCGACTTCCAACCAAGATACGTTCGGCCTTACAAAAATATTAAACTTAACGTTATCTCTTAGGCTATAAAAACTACCCTCCGGGTATAAGGCTATAAATTCTTTAATTAATAAATAGTTATTCTATTAGTAATATTAAAGGATATAATATTAGGAAAGCTATAGTTGAACGAGAATAAAGTCCTACCTAATTATAGTAATAACTAATTAATCTTCCTAGAAGACCTACTAAAAATACCGCTAGATAAAGATATTAATATTAATAAGTAATTTAAATTGCTTTAAGACCCCTCCTTTTAAGAAGATATAGAGTATAGAGAACGTCTTATAGCTATAGAAGATAAACGACGAGCCGATAGCGCTTTGTCCTAAATCTATTCGCTATAAGAGAGGGAAGTCGAGGCAGAAGTTAAGGAATTAAATACCGCTATTATAGAATTATAAATTAAAACGGAGGATATAAGGAAGGAAAATAAGGAAGCCGCAATTAAAACTAAAGCAGTAAAAGAAATAATTGCTAAATTGGAGAAGTAAGGATTAAAAGAGGAGATTTAAGGGAGGAAGTATACCGAAACCCCTAAAAGAGCCCTTAATACTAATTAGAAGCTAAAGAATATCTATACGGCTAAATATCGCGACCGTAAAGATTCCCTAGTATTAATAGATATTAATTAAATAGAATAGGAATTCTTTAATAGTATTAAATACGAATATACCTCGGAAATAGAAATTATAGAGTTAGAAATAATTTGAAATTTATATAAGTAAAGTAAAGATTTATATTCCTATTACAATACTTAAGGCCCGTATTATATAGAACGAATATTTAGCTAAACTAAATAACGTCCCTAGGACTATACTTTGGTAGGAGGAGTAGTAATGGACTTCTATATTAAGCGAGGAGAAACTATTGAGGAAATTAGTCTCTACGAAATTAATAGTATTATCGAAATAAGGCAATTAGAAGTATTACTAGAAGACGAAGAGGAGTACTAATAATTAGTAATAAAAAAGCTTTTTAAAAAGTACTAGAACCGTATTAACGTCTTTAGTAAAAAGGATTCTAATACGCTATTAGAGTTTAAAGATAAAATTAATTATAAAATCGAATTCGAAGAAGGCAAATCCCCCCAAGATTTAGGATATAACTCGTTATATAAAATGATTTTAGAGGAATTAGAAGAGTATAAGTAGTATATTATTAATAACTTCTAGAAGGGATTTATTAAATCTAATTCGGTACTATGGGCAGCCCCGGTATTATTTATACCGAAAGCTAACGGAGGTCTACGTTTCTATATAAATTACTGTAAACTTAATATATTATTAAAGAAGGACTGATATCCTCTACCTCTTATCGACGAAATAATAGTCCGTATCGGCTAAGTTAAGGTCTTTATAAAGGTAGATATCCGTTAGGCGTTCTATTATATTCGAATACACTTAAATTATAAGGATTTAACTATATTCTAAACGAAATATAGGGTATATAAATATAAGGTATTGCCTTTCGGACTTACGGGCGGACTATTGTCTTTCTAAAGGTTTATTAATAAGGTTTCAATAAATTACTTCGACAATTTCTATAGCGCTTATATCGACGACATTTTAATCTATTCCGATAATTAGGAAGACTATGATAAATACGTCGATTTAATACTATAACGTCTCGAAGAAATTAGATTACAAATTGATATTAAGAAATATAAATTTAGCGTAACCAAGATTAAATTCTTAGGTTTTATTATTAGTACCGACGGTATTTCGGTAGACCCGGAAAAGGTAGTAGTTGTAAAGGAGTAGAAGGAGCTAACTATTATAAAAAGCGTATAGGCTTTTCTAAAGTTCTACAATTTCTACTAGAAGTTTATTAAAAACTTTAATTGGATAGTAAAGCTATTGACTAATTTAACGAAGAAGGATTTGGCTTTTAAATAGGACGACTACTGTAAAAAGGCATTCGATACCTTGAAAAAGAATCTTCTTAGCGTACCCGTCTTATATTATTTCAATTACGAGAGGGAAATACGAATTGAGATGGATATTAGTAATAGAGTTTATACAAGTATAATAAGTCAATTCTAGGACAATAGCGACTAATACCCGGTCGTATTCTATTCGGAAATTATAAATTTAATAGAATTTAATTACCTTATTTATAATAAGGAATTAATAATTATAATAAAAGGGATTGAGTAATAGCGATCCGAGTTAAAAGGTACTAAACCCTTTACAATATTTATAGATTATTAGGCGTTTAAATATTTTAGTACGAAGAAGGTATTAAACGGCAAATAAGTCCGTTAGTTTGAGATTCTATTAGAATACCAATTCCGGATAACTTATCGCCCTAGTAAGGAAAACGTTACTACTAATATACTCTCTCGTAAATTAGAAGATTTGAAAACCGTTAAAGATAAGAAGGAAGACTAATTTACTTTGCGAATGTTCAAACCCGCCGATAACGGATTCTTTACCTTCGTTGGCGATAAATTAATAGATATACTAGCTAATTCGGAGGAGGAGGACGAAGCGGTTGAAATCGTTAAACTAGAAATTAACTACGACTTAATAGACGAGCTTATCTAAGCCAACCGTTTAGTAGAATTATTGTCGATCTATAAAGAAAAGGCGAAAGAAGGAGATTTTCCCTTCGTCGTTAAAGACGGACTACTAACTAAGAACTACAAATTAATAGTCCCCGAAGATAATAACCTTCGAACCAAACTCATCGAAGCAATTTACTATCTAATTACTTCGGTATACCTAAATAGGAATAAGATTAAGCGAATAATCTATAAGCGGTATTAATAGATAGGATTAATAATTGACGTAGACTATTACATTGCCAATTATTGGATATATAAAGTATTAAAGGCGCCTAAGGATAAGACACCTAGATTAATATACTCGATTCCTTTAAAGGAGGATTACCGAGTATAAAAGTCTTTAGTAATCGACTTCAAATTAATACTTAGAGATAAGTACGGTTATAATATATTAATAGTCATTATAGACCGATTTATTAAGGCAAATTAGAGTATCCCTTATAAAGATATAATTATTATTAGAGATACCGCCATCTTATACTACCGAGGCCTATATCGACTCTTCGGTCTTCCCGACGAGGTAATTAGCAATAGGGGCCCCCAATTCGTATTATAGATGATATAGGAAGTAGCCTCCTTATTGAACGTTAAATAGAAGCTAGCTATATCCGGCTACTTATAGACTACTAGCCAAGTTGAGAATTTATATTAGTATATCGATTAACAGTTGAGACCCTATATTAACTACAACTAAGACAATTAATTAGAATTTATTCTAGCGTTGGACGTAGCCTAAATAAGCCTACCCTACGATAGTTTAGACGGCCTATCCCTTAGAGAGGTTATTATAGGTTTCCCTATACCTAACGTATTAGATTGGGAAGACCGCGTTGAATTAAGACCGTTTAAGACCGAGATTAACCGATAGGAAACCTATTAATTAATCGATCGGCTGAGGACTTTCTATGTAATTGTACGATACGCTATTAATAAGGCTTAATAATAATAAATTATTTAGGCGAATAAGTATAGGAAGGAATTAGACTTCGGCGTTGGAGACCGCGTTTTTATTATTAAGAGAGGATAGATTACAAATCGATTTAGTGATAAACTTGATTGGCGATAAATATGTATCCCTTACCGGATTAAGGCTATAAAAGGATATTCTTACGAATTGGAGGTCCCTAAGGGATAGAGGGGAATTACCGTCTATTATACTAATTATTTAAAGAAGTATGCGGATAACCTAATGCCTAGCTAAAGTAATAATAACCTAGCCGGCGAATTAATCGGAGATTAGGAAGAATAGGAAGTTTTGAAGGTAATTTCCTTAAAGGTTATTAGGGGAAAGCTGGAATACTAAGTAGAATAAAAGGGTTGGGACCCCGATTTAGAATTCTAACCGGTAAATAATTTTACTAATTCTGTAGAGCTTTTGAAAGGGTTCTACAATACAAACCCTACGATGCTAGGACCCCCTAAACGATTAGTATAGTAGTTAGCGGGCAATAAATCAGATTATAATAATAACGATATACTAGTAGAGGGATTACAAATCGGTTTAAGAAGGAGAACGATAGTAAGGAAGAAGTAGGAGGACGTTGGAGGAAGTATTTAAATTATATTTGTATTAAAAATTTTCTTTTTATTCTTAAGGTTCTAGGGCTAAGCTTCAACCCGGGGGGGAGGGTAGTATAACGATTAGGATCTAGTACTATGGATCACATCCTATTCGTTTTATTGGCAATACTTATAGGACCTACCGGTACTATTAATATACGCTCCCTAATTAGCTGTATTGGCGGTACGGGCGGTATTAATATGTACGACCATTCAATTAGTACCGCGACCTACATATTGCATTCACGTGCATTGTTAGATTAAATAAGGAAGGCGGTCGAGGCTGGCAGAATCTAGGCCTATCCTATATAAGGATGCAACTCCAGAGCCTAGATCTCAACCTCTCCCTCTTTCCTTCTTTAGCTTTAGTTATTTTATATATTTGTACCCAACTACGCGATACGGAACTACGTGAGCTGGTGCATCGTAACAATAGATAGGCATCGAACTATTTTCGGTTATATTGTCCTAATTCTCCCTAGTTTAATAAAAGGAATATTTAAAAGCTTACGAATTAATAGTTTACTTCGAGGCTATTTAGGATTATATACGTACTTTAATAAAGAAGGTATAAGACTGTTATAAGGCTAATATTAATATAAAGTACACTAACGCGCTAAAGTACCGCCTTAAGGATTTGGTTATATTGAATACGACTAATTTAATAAACGGCCGTCTATATAATAAATTATACCTTTATTGGGAGGGCCCTTTTAAAATCGAATAAGTATATTCTTATAACGTTAAACTTACCCTGCCCGCTAATATATAATATTCCCTAATATTCTATATATTTATAATAAAATTATATAAGGAAGGCCTACTTAATTAGGCTGCTATTTAAGGGGATATACGCGCTAACGAAGGCAAGGTTATAATTAAAATTAATAATTACGAAGAGGTAGCGGAATAAGAGTTCGACGAATTTCGCAATTATAAGTAGAGGGGGGGCAATTACTACTAATTCTATATAATAGTATAGATTTATTATAATTTTACCGAAGAATTAATTATTAATATAATTAATACGAGGAAGGCTATTATTACCTTCTATAATAACTACCCCGAAGCGCTTATTCTACTAGAAATTAAATAGTGGTTAGAGATTATAGCTATATTACAAGAACGGACCCTAGTACCGGCTTTAACGCCCCGCGTACCCCGAATACCCCGAATACCCTAGGCCCTAGCCCTAGCCCTAGCTCCGAAATATTTAACCCTAGCCCCGCCCTTAAGACGTTCTAAATGTATTACCGATTTAAAGGAGTAGATCAATACTACCGTCGCGGATATTACAACCGGATAATAGGTAGCCCCGCCCTAGAGGCCGGCCCTAATAGTCGTAGCGACCCCTTACGAACTAGAGGCACTATCCGAAGAGGATATAAGGAAATTAGACGAAGTATTTAGGAAGATCTTTAGGGAATTATCGGAGATATAGCAAGGGAAGAGGTTTTTTACAAAGAATGTAGTAGATAGGTTGGAAGTAGGGACCTATTAGTAGGGTAACGATAATTAGACTACAGAGGAATTTAAGGATATAAAAAGGATTTAGGAATTACGAGCGGAGGAGGATTTCGAAGACGGACCTTATCTACGGGTAGAAGAGCTTAAAAACGGAAATTGAAGGGTAATCTATTATTTTATATATATATAAATTTTAAAACTCTAGAACTTCTTTTATAAGGAAATAGTATTATAGGATTAATTATAACTATTTTATATATATACGGCTCCTACTATAAGCAATTGAGCCTCGTACTGTACTATTACTACTATTAGCCAATAGCATATTACGTACATATATACGTGCGCGGTCTAGGCTCTAGGCATAGCCTTCGTGCCATGCCCTATATCGCCAGACCTGCGCACACTTCTCTTTCCCTCTCTTCGTACATCTACGTATATCCAACCTACCCCCTACCATTGGCCTTGCCCCGTGATACTCAAGTAGCTACCCCGAAAACGCCCGCTACGTTTAATAATATAGATGTAAATATAGATATAAATGTAGATGTATAATAGCCGGAGCTTATTATCCTTCGACCCGAACTAGAAAACCTAGTAAATCGAAAGTATATACTTTATTCCAATTCCCCCTTTCGACGATAGTATCTTCCCTTTATACCTAACTATAATCCCTTTCTCCGATATAAAGTAATCCCAAAGCGTGATAAGGGTTATATAAATATATATAATAATATTATATTCAATATTAAATGGGAGGAATATACCTTATACTATAAATAATAGCTAAATTTGTATATTAAGCGCGGTATATATAAGTATTATATTAATAAGTAGAAGAAGGAAAGATTTGGAAATATGCCGTTTTACTCCGCCGAGAATTTTATAGATTTCGGTAATATCGATCCGGCTCTACCTAAGCTTTTACCCGTCGAAGAGTAGTTAATTGCCCGGGTCTATATATATATTAATATTTATATTATTAAAGGAGCTTAGTATCGGTATTGCGGGTATATTATTAACTTTCTTCGAGATATTAGTTTAGTATATAACCGTTTACCCCTTTTATTAGAAGAGTTTAATATTATTATATTTTGCCCTTAGAATGTAAATAATTAGGACTAGATTCGAAAATAGTTTCGTCGAAACTATTATATTAATAAACGGAATATTTAAATTTAGTTAGACTATTTGAAAGATAATTACCTTAGCTATTATAATATTGTTATTAATAATACCCGTCTTTTTTAATTCCCGGAGGATAGTAATATTTTTAACCGATTTACTCTTTATATTATTAAGGAGGATATTAAAATTAATAAGGATAATAAGGTTAATATTGACGACGAAGAAGTTACTGCTATGCTAAACCTTATAGCCAATTAAGTTTAATTTAATTAATTTATTAATTAATTGAATAGTTAAAGACGAGGATAGGGGTAGCGATTTAAGTAGCCGCCTTTTTAATATATTAATTTCGGCTTTATTTATAGTCCCGAATTTCCCCCGGTTGCTCCGAATTTATCCGTTATCCCGGATATTCAACTTGCCCTGGCTTCCAATCCTGATCTCTTATTTAGCCCGGTAATATTAGAGTTAGAATTAGAGCTAGAGTTAGAATAGTAGCCGTAATTGCTGGGTCTTAATAGATAGGGACGAATCCGTGGTTTTATATAAATGCCGGACTTTGTTAAACCTACCCCTATTAATGAATTTAATAGATTATAGCTATTGCTTTTTTAAGTATTTTTAACCCTCTACCCTTAAGGTAAGGCCGATTTTATAGTCTAGCGTCTTTATAAAGTGTTATACTGTAATTATATTAAATACGCTATAAAATGGAAAGATAGCCGGTTTATTCGCTACCCCCGATTTCGCTTCGTCGCTTTTAATACTTTAATATGTAGCTAGGTCAATTAAAAGAGCTCCTTCTATATTCGTCGTAATTTAGGCTAAGGTATTCTCTAGGCTAAAGAATTCCGGGAGGCGTTTGAAGGCCGCATAAAGTAAGCCGAATATATTTTTAAGTTTATTATAAAGTATGTAGATATTCTACGTAGTACCTAGCCCTATTAAGGAGTTAAAAAATAGGTTTTAAAGGTATATATTTATAGACTCGGTATACTTTCCTTCTTTATAACCTTTACGCCGGCCGATTTATATTAGAGGTTATTAGTTAGATTTATCCCCCGTTATAATAAGTAGTTTAAAAGTAGTAAGTGCGAACGTAGTAGGATTGTATAGGAGAATCGCTATAATAATTTAATAATTAGTATATAGTATTTTTAAAAGAAGTATAAAGTATTCTATAATAAAGTCCTTATCCCGAAGTTCTGTATTATCGATTATTAGGACCGGTATAAATAGTAGGCTCGCGGTAGCCTTTATAACTACGGCCTATATTAGTATAAAAGTATATTTGAAGTATAATTCGAAACGGTTAAGGGTAAAGATGTATTTACTATTTTCTAGGGTATTTATATTACGGCTATTAACCTAGAGCCGTATAGAATTCTTAATATAGTTGAAGGCGACGTGCTTACTATCCGTATAGGGGAATACGAATAACTAACCTTCGTTATACTATCTTATATTATTAATTATATAAACCGGTATTAATATAATATAATATACTATCTATAGCGTTATAAATTTCTAGATAGTTCGATAACCGAAGAGGCCGTATACTATTTCAATTTCCTTCGAAATTTATACGACCGTCTATATATTATTCGTAGATTTAACCCACTTTATAATATATTTAATATTATACGTAATAATACTAATATTAATAATTAGAACCCTATTATATTATTAAGTTGGCTGGCGAATATAAACATTTCCCTATATATAAGCGTCTAAACTGTACTTTATTATATTATTAAATATTGCTCGAAGGCCGAGACGAAATCCCTGTTTTATTAGTAATTTGCGGCCTAAATCCTTCTTCGTATTTCTAATTATAAACCGCTACTTTCCTTCGTTACTAAATTAATAAATAAATTACTATTAGAAAGAAATCAGTCTACCTAGGAGGTTTATTATTATTTTTTCGGTTTATTTCTATATAAGGGTATAAGGGTGGTCCGGTTAGTAGATTATCGACCTAGGGAAATTTAAATTTAAAACCGTTTTACTATTGGTATCGATAACGAAGTTCGGGGCTATATTACCTAATATAATAAATATTTTTAATATAGTCTTTAATTTAATAAATTAACTTACATTTAATTTTGTATATATACCAATTAATTTATTAGGCTATAGCGTTTTTATAAGGAGCCCTATATATTAAAGTATATATTTAAATATAAAGGGGATATTATATTTAATATTTATAAAAAATTTTACCGTATTAAAATAATACTTTATTACCCTTATCGTCTCAATACCAATTTGAAGGTAGTTGAGGGGGTAAAATATACCACCTAGTCAGAAGTATATACCCGCTATCGAGAGATTTATAATTATTATAAAGATAATTATTATAGCGAATTATTCGAGCCTCCGCTTGAAGACGATATTGAAGTTATACCGCTTAAGGAAGATATATAGTAGGACGATTGGATACGTATAGCTTAAGAAGCCCTAGATTAGCCTATAAGTATTAATGAGGATATTAATATATTTAGCCGTCGTTCTATTAATTTGGAATATAATTAGGGAATTTATTATTATAGTAAATATAACGGTCTTATTTTTAACGCCTAAAATTTTTAGAAATGTATAAAGGTTAATAACCCTAGTTTATTCGAAGCGGAGGAAGTAACCGGTACGGCTATAAATAGCTTTAATCCTGAATAGCGCTTCGTTTATAATATATTCGTAAACTATTATTAGGTTATTCTTTATAGTAATAACTTTATACCTTTTAGAATATAGTTTAATAGTAAAGAAGGTATTGGGAAATCGTATATTATTCGTCTTCTTTTTACTCGGTTTGAGGAATTGGCTATTGTTTACAACAAACCTTCTATTATTATACGTATTATTCCTACCGGTGTGGCGGCCAATAATATTAATAGTTCTATATTATATTCGCTTCTTCGACTTCTTATATTTAAAACCGGTATAGCCTTACTAGATTTATCACTTAATGACCTCGCTTTTTTGTAATTACGACTCCGTTATTTATAGTATTTTATTATCGACGAAAAATCTATAATTAACCTCAAAATAATATACTATATAAATAAGCGGCTCTAGCAGGCCTTGCTTAACTATAATAATAAATTCTTCGGCAGTAGGAGTATTCTTCTAATTAGAGATTTCTACTAATTGCCTCCTATTATAGAAAAGGCCTTAATTAATATAAGGTAAAATAACTAATTTATTCCCGAAGAAATATTTAGAAGATTAGTATATTAATCCTTCGACTAAATTATTAAATTGAAGTAGATTGTCTAGTAGGGTAGTAATAACTAAGTAGTATTTAGAAATATACTTAAAGGTTTACAATTTAGTCGCCCAATATAAAAATATTGGGAATTACTATCTATATAAGTAAAAACGAAACTATAAGAAGAAGGATAGGATTTTAGTATTTTCGAGGATACTTTATATATATATTTAATTAACGCGAAGGTTAAAGAATATAATTATACCTATTTAAAAGGTTTTAGGGCGCTATATATATAGGTATACATTAATTATATAAGTAATAGAATTAGCGAAGTTAAACCTAATAATATAAATAACTTATATAAATAGTTACCTTTGATTATTAGTGCCAAAATTATATTTATAGAGAATATATAGGTTGAGAAAGGCTTAATAAATAGTATAATTAGTATTATTTAAAATATTATATAGCGTTAGGGTATTAAGCCTCGAAAAGTACTACTTTATACCCTATTAGTATATCTCCCTAGCTATAGTGGCTTAGTTTATTTTAAGTAAGAAGGCTTTAATATTAGAATTATTGAAACGCCCATCCTTCCACTGTGGAGGCGCTGAGGTCGGGCCCACTAAAGGTGCTATGGAAATCTACACCTGAAAAGGTCGTGGTCCGTGGGCCTATTGAAGCGCCGAAATTGGAAGGAGCGGCGATTTCTGTCTATCCGGGCCCAATGTGCAGAAATACGGACCACCTATAGACCCATGCGCGGACCCACTCTATGCCCGATTAGGAAATCGTTAAGATACTGTGTCAATAGCAATGCAGATTATACTGGATTTCCCACGAAACGACATTGCAATTGGAATTTCTCCTCAACTAAGAAATGCATCAAAGTGCACAGAGTATCAAAATGACCGCAAAATTCCGGCGGACATTTTACACTTGGTTACACTCCCTGCGCTATAGTAATTGTAGAGAAAAGTCGAAAAGAGTAGTTTTTCTTATTGAAATACGACTGTAGATACAAAAAGCTGAGGTTGAAAATGACTAAATTAAATTGTTAAGGAGATAAGAAAAGGTACGATAAGGAAATTGTTAAGGAGATAAGAAAAGGGACGATAAGGGAATTATTAAGGAGATAAGAAATCTAGAGGCGATAAGAAATCTGGAGGCGATAAGAATTTGGAAAGAAAATCCAAAATGGCTAAGTCTTTTTAATAACGAATAACCCTAACCCTAAAGAAAGGCTACTAAAATAATTAGAAGGGGATAACGAACATTTTGGTACCGGGTATAAGTTAATCCTGTGACGACTGGGATCCAGTACCATAGACCACATCCTATTCGTCTCATCGACAAGACCTACAAGACCCACCGGTACTATTAATGCGAACACCCTAATTGGTTGCACAGGCGGCATTAACCGTACGACTATTTAATTAGTACTGCGACCTATATATTGTATTTACGTATATTATTAAATTAAATAAGGAAGGCGGTCGAAGTTAGTAAAATCTAGGCCTATCCTATATAAGGATGTAATTCTAGAGCTTAGATCTCAACCTCTCCCTCTTTCCTTCTTTAATTTTAATTATTTATTTTATTTATACCCAATTACGCAATATGGAACTACGTAAGCTAATATATCGTAATACTTAATTAAAGCTTACTATATCCGTTTAAGAAGGTATTATAATATTCTAATTTGAACTTAAGAACCCAATAAGTTGCTTTATCGACTTCCGACCCCGAGAACGTCGCTTCGCCGACATTGCGAACCCGTTATTAAACCCGATATTTATTTAAACCCGATATTCCCTTACTAATTACGACGAAAATTAACTA
The DNA here is from genome assembly GCA_009806235.1 of Neurospora sp. CHS-2018c. Classification (NCBI taxonomy): domain Eukaryota; kingdom Fungi; phylum Ascomycota; class Sordariomycetes; order Sordariales; family Sordariaceae; genus Neurospora; species Neurospora sp. CHS-2018c. The sequence goes on from RAPC01000029.1 coordinate 185,539, forward strand.
TTATAATTAATCCTGCTTAGGACGCGCCTTTAGGCCGTCTTCTCGTCCCCGATAATAAATAATAAACCGAATAACCCTATATTGCTAGTTATAATAATAATAATTACTATTATAACGACGAATCTTCGTTCGAATAACCGGACGACGTTGAGGGTAACCCTAATTAGGAGGATAAAAACGACGACAAATCGTTTGAAAAACTAATCGATACCTCTACCCCTTCTAAGAAGTATTATACTCTCAATAAATAACTTAAGGGAAAACTATTCCTCTTTATTACCTCGAAGGAGACTCCTTCAAAGTTCGCTATACAATTTAAACGAGGTATAAAGTTTACCCCTAAGATTAATTCGCCTTTAAACCCTAATATAAATAATAATAAGACTACAAACCCTAACCCTAATACGGTCTGCAAATACGTACTTCCTTATAAATAGTATACCGATAACGAAGTCGCCTATCGACGTATTCGTCTAAATTATAGCAGTCTCGACCGGGTTTCTAATATTCGTTGCGATAGTATTACAACTTATAATTCCTAAATACGCTGTATCTCTATCGACGCTAAGGAATTCAACGATAAAATAATCGATTTATTGGCCAAATCCCTATCCCCTTCTATTACCTACCTAATAAATAATATTTAATAATTTCGATAAAACCTTATTATCAACTTTACCCTTTATATAAATAATTTTTACCCGTTAATAAAAATACGCTACTACGTATTGAAAACAAACGAAATTATTATAAATAATACTAACTGTATTAATTTTGTTAGTAATAATAATAAAAATAATAAAGGAAACCGTATTATTAACTTTTACTCTATTACTTAATAAGGATAATTATTATTAGCTATCCGAAACTAGAATAATTCCCTAACCTTCTAGGAATTTCTAATTTTAATTAATTAAAACCCTAATGCTATATAAGGAGAAATTAATATTAGAATTTACGCGTTAGAAGCCTTTATTAATATTGTTAAAAACGTAGTATACGCACTTCGCCACACTTATAAAACTATTATTAAAATAAATAAATAGGTTATATACTTCGCTTAAAAAGCCAAAAAGTATTAGGCTAATATCGATAACTGTTTAAGCGCTAGTAATAACGAATTAGAATTAATTAACTAGCTAATTAACTTAGAATAGCAATTAGTAGCGGCCGATGCGGACAAAAACAATTTAAATAAGAAGGTTTATAACCTCTAGGCTAAAAATAATAACCTCCGTTACGAATACAATAGGTAAAGTAAAAAAGCTAACGACGTAATCGATATAATTATTAAAGCTTACGAAATATTAATATTAACTATAGAGATTCGTACCCGTAATTAAGTAAAAGGTATTAAAAAGGACTATATCGAAGACTTTAAAATTATATAAGGATAATATAATTTTAAAGTTTTATATTTATAGGCCTAAATCGATAATTTAAATCGGCTATTAGACGTTGCTAATATAGGCGCGAAAGAATTGGCTACTATTAAACTTAAGCCTATTAAATTAATTAAGTCTAAACCTAAGGAGAGAATTACTTTTATCGAATCTATTGAATACTCTCCTAATTTTATCCCTATAATTAATATTACTCGTCGTAAAACTCCTAACCGTCGACCTTCTAAAACCCCTAATAACGGCCGCTATAATAAAAATCGATGTACCCCTTCTAAACCTGCCTTATACTACTTCGGAGCCGGTAGCGGCAATCCTAATAACGATAGAAATAATAATCCTATTAATAATAATAATAATAACAATTACAACCCCCTTTATAACCCGCGTTATACCCCTTGTAATAATAATAAGCGTTCCCGTCGTAAAAAAAGTAATATTCCGTTTAATACTATCTTTTTCGAAGGAGGCCGTCGTCGAAATAAAATAGCTAAAGTAAATATCCCTACCTTTTCTAATAATAAAAATAATAAATTCGAATTCGATATATAGTATTTCTAAATAACTAACCGTCTTCGTATAAATACCGATTACTTTGCTAATAACGAAGCCGCTTTTAAAAAAATTATTTCTAAGCTTTCTAAATAAGCGTTAAAGAATTTCTACCCTTTTATTCGTCCTAACGCCGGTAAATTACGCCTTAATACTATTAAAAACCTTATAAACTACTTATAATTAAATTACTATAATTTTAACGCCGACGAAAAAGCCTGTAAAGAGTACGAAAATTTAATAATATATTACTCAAACTACTTCTGCAACTTCAAAATAGCTTTTACTCGTCTAATTAATTATTATAATATCCTTAATTCCTAATAAAAGATTAAGCTCTGCTGTAAGATTACCACCCGGCTTTACAATTACGCTAAAGCCAACTACCGTACTAATTATACCTATAACGCCTATATCGAACTTCTTTAAGGCCTTAATAAAAACTTTTATATAAGTTAACTTAACGATAAAGATAAGAAGGTATCCGCAAATAAAGCCCTCGGTAATTTTAAGAAGCTATTTAAAAATACCGCTTTCGGCCCCCTTCGTAACCGCCTACCCGGGTTATCCTTTTTATATAAGAAACCGTTTAAAGAAGAGACCTGTAAATTATAATAAAAGGGAAAGTATTTTATTTATTGTAAACCTGGTTATATAATTCCTAATTACCTTTATTGTAAAAAGCTCTTCAAAGCTTATAACGCCAAAATTTATACTATATATACTAAGTTCCCTAATAAGGAAATCGAGTTAAATAAGGATAAAAGCGATAATAGTTACGAAATTAAAACTATTGTTAAAAAGGATTCGGATTCGGATTCGAAAAACTAAAACGCCCGGAAAAATTAATCTCCCGTCTAAATAAAGTATTAATATATATATTAATAAGAAAAACGGATAATACAAATAAATTTAATTTATAAAATTATTTGGGAAAGGGCCCGCTTTTTACTATTAAATATAATATAATTTATAATAGATTATCTATTTCTACTTTCGACGCGCTTATTGATACGGGAATAAATACTTATATTCTTCTAAATTAGAAATTTATTAATAAATTAATTAAGTACTTAAAATTGAATAGTAAGACCGACTTCTAATTAAAATATATTCGGCCTTATAAGAATATTAAATCTAATATTATTTTTTAGGCTATAAAAGCGGCCATCCGGATATAGGGCTATAAATTCTTAAATTAATAAATAATTGTTCTACTAGCAATATCGAAGGATATAATATTAAGAAAATTATAATTAAGTAAAAATAAAATCCTACCTAATTATAATAATAATTAATTAATCTTCCTAAAGAATCTACTAAAAATACTGCTAAATAAAAATATTAATATTAATAAACGATTAAAACTACTTTAAAACCCTTCCTTTCAAAAAAATATAAAGCGAAGAAAATATTTTATAAATATAGAAGATTAAAGACGAATAAATAATACCTTATTACAAATCTATTTACTTAAGTAAAAAGTAAAAGAGGAAGTTAAGGAATTAAATACCGCTATTAAAGAATTATAAATTAAAATAGAAGAGGTAAAGAAGTAGAATAAAGCTAAGGTAAAGGTAGTAAAAGAAGTGATTGCTAAATTGGAAAAGTAAAAGTAAAAGCTTCCGTTGGTAATTAAAGAAGAAATCTAAGGAAGGAAGTATATTGAAACCCCTAAAAGAACCCCTAATACTAATTAGAAGCTAAAGGGTATTTATATAACCAAATATCGCGACTATAAAAATCCTCTAATATTAATAGATATTAACTAAATAAAATAGGAATTCTTTAATAGTATTAAATATAAGTATACTTCGGAAATAGAAATTATAGAGCTAGAAATAGTTTAAAATTTATATAAGTAGAGTAAAAATCTATACTTTTACTATAATATTTAAGGATTATACTATATAAAATAGGCCTTCGGCTAAATTAAATAACGCCTTTAGGATTATACCCTAATAGGCGCTATAATTATAGACTTTTACATTAAATAAGGAAAAACTATCGAAGAAACTAATTTTTACAAAATTAATAGTATTATTAAAGTAAGGTAAACCGGGCTATTACTAAAGGATAAAGAGGAATATAAGTAATTAATAATAGAGAAATTCCTAAAGAAGTATTAGAATTATATTAATATCTTTAGTAAAAAGGATTCTAATACGCTACTAGAGCTAAAGGATAAAATTAACTACAAAATCGAATTCGAAAAGGGTAAATCTCCCTAAAATTTTAATTATAATTCCTTATATAAAATAATATTTAAAGAATTAAAAGAATATAAATAATATATTACCGATAATTTCTTAAAAAAATTTATTGAAATTAATTTAGTATTATAAGTAGCGCCCGTATTATTTATACCTAAGGCTAATAAAGGTCTATATTTTTATATAAATTATTATAAATTCAACGCCTTATTAAAGAAAGATTAATATCCTTTACCCTTTATTAACGAAATATTAATGCGAATCGGTTAGGTAAAAATCTTTACTAAAATAAATATCCGATAAGTATTTTATTATATTTAAATATATTTAAATTATAAAGATTTAATAACGTTCTAAATATAATATAGAGCGTATAAATATAAAGTATTACCCTTCGGCCTTATAGGAAGACCTTTATTATTCTAAAAATTTATTAACGAAGTCTTAATAGGCTACTTCGATAATTTTTATAACGCTTATATCGATAATATTTTAATTTATTCTAATAATTAAAAGGATTATAATAAATATATTGATATAGTATTATAACGTCTCGGGGAAATAAGGCTATAAACCGATATTAAAAAATATAAATTTAATATAATTAAAACCAAATTCTTAAACTTTATTATTAATATTAATAGTATTATAATAGACTTGGAGAAGGTAATAGCCGTAAAAGAATAGAAGGAGTTAATTATTATAAAAGGCGTATAAATTTTTCTAGGGTTTTGTAATTTCTATTGGAAATTTATTAAGGATTTTAACCGGATAGTAAAACTATTAATAAACCTAACGAAGAAGGACTTAACCTTTAAATAGGATAATTGCTATAAAAAGGTATTCAATACTTTAAAAAGGAGTTTTTTTAATATACCCGTTTTATATTATTTTAATTACGAAAGGGAAATATAAATCGAGATAAATACTAATAATAGAATTTACGCCGGTATAATAAATTAATTCTAAGACGATAGCGATTAATATTTAATTATATTCTATTTAAAGACTATAAATTTAATAAAGTTTAATTACCCTATTTATAATAAGGAATTAATAGTTATAATAAGAGGTATTAAATAATAATAATCCGAATTAAAAAGTACTAAACCCTTTATAATATTTATAAATTATTAAGTATTCGAATACTTTAATATAAAAAGGGTATTAAATAGCCGATAAATTCGATAATTTAAAACCCTATTAAAATATTAATTCCGGATAATTTATTACCCTAGTAAAAAAAATATTACCGCCGATATATTATTTTATAAATTAAAAGATTTAAAAATTGTTAAAAATAAAAATAAAGATTAATTTACTTTACGAATATTTAAACCCGTTGATAACGGATTTTTTACTTTCGCTAGCGATAAATTAACGGATATATTAATTAATTCGGAAGGGGAGGATAAATCGATTAACGTAGAAATCGCCGAATTAGAAATTAATTATAATTTAATTAATGAAATAATTTAAATTAACCGATTTGTAAAATTATTATTAATTTATAGAGAAAAAGCGAAATAGGAAAGTTTACCCTTTATTATTAAGGATAGCTTATTAATTAAAAACTATAAATTAGTAGTCCCGGAAAATAGTAATCTACGAATTAGGCTTATTAAGTAGTTTATTATTCGGTTACTTTAATATATTTAAATAGAAATAAAATTAAACGAATAGTTTATAAATAATATTAGTAAGTAGGATTAATTATTAATATAAATTATTATATTACTAATTATTAAATATATAAAATATTAAAAGCGTTTAAGGATAAAACGCCTAAATTAATATATTTAATTCTTCTAAAGGAGGATTACTGGGTATAGAAGTCCTTAGTAATCTATTTTAAATTAATATTAAAGGACAAATATAATTATAATATATTAATAATTATTATAGACCAATTTATTAAAACAAATTAGAATATCCCTTATAAAAATACGGTTACTATTAGAAATACCGCTATTTTATACTACCGAGGCCTATATTGAATCTTCGGCCTTCCTAACGAAGTAATTAATAATAAAGGCCCTTAATTCGTATTATAAATAATATAGGAAGTAACCTCTTTATTAAATATTAAATAGAAATTGGCTATATCCGGCTACTTATAAATTAAAATAGTCTTTCCTTAGGCGGAGCCAAATATGCCCAACGAAGATAGTAAAACGCTTATAGGTCTATATTTTAATTTTTTTTATAAATTTTGGTTTTTTTTTTTTTCGAATTTTAATTTTTTTTTTCTCGAAATTCCTTTTTTTTCTTCTCGAAATTCCTTTTTTTTTTYTGGATTTCCTTTTTTTTTTTCCTTTTTTTTTTTCTTTTTTTYTTTCTTCCTTTTTTTTTCCTTTTTTTTTCTTTTTTTTTTCCCTTTTTTTCTTTTTYTTTTTTCTTTTTTTTTTCTTTTTTTTTTYTTTTTTAGAACTTAATTATTTTTGGGACTTAATTATTTTTAGGACTTGGTCATTTTCAAAAAAAAAAAAACCAACTTCAAATAAGATTGAATAAATAATTTTAAAAAGAAGAATAAATATAAGAACTATTAAACTATTAGCCCTATTAAATTATTAATTTAATTAATTAATAAAAATATTTATTCTTTTTATTTATATAAGCGAAAAGACTTTAGGACTTTATTATTCCTAATATTAAATTTTTATTACTCTTAATATTTTTTTATTATTCCTAATATCTTTTTATTACTCTTAATATTTCTTTATTACTCCTATTATTCTTAATATCTCCTATTACTCTTAAATTTAATTATTTAGAGGATTTAATTATTTAAAGTAATAGTCGTATTTTAATAAGAAAAATTATTCTTTTTAACTTTTCTTAATAATTAATATATTATAAGGAGTATACAAAGTATTAAAATAATTATAAAATTTAAACGAATATTCTATATTTAGTTGCACTTTAATATATCTTCTAATTAAAGAGGAATTCTAATTATAATAATAAATTTATTATTCTACTTTTAATCGGTTATATAAGCTATAATTGTATATAAACGATTGTAAATAGCCGCGCGACCGGTCGTATACAAATCGAGCTTCGCAATACTATCCCAACCGTATTTTACGCTATATCGCTTAGTAAAAGACGTTAGGAGAATTAGACAAATTTACTCTATCTAATAATATTTTTCGCAATTTGATATATATAATTTGGATTGAGCTATATTAATCTAAACGTCTAGAAATATAATATAATTTACATTACTATTAATACTGTATCTTAACGATTTCCCAATTGGGTATAGAATAGGGACTTTAGTTCTGTAATTAATTATATTCTGGCCTATTATAAACAGAACCGCCGCGCCTTCTACGCTTCGATATAAGCCTATAGACTACGACCTCTGGTATAGATCCAATTGTAGCACTTACGGAGGTGGGCCCGACGACGAAATTGCTTAGTAAAGGTATAGGCGTTTCAATTAGCTAAATTGAAAATTTATACTAATATATTAATTAATAGTTAAAACCTTATATTAATTACAATTAAGATAATTAATTAGAATTTATTTTAATACTAAACGTAGCCTAAATAAATCTACCCTATAATAATTTAAACGGTTTATCCCCTAAAGAAGTTATTATAAATTTCCCTATATTTAATATATTAAATTAAAAAAACCGTATTAAATTAAAGCCTCCTAAAATTAAAATTAACCGATAAGAAGCCTATTAATTAATCGATCGATTAAAGACTTTCTATATAATTATATATTATATTATTAATAAGGCCTAATAATAATAAATTATTTAAGCGAATAAATATAAAAGGGAATTAAATTTTAGTATTAGAGATTATATTTTTATTATTAAAAGAGGATAGATTATAAATTAACCTAATAATAAATTTAATTAGCGATAAATATATATCCCTTACCGGATTAAAATTATAAAAAATTATTTTTACAAATTAGAAGTCTTTAAAGAATAAAAGGGAATTACTATTTATTATACTAATTATTTGAAGAAGTACGCCGATAACCTAATATTTAGTTAAAATAATAATAACCTAATTAGTAAATTAATTGGAAATTAAGAGGAATAAGAAATCTTAAAAGTAATTTCCTTAAAGGTTATTAAAGGAAAATTAGAATATTAAATAGAATAGAAGGGTTAAGACCCCGATCTAAAGTTCTAGCCGGCGAATAATTTTACTAACTCTATAAAACTCCTAAAGGAATATTACAATATAAACCCTACGATACTAAAACCCCTTAAACGATTAATATAATAATTAATAGGCGATAAATTAAATTATAATAATAATAATATATTAATAAAAAGATTACGAATTAATTTAAAGAGGAAAGTAATAATAAAGAAGAAGTAGGAAGGATATTAGAAGAAATATTCGAATTATATTTATATTAAATTTTTTTTCCTTTATTTTTAAAACTCTAGGGCTAAGCCTTAACCCGGGGGGAAGGGTAATATAATAATTAGGATCCAATACTATAGACTATATCCTATTCGTTTTATCGATAAGACTTATAGGACCTACCGGTACTATTAATATAAATACCCTAATTAATTATACGGGTAATATTAACCGTACGACTATTTAATTAATATTACGACTTATATATTATATTTACGTATATTATTAGATTAAATAAGGAAAGCGGTCGAGGCTAGTAGAATTTAGGCCTATCCTATATAAGGATATAATTCTAAAACCTAAATTTCAACCTCTCCCTCTTTCTTTTTTTAATTTTAATTATTTATTTTATTTATACCCAACTATACGATATAGAACTATATAAATTAGTATATTGTAATAAATCCGGCCCTTAATTAAAGAAGAATTCGGATTTGAAAAAATTTAACGAATAAATCTTTAAGAAGAAAAGTAGAGAAAAAAAAAGGAAAAAAAAAAAGGGAAAAAAAAAGGGGAAAGAAAATTAAAAAAAAGGAAAAAAGAAATCTAAATAGAAAAATATTATTAGAATAATTAGAAGGAGAGGACTATTATTTTATATATAGCTAGAAGTTATTCCGTTTTTTAATTAAAAAGGATTTATAAATTAAAAATAATAAATAAATAATAATTAAATTCGTAAAGTTCTTTTTTTCTTTTTTTTTAAAAAAAATAAACCTTTTAAAATAGAAAGAAGAATAGGCGTTTTACTATCTTCCTCGGGCATATCCGGCTCCGCCTAAGGAAATACTATTTTACTTATCTTCCACTTTATTCGAAAATATATAAAAGGATTTACCTTTTATATAAGGAAGTAATTCTTAATTACTATTATTTATACTAATACAATATATAAATCGTAGGGTATAATTATAAATATCATTATTCTCGACGTATTTAGGGACGATTTTATATTTAGTTTAATATATATAGTAATCTCGAAGGTAAAAACATTATAAAGTATTATATTTAATTAAATTTTCGGTATTAATATTATACGTACGAAGAATAATAAAGCCTAATTTAAACGCTATATTAATATTATTCGAAGGCGGCCTTAATAGATATTACCTCCTACTCTAATAGCGGTAATAAAATAGTATTCCTTTAGGCGGAGTTTACTATATTTAAAGGAAATAATAAAACGCCTATATTTGCCCAAACGACTAAGGAGATACTAAAATACTAATTAAAATATTACTAAATATTCTAAATTTACCTTTAATTTAAATTTCTATTATTATTATTCTAAATAATTTTAAATAACGTTCTAATCGTCTTTATAATTTCTACCTCTCTTATTTACTATTACTAACCCTATAAAGGGTATTATAAGAACGTTCGTAGTATAACGGTTTACGTAGACGTATATAGCCGCTATTAATATATATAGTATAGAGACCCTCTATTCGATTCCTAATTATAATTACCGTTTTTATATTAACTCTAACTTTATTAACTTTTTAAGATAATACTAATTCTAATTTTCTAATCTTATCCGTCTAGGATAACCGAATTAGGGAATCTACTTATAAAAGTCCTATAATATAGTAAAGTAAAGAGATTAAAATATAATTAAAACGGGTTATCCTTTGTAATAGGTTTAGGATACTTCGCGCTCTAAAGACTTCGGGTAAGGCGTATTTTATAAATCTTAAACTCTTTTTTACTAAATTCTCACTTATTTTTTTATTTCTTTCTTATTTATTATTTAATTTTAAATATTAATTATAGTTATAAAAGTACTAATTTAAATATTTATTTACTAAATTCTTACTTATTATTTAATTTTAAATATTATAGTTATAAAAGTACTTATTTAAATATTTATTAATGTAGATTCTTATTATATTTATTTTTATAAATATTTTATTAATACTTCTATATCTATATCCTTATTAATTCCTCTATATTTATATTAATTTCCCTATTAATTCCGCTATATTTATATTAATTTATTTACCCCTTAATTACGGCGGTCTATTAATACTAGTACTTTTATAAAGTCTTCTATAAAGCCTATTAGAAAGAATTGTACTTCCTACTCTAGAACTAGTTATATTATTAATTTTACTACCGGGCGGTCTTCTACGTCTATTATTAAAAATAATTATAATTAGTAATTATATAGCGGTATTAATAGGTAGTCTACTACGTAGTCGATTAGCGGTTCTACTACTACGAAGTCTATTACGTCCTTTTCCCCGGGCCGGCCGGCTATTACTAATATTGTCGTCAATATTTCCCAGTCCCGGTAATAGTTCCTAAAATATATTAAAAGCCGGAGGAGGGCCGAAATTGCCGTATATATAATAAGGAAATAATAATTCGCCTAATTTTAATTATTAAAATATACGTTTAGTAATATTTATAATTCGATATATAGCAGTCTTAATATTAATAGTATAGAGGGTATTAATTTCGAAAGGGTAGTCGAATATAATACTTTAGAGCGTTTTAATACGGAAAAAACTATATAAAATAGGCTAATAGTAAAATCCTTTTAGGATATATTTAATATAGCCTTATTTAGTATTTAGCCTTATAATTTATATATTATAATAGTATATATACTAATTAAAGGGAATTGCTTTCTCTTATATTTTAGAACCCCTTTAGTAAATATACGAATAATCCTCTATATAGGAATAATTCGTATTAAATCCTTAATATTACAATATATAGTTTTTATATTAATATTTTCTTAGTAGTTAAAACCCCTATAATTAGGGAAATATATAAAGATAATAAAAGGGGAATCGCCTACTTCTAAACTATAAAATAGTAAAGAAGTTAGTAAAGTAATTAGATTGGATTTTAAATATTAATTAACTTATTAAATATTATAATAAATAATAATATTCTATACAAAATTAATAATTATACTAATAATACTATTAATAAGGTTAGTATTAATCTAAAGGTTTTTAATTAATATAATTTTAGTACTTTTAAAAATAGTAAACTTATTATATAAATTATTAATATTAGTATATTTAACGGTTTTAGCGGTAATAAATAAATTCTAAACTTTAATAATAAAAGTAAATATTTATAGACTTTTTATATACTTAGTATTATATTCGTTAATTATAGTATTAATAGGGTAAATACGTAAGGCGTTATTAAATATCTCTTACTTTAATATAGGTAAGGCGTACTTATAACGGGTGGATAATAATATTTAATCGGTAATAATAGGGTTATTATTTTATAAACCTTTTAAGGCTATATAAAATCTAATTTAATTATTACCTTATTAATAAATAATTTATTATAATTCGATAGATTAATTAAAGTTATAATAATAGAATCGGCTATTACGTTATACGAAATCTAATTTACTAACTTTTATTTTCCGTTTCTACTCTTCTATTTCGTTAGGGAATTTACTATTAATATTTTCTTTATTAATTACTTTAAATTAGGTATTTGGGTTATTGGCGAATTTAGGGGGTTTTTAATAGAATAGAGGTTTTTGTCTAACCGGGGGTAATTGGAAAAAATCCCTTAGTAGAAGGATATTAGTACTATTAAACTTCTTACTTTAATCTTTTATAAATATTTAATAAAAATAATTATTAATAAAATATATATTCTTTAAATTTAGTATAGACTTTTTATTAATAATGAAATACTTGTACTACCGAAGGTTATTCTATAATGTAATTAAGGAATAGCCTTCTAAATTAGCTAGATTTATAATATTAAAAGGAAGTTTTAAAAGCGAATATAGGGTAGTACTTTTAATATTATTAATAATAATATTAGTAGGAGTAGTACGGGTAATAGGGTTGAAAAAGCGGTATTCCGTTACTATTTATTTAAATTTGTATAAAAGTAGACGAATTAAATAGGATTTATTAGTATTATTTCGATTATTAATTTATATAAGTAATTAATTTAGACTTAAATACTGGTTATTAAGGATTTATTAATAATAATTAATAAATAAGTTAAAAACTATATATTATTTAATATTAAAGGTATTATATATTTATTATGAAATAGGGTTGGGGTCTAGTAGGTTGAAATAGTTAATTCGATTCTTTTAATARTCGTTRGTATTTATAGGGATCTATTTTTGAAAGCGAGTATAATTTTTATATTAATTATAATTAATATCGATAGGATAGCGACTTAGATTATTCTCGAAATTATTATTATCGGGGTTATTAATTATATTAGGATTATTTTTGAATTATATTAATTAATATTAGAAATATAGAATTAAATATTTTTACTTTACTATATCTTCCTAACCGGGTTAATCTAATCGTTCTTTAAGTCCTTCTTTAAAGTCTTCCTTTAATATAGGTAGGGGGGGTTTATTATAATAGTCTTTAGGGTGAGCTAATTTATTAATATAAATTTTACAATATACTATATATATTTTATTGAGGGTATTATAACGAATATTATCGATAATATAAAGATTATTAGGTTTTCTATAGGGGTAATATAGTATTAGTTTAATATAGTTAAAATTCCTATAGCTTTTAGTATCCTCCTTTAATTTATAAATAGGAAAGTAGTTAAAGACCTTCTTCTTAGCTCGATTTATAAGGGGTCTCGGGCGAGGAATATCGAATTCGAAGGTAATAAGGAATTGAAAGAAGGAAATATTAGAATATTATTCTTTATAATTTATATATTTTTAATAAAATAATTGTATTTAGCGAATTTGATTAATAATATTAATATAAATATTATTATGTCCTTTATTATTATTATTATTACTTCCAGCCGTATTAAGGGCAGTTTGCCTATCTCTTTAAAATATATCTACTTTTGGATTAAAAATAATAGTACTTCTATTATTTCGGTAATAATAATTAATTATAATAATATAGTAAGTGCTTTTTTATAGAGGAAAGTTAAATAAAATATAATAAACCTCTTATATAAATTAGTCTCTTTTAGTAATAAATTTGTTTATAAATTTAGTTATAAATTATTTGACCGGGTTATTGGTATTAATATTACGAATTAGTTCGTTAGCGATTTCGTTATAAAATTTAGTTCGCTTTTTTACTTTAAAGATATATTTAATTATATAATTAAATATAGCGTTTATATTAATATATAATTAAATGTCCGTATTAATTATTTAATTTAATATAATTAAGGGATTATATTAGTTAAAAATAGTATTATTCCTTTTACTATTAAAAAATTAAAATCTAGGGTTAATATATATTATAAGGAAGGGGTATTTATAAAATTTCTTAGAGAAATAGAAGTAGTAAACCTTTTATTTAGACTTTAGAAGGTCGGGATTAAAAATATATTATAAATTACCGGGTAGGCTATAAATTTAATAGCGGGTTTGAAAATAATAATTATTATTATATATATATTTTTATATACAGTTGATTATAAATATAAGTTTATAGAATATAGGTTCGACTTTATTTATTTTCTTATTTAAAATATTACCTTCTATAATATATAGGGGTATTAAGGAAATTAGGATTGGCCGTTATTAATCCGGATTTTAATTAGCGGCGGCGGCGGCGGTAAGGCCGGGTATAGGTCCTTCTAGATTTTCTCCTTTTGTAAATTAGGTATTTGGATATTATTAAATATTATAGAGGATAGGGTTAAATATTGTACAATAGAAACCCTATATTTTAGTATATTCTCGTTGTATTTAGGGGTCGGTAAAGTTAAATATAATAATATTTTTAAATTAATAAATATTATAAGTATAGTTAGTACTTTAAGTTTAAAATTCTAATTTCTACTAATAGTTGTTAAATTTGAACTTTAATAAAAAGATATATTCTAAGAAGAGTTCAAATTGTTTAATAAAGTAATAAGTAGTAATATAAGGGTTGTAAAGGATATTTTATCGAAATATAATATAATGTTTAGTATTATTAGATTTAAATTAAAATTTATAATTAAATATATATTTTATTAAATTTTCTTAATATAAATTAACTATATTAAATATAATAAATATTATAAATATACTTAAGAAATTAATATAGGTTAATAATTTATAAGATCTCTATAGAGATTTAGAATATTCGAATACTATAGAGTTATTAAGTAAATTGAGTAATTAAATTAAATAGTTTTTTGGATTCGTTAAATTGAGTTTTAAAGTAATTATAGAAGGCTTCTTAATTAGTAAAGATATTTCGATTGAATTAAGGATTATTAATATAGTATACGCTTTTACTATGAATTTGGGTATATATAAGGGAATTGAATATAATATATCGAAATTAGTTATATTTAGTAAAGCGGCTATTGTATTATTATATATAATACCGAATATAATTAGTATAATCGACGTTCTTTATTCGAAGGGTAAGAAATTCGCCTTATTTTCGGGGGTAAAGATTAGGAAATATTTAAGATAGTAATATTTATTAGCGTTTGAATTCGTTAATAGGTATATTGTAGAGGGGGCTTTATTAGATAAAATAATATCGGAGGGGTTTTCGAAGTATTAGAGGGGGTATTAGATCGGATGCCGGGTAACCGGGAGGCGGAGCTAGGCTAAATATTAGAGTTTATACCTTTACCGGAGCCGGGGTTTATTAATTTATAATTTCGATTAGTAGAATATTGGGGTTAGGTAAGGTATTTCTTCGAAATTATACCCGTAATTAGTCGATATCCCTAAATATACAATTAATAATATTAAGTGTAGTACTAATTTTTATATTAGTTTCGGTTAGTATTTTTTATAGGGCGGCTTCTTAAAATTTATTTAAATCTTCTTCAAAATTTATATTATTTATATTAATACTATTAATATAATTTATAATATTATTATTTATTAGTAGTTAATTAAAACGGGCCTTATCGATTTCGATATTAGTATAGCCGGGATAATAAATTTTGAGGAATTTAAATTAGGTTTCAATTTTACGATAATTGCACTTGAATTCGCTACGTATGCGATTGATATTGGGGTAATTGCGGTAATTGCGAGGCCGAATTAAAATAATATCGACTTCTTCGGGTAATTTAGGTAATTAAATATAAATAGTAGTAATATTTCGAAAATAGTTAATATAATAGCCTTTATATTTATATTATTAATTATTAAAAGTATAAATATTATAATAAATATAGATTTGTAAAATAAATATTTCTTTATATAAATTGAGAGTTGGTAAATAGAATTCTTTATCCGCTTCTATAAAAGTACTTAAGTTTATATTATTTTCCGCGCTAAATTTAAATAGTTTACCGGGCCGTAAATTTATATTAATATAATAATAATAATTATAAATATTTTAAATATTAACCCTTAAGCTAAATTACTATTTATTATAATAATTATATCGTTCCTATATTACAATATCGAATATAGTCTAATAGTAGTAAACCTATTAATAATATATATTTAGAATAATTCGAATATTTAAATCCCCTTTATATTAAAAGTCTTATTTAAATTCAATACTAAGTACGCTAAGAAATTATAGACTATTACGTTTTAAAGAAGGCTAATATTCCTTATATAATCGATTTAAATATTTAATATAAAAAAGATTAAATAAATTTAGTAGTATTTTTAAAATAAAGATATAATTATTAATATTATATATAACTTTAGAAGCTATATTATTAAAGGGATTTATAGAAGCGGAATTGTCGAATAGATTTCGTATTAGTAAATTGGGTACTAATTGAAGCCGGAAGGGATTATTATACTTATTGAAATTATAATTATTATTATCATTATAATTATCGCTATTATATTTATTATAATATTAATAAACGTATTTCTAATACTTTAGGTAATAATGCCGTTCGCTTTATCTATTTCTATTGAAGAAGACGCTACGTTAAAAATCCCAATAATAATTAAAATAGATTTTATTTTCCTTTCGAATATTATAATTAGAATTACTATAAATATATATTATATAAAATCCCGTAGTTAATTCCCGGTTAATAGGACGGCAAGTAATATTATAAGCCGGGTATATAAAATATAGTAATAGTTAGTTAGGTTAGGTATTAGTATTATTATTATCGGTAAATTATATTAATTATTAAAATTTATTTAGAAATAGACTCTTCCTAGATCTAGCTTCGCTTAAATAATATATATAATAATCCTTTTCTAAGAATTCGATAATAAAGTCCTAACGTTCGGCTATATTGTTGTAAATAGAATAGATTTTGCGTTGAGAAAAAATATTATATTATATAGTTAATAAATAAAGTAAATAATTACCGGTAATAGAATAGCGGTTATTAATATATCGAGAGTAATAATAATTCGGGTAAATAAATTGTTTATTATTATTATATATTATATAATTTCTACTACCTATAGCGCTCCACTCCGTAAAGGGTTGTATAATATAATAATTCGGGTAAATAAATTACTTATCGTTATTATAGAACTAATAGGTTCCTATAATTGGATTATAGTCGGTAATAGGGTAAATAATATAATAACGGTAGTATATAAATCGTTCGGGGTTGTTAGCCGTAAATTCTAAATTGGGGTATTATTAAGTAATTAAAGTTATTAAAGACGGTATAGGCGAAATACCTTCTTCTTTATTGCGTTTTCGAATATAATAATTATAATAGATACGTTTTCTTTATTAACGGGCCCGAATAATCTCTTTATTATCCTATTATATATTGAGGTTAATTTAATTAAATATTAATAGCCTTAGAAATATATTTATAAATATTATCCGCCTAATTTATATTAGGTATCCTATTAAATTAGATTAGCCTTAAATTAAATAATTTAGAATTACGAAGTATAAATTTTAAAGCAATAAGAAGTCCTAGCGATAAATAATTGAATATTAATTTATTAGAAATTTATTTATAATAATTAAACCGATTTCGAATAATTAAACTATTGTAAATCCAAACCAATTCTTTAAATTAGTTATAGTCGAATTACTTATCGAAATTAAAATTCTCAGGGTTAAGGTAATTATTAAATTCCAAATACTTTTTATTAATATTATCCTTATTAAACCTCTAATAATTCTTAGGTAGAAATATTAATTTCTTTACTATTAAATCGTTAATATTTGGAATCGAAGTATTAAAATACCAGAATTTATAATAACGGAAATTAGAATATTGGAATTTACGGAAGCTAGAAAGGAATTGGAGCTTAGAATGCCCGGGGCGGATTGGGCGGATTGGTATCGAATAAACCGGTAATTAGAAGCCGGCGGTTAATTCGGATTCGAATATCCTTTAATAAAAATAATATAGCCGTACTAGGATTTCTTTTATTATTAACGGCAAAATTGACGGTAGATTTATTATTAGTATTAGTAGCGGCGGTAAATTATAGGCTAGATTATATTCGACGTTATTAAATTCGATTCTAAAATAAAGAAGTTAGTTATTTAAAATATAGTTTATTATAATTAGCTAGCTAATTAATAATACTTAAATTGTACTTATAACCCTTTACGGCTCGGATTTTAACCCTCGAAGGTATTATTTACCCGTAGGTAGTAGAATAATACGGTATATTAGGTTTATAATAAGATTTATACTTTTAAAGGATTTATTATTAAATAAATAATATTAATTAATTAATTAATTAATAGGAAGGGAAATAATAATAGATTAGATAATAAATAAGAAGAGATATGATTTATAATAGTATATTTATTATAATAAACGTTATAAATAACGGTAGTAATAGTAGGATTGGCTTTATTAATAAATATTAATATTAGTTTTTTCTTATTATAAGCGTAGTATTTCTAAATTTAATTTTACTTTTAATTATTAGGCGGCGGCTATTAATTAGAGTCTATTTTAATAGATAAATTAAATAGTTAAATAGTTAAATAATTAAATTAATTAATTAATTAAATAATTATCTAATTAAATAATTATTTAATTAAATATAATAAAAGATAAAAAGCTAAAAAGCTAATAATAATTTACTTTTATAAATTAGTAATAATATTATTAAAGCCGATAGGGTAAGTAAAATTAATAACTTCGCCCTTCTAACTTCGTTTAAATAATTTAAGTACTATAGTTTAGGAGCTTTATACTACTGGGTTAAAATTAGAGTAAATTATTAGGAAAGGAGAGAGAAATAATATTAATCCTAAAATATTAATTCGTCTTTTTCTAAACGTTAATCGCTTTTGTTAATGTACGTTCTATAGAATAAATTGAAATCTTTAAATAAAGATAGTAAAAATATTAATAGAAGAATAAATAGATAATAGGGAATAAGGAGAGGAATTAACCTCGCCCTTTTAATTTCGTTTAATTAATTTACGTACTATAAATTAGGTATTTTATATTAATAGGTTAATTATAATATAATACTATTAAAGGTTTTTATTAATAGTTTTAATTAATTAAATTTAAAGTAATAGAGTATAATATTAAATACAATATTAGAAATAATATAGACTAAATTGAAGCCTAAATAATAAAAATAGTAAAGATATTAATAGAAGAATATATAAATAATAGGGAATAGGGAATAGGGAGGGGAAGCGATTAAGCTAAGTAATAATTATTATAATTACTTTTATTACTATTTGGCTCGTTTTTATCGAATCGTTAATTGCTTTCGTTAATCTCTAATAAAGATAGTAAAAACGTTAATAGAAGAATATATAAATAATAAGGAATAAAGAATAGGGAAGGGAATTAATTAAATTCGTTAAGGTAAATAATTAGTATAATATATTGTTGCGAGAATAGATAATCGGTAGAAATATTATTTAAAAATCTAAAAAACTAAAATAATATAGATATTGGATATAAATATTATAAAAATATTATATTAACGAAATCGAAAACGTAGGTTTATATAAATTAAAAAAATATTAGTAAAATAAATAGTTAAATAGGGTAGAAGGGAATTTACGCCGGCTAAATAACCGATTATTTTATTTTAGCGCTATAAAAAATTTTAATATATTTCCTATAGAAAATATTAATAGGGGAGATAAGAAATAGGAAGAGGGGAATTAACCCGTTGTCGATAGGGAATAGTTAAATTCAAATTACTATAGAATAGTATTAAAAAATATTTAAAATTGATTTCTCTCTAATATATATTAAAGAGGAAAGAATTTAAAGGTCGAAGAGAAATAGGGGGAATTAAATTCTTATACCCTTTTAGAAGGGAGCCGATAAGTATTAGAAATTTCCGCTAATCGTTAAAAATTTTATTAGTAGCCGTTTATTATCGTCGCGATTATTTAATTTAATAGTATTTATTTAGGGGATACCCGGGTCGTTTTACGGGGGTATTTAACTTTATAGGAGTACCTATATTTCAAGGCTTAGTACGTTATTTTAATATAAAATAGTATTTATATAATAAATTCCAAAGTATTATATATATATAAAAAAAATAATAGTAATATTTAATAATATAGTTTTATATAGAGATTTCTATAATATATAATATTTTATATATAGCGTATAGTACGGGTAGTTCTATAGTATTTATTTATATTACGAAAGGCTATATTATTAATTATAAATAAAGTAATTTCGTAATATTTAGTATAGTATTTAGTATTGGCTTACTTCTATAATTTTTTTAAAAATCTTTTATATAATACGCGTAATATTTTAAAGCTTCTAAAAAATTAATAAATACTTCTAGTAATTAATATTATTAATATTTACATACGTATAATCGATTCTAGCCTATTCTAATATTTATAACTAATCTAATTATAAAGAAAGAATTAAAAGAAGGTTATATATATAAAAATCGCCAAGTCTAAAGATAGGGGTCGTATATACCTATATAGATAGTAAATAAAGGATCTACTAATTAACTAAGTTTAACACTATTTATACGGAAATACTATTATACGATTACTATCTAACTATATTAAAGGTTAGTAAAAAATAATCTATACGTTAAACCCTAACCCAATAGGTACCCCTATAAGGCTAAGTACCCCCGTAAGACGACCCGGGTACCCCCCGAATAAATACCGGTCTAATAGTGAAAAGTATATTAAAATAGAAAGGGTAGCGGGTTAATAGTCGGTAAATAGTATTACAATTGCCTTTATTAATATTAAGAGGTAGAAGGTAGTAGTAGGATAATTTAGAATAACGGTCGTTAATAGGGTAATACCTTCCTCGGTTTGCCCGATAGTAAAATAATATACGATTAAATATACTACAATAAAAATTGTATAAACGGTCGTCGCAATCGTTTAAAGGCTTAATATTAATAATTCTAATGATTTTTTAGTATTATACGATAATTATAGTAATAAAAGAGGTGGTTATTAATTAAAAGTATTAATTAAAAATATTGGTTAAAGTGAAATATAGTAAGGTAGGGTTTATACTTACTTCACCCCGTTAATTTATCTAATATAAGACCGAAAATAATATATAATTAAATATATTTTACTAAAAATCGTATAAATAATCGTTGCAATCGTATAAATATTTCTACAATTATTTAAAGGTTTAATATTAACAATTCCAAACCTTTTTTAGTATTATATAATAATAATAATAATAATCTTATTCCTTAGCTATATATTTATAGCGCTACAATTGGTATGAGGTACTTCTCCTAATTCTTTAAAGGAAAAACCGTTCGGCGATAAGCGCCGCCGGATAAAAACCCCTAGTTTTATTCCGGTTACGGATAAGCCGTACCGCTCCTTCCTAATTTCCAATTATAATAATTCTTACCTACCGCTATAGCGAACAAACGCGCTTTCTATCTTATTCTACCTAATATTAGAACTATCGTAATACCGCTCCCCCTTCCGCTCTTTCTTCCCGTCCTTTAACCGCCGTCCCGTCCCCATTTACTTTATTCCTTCTTATTCGTTCTCCTACCCTACCCCCTCTCCTTTATTTTCTCCCCCTTTATCCTATCCCCTCGTCCCTACTACGATTTATACCTATATAAAGGCTTCCTCTACCGTCTATATAAATTCTCCTTAAGTATTAGCTTTAAATTTTCTTCTTCTTCTCTAAATTACTACGTCCCTAAAATAGCTTCCTCCTTATTTAATAGCGTTCCCGGCCGTACCCCTTCTAGCCGCAATATTCGCAACCTCAATATTTAAATTGGCTTAGGCCCCGATTTATCCTTCTTTGTAGAGTCTTCGCCCGAATCCAAGGCCGCGCTTTTTATTCTTCGTATTCTTTAAGCCCCCGCCGCTCCTATAATTCCTTTTTAGGATCCTATTACCGTCGCTAATACTTTATCCTATAATTTTAAATTTTATTTCCTTAATAATTAATAAAGTTCCCACCCTTATATTTTTACGTCTTTTCTAATTAATTCCGTTATTTAACGTCGTTCGTACTCCTTCTTACTTTAATTATATTTTAAATTTTGCCGACCGTATTATAAATACCCTAAATATTACTACTTTAGATTAGGATAGTTTCCGGGTTCTATTCGTAGAGTATATTTATATAATTAATAAACGGAATAAATATCCTTCCTAATATTATAGTATTACTTCTTTCTAATATTATTTAAACGCTACAATTTAAAAAATTCCGTATTTTCTCACCGCCTTAAAATATATATTTAATATCCCCTTTAACTATTATAATAGGCGTAACCTTATTTAAATAGCGGCGATTACTATTATAAACGCTCCGACCGATTCTAATAAATCTATTAAGACCCTTTAATAAGTTTATATATCCTTCTTTAATTTTATATACACCCGCTTAACTACCGACGAATTCCCGGATTAGCCGAATACTTTCTTTTCTCTTTATTATTACAACGATTTAAAAATTTCGAATTATAAAGCAAAGGGTTACTATAAGAAATCTATAATCGATTATCGCCCTACTACTACTCCTCTTCGTATTATATCCTCTAATTCGGTTAGTAGTAATATTAACCCTAATATTAATAATCCCCCTAATTCGCTTATAGCGGTCGATAGCCCCTATACTACTAAAATAAGTCCCGGTTAAGACGAATAATATCGTTAAATTATTCGCGATTTAATAGAAATAAAGGAATTACTTTATACCTTCGTTAATTATTAGACGTTAATTAAATAATTCCTCTGTAATTCCGCCTTCTTTATTAAATATAAACCGGAATTAATTTAATTGATTTCCCTATTATTCCTTCCGTTCCTATATTTTAATATTCTAATATTATAAATAAATAAATAATTTTATATATATCGCGCTATTTCCTTGCGCTATTCCCCTTCTAATTCAATTACTAAATAGTATTTATTCAATTTACTTAATCGGAATACTTACGAAAAGATCTTCTCTACTTTAATTCTATTATTTAGGTAAATTTAAAATTCTTCTTATATTTATAATTAATCGGTCGCCGTTATTTAATATTCTTCTATCTATAAATATTTATAAATGAAGTATTTAAACGTTTCCTCCCTAACCCTGTATAAATAAAATAGTATTATAACGTTTAATATTTTCTTTTAAAAAAAGAAGGACTAGAATTTAATAATTTTTATTCGGGTTTAAATAAAGAAAGAATTTTATATTTTTATTAATAGGTATAATTTATTATCGTCTTCTAATAATTAGCTTTTCTTCTTCTTTTTCTTTTTTACCCCAATTATATATTATTTAATAATATTATTATAAAACCTCGTATTAAAATTAATAATAGTAAATTTATATTACCGACCTAATTTAGTTACTACTACTATTATTTAATAATTATAATATAATACCTACTTTTTTTTTATAACGTCTTCTAACTACTCCTCTCGGTCGATAATAATTAATTCTAATATTTATAATAGGAATAGGGGCATTCCTATTTCCGAGGGCGGTCTTACTACTAATATAATAAATTTCTCTATTAATATCTAATCTTTAACCTACTTAATTTTAGTAGTACTATTTTCGGGTCGATTAATAAATAATCAATCTCTTACTCTTATTTAAATATAATTAACTATTTAAACTATAATCCCTCAAACGAATTTAATTTAGTCTATTCGGGTAAACCTCTCTTTAAAAACTCTTACCCTTTTATTAAAATAGAAATCGAATAGTAGATAAAATATTTCCGTTTCTAAATTCCTTACTAGCGTAATTTTATATACCCTGGCAATAATTTTCAAATATTTAATCTAGTATTTAATTAACCCAATTACTATCCTTCGCAATTTCCTATAAATTTCGGTCGGTTAATAGAAGGCTAATACTTTATATATAATAGTACTTTAAATATATTTAATATAAATTTCCTTTACTTATATAAAGGAATAACCTTAAATCTTTATTATTAACTGTATTAAAATATTCGTTTATATAATTATTTTTTTCTTTATTACTTCTACGTATATTTAATAATTAAATTTCTAATTTAACTAAACCCCTAAGAATTTTATTAATTCCGTCGATTAAAGTACTATTCCGCCGATTTAAAAAATTTCCGTCCGCAATTCCCTCGTTTATATAAAATATATAAACTCTATTTTACTCGCTTTAAATTCTATCCCTCTCTCGGCTACCTATTCGGAGCAAATTTCCTATACTACTTAGAGAATCCTATAATTTTCTTCTATCGTTTTAACTACCGTAATAATATTAATATCGTCGGCGAAATTAATTATAATTATATTCCTAATCGTAATTAATTTACAATATAATAGAGTAA
Organism: Neurospora sp. CHS-2018c; assembly: GCA_009806235.1. Taxonomy (NCBI): domain Eukaryota; kingdom Fungi; phylum Ascomycota; class Sordariomycetes; order Sordariales; family Sordariaceae; genus Neurospora; species Neurospora sp. CHS-2018c. The sequence continues at coordinate 209,754 of RAPC01000029.1, forward strand.
TAAAGAGAATAAAAAGGATTAGTAAGAAAGGGGAACTTTAAAGCACTCTTACTATAATATTATAAGGGTTTAAAATTTCGTCGTCGAAGAAAAAAGAACCTTTTCTTCCAGTAATAAAATTATCGACCTATTTAAAAAACTATTATAGGAATTATATTTCCTATAAAATATATAAAAGCTATTTATAATTAACTCTATTGAATATACCCTTTAAATCGAAGAGTATAAAAAATATTACGGCTTTAAATTTCTAGGCTAAGTAAACCGTATCGGTTATTACTCTAATTATAAACTTTATTAAACGGCCCGCCCGATTACCTATTTAACTTTCCGGGAAGAAATTGAACTCTTTTACTACTTATATTAACCTTATAATAATTAAAATTTCGAAGATCTTTTTAATATTATTCAATAACGAAATCGGCCTCTATATACTAATTAGCTTTTACTATTCAACGCTTTTTCTTAACTTTTTTAAAATAATTACTTTCGTATTCTTAAACCGTTAGGGGAAATATCTAAGCCGAAGGCTTATTACAGCGAAAATTATTATAATTTATTTAAATAATACCCCGCAAATCTTTAAAAACTTATTTAAAAACTAATTAATACCCGGCGCTTTATTTAGCACTATCTTTAATAGGATTTCTTTAATATCCCCCTCGGTAATTTAATTATTAATAATTACCAGAATATTACCATTTAATAATTAAATTTAATTAAGTAAATAATTTATAAGAATATTTATTTTAGGGAAGAATCGGTCGGTAAAGATATTCGCCTTACTATTATAATCTTCAATTTCGTTTACCCCTTCGCTTAATTTAAAGGCTAATAATTTAAGTAAATTTACTAAGCAATAACTCCGGATTCGAACCTACCTTTCTAATAACTAGAATTTATTTAAATCCTTCGACGCGGAGGCGATATAATCTCATTATTTTACTATTTAAATCTTTAAAATAAATCGTTTCTTCTTTACTACTACCTCTACGAATTCTTTTTAATTTAAAAATATTCTACTCCCGAATTATATTTATTATTTCCGTTATACGTTTTTCGTCGCCGTTTTATATTTTAAATTCTATTAATCCGCTTATTTTCCCCGACTTTTCTTCCGGTATAAGACGAATTCCTCCGCAATATTAATAAATTCTCTATTAAATTTATTAAAAGCTAATTCGAAATTTTTTATTATTATAATCTTTTTTAAAACCGATATCTATTTCTCTATTATATCCTATACCTTCTCTACGTTTATAAAATTCTAATTATATCCTCCTTCCTTTTTAACCTTCCTATTCTACTTTTTAATTTAAATTTAGACTTCTTAAAAATAATAATCTAAACCGGTTTATTTATATTATTAGGCTCCTTAATACTTAGCTTTAATACTATACGTAATTTATATATAATCGATCGTCTTATTTTTTTCTCTTCGAATTATATTACCGAACTATATTAATTCTCTACGAGGGGTTAATAAATTTAATTTCTACTACTATACCTAAATATAAAATCGTTCAACTCCTAAATTAAACCTATTCTCTAAGTTTTAATCGGGATAATAGAGGTTAAAATCCTTAATAATTATTTAATAACCCCTTAGGGGTCTCTCTTCGAAGAGTTCGAAGAAGGGAAATTCTTATTAGTATTCTAATATATTATTTATTAAAATAAGGGAATAAATAGAGTAAATAATTATTAATTCTCGTAAATTCTTAAATATCGCCGCGGCCTAGTCCTTTCCTAATTAGAAATTTAAATCCTTAAAATTCTACTTCTTATTTATATAAATCGCCGCCCTCCCTTTTTTTAAATAATTAATACTATAATATTTACCGCCTTATAATTAATAAATATCCCTATTTATATTTCTACTTAACTCTTAAATCGCTATAATATTATAAATTTCCTCTTATTTAAATAAAAACTTTCTTCTCTTATACGACTTCCTTATATTCTAATAGAATATTTTTAATCGGATTATTAATTATTCTATAAAAGGGTTCTTTTTAATTTAGTAGCGGATAAAATAGGTATTATATCCTTAGCGGCGGTAGTATATATAATAGTTATAGAGTTAGTATAAATATAATTATTAACGTTTTAAAAATATATAAAAGCGTTTATTAGACCGATTTAACTTATAGATTTCGGCCGAAAATTATTTCTAATTATTTTATTCTTAAATCGGCCTCTCTTTATACTTCCAATAAATAATCTCTTTAAAACTATAATAAAATAAAAATTAAGGAAGGCGTTAGGGATAATAACGTCCTCTTTTAATTTAATCGTCGGTTTTAATACCGGTTTAATTAATTTTTTATAAATAGTAAAGCCGTAAGGCCTTTCGGTATATATAATTAAAGCCTTTATATAAATTATTCTAACGAATAGGTATTACTTTTTATTAAAGGCGAAATACCCCAACTTCCTATATAATTTATAATAAATTAAAGAACTATCCTTATTCAAAGGGCAATTCTCCTTACTAAAGCGAACCCTACTATATTTAAATTAATTATAATAGCCGTAAGCATCCTCTAAATAATAGAACCTCGCTATATATCTAAATCCCTAGTATTTAAAATATTATTAAATAATAGCCGTAGTTTAAAATAGTTTATATAAATAAATTCTACCGTTTTAGAGGAAGAAATTCTCTTAGAAGAAGATTACTACTTTTATAATTATAATTTCTATTAAAATTATCCCCCTATCCTCCCCGTCGTATTTCTTTCAAATTTTTATATAAATAATATCCGCTTCCTTATTCTTCTCCTTTATTTTTTTTAATATTACGTTATTTAATTTTCCGTCGAAATTAACCTAGGGAATTCCTTTAATTAGAATTCCTATAGTATTAAGGATTATAATAACTTCTATTCTAAAGACCTCTTTCGCTTAAGTATAATATTTTTAATACTATTCGTATATAAATTCGTTGAAAATTATAATATAATCGCTATTTATTACTATTTAAATAATTATTTGGACTCTTTTATATTATTTCTCCTTTAAAGCGTTCTCAATCGCCTATTTCGTATCTTCGTTCGATTATTTAACGTATTAGGTAAAAATTAAAATTCTTTTAATTATAAATTAGCGTTCGCAATTAAAAGGAATAAATTTTAGGGTAATAATAATAATTAATTATTAGAAGGTAACGCCGATCTTACCCGGTAATTTTACGATAATATCGGCCTATTTCTTTAATACTTCTTAAATACCTTTTTTAAATTCCTTAAAAATATCCTTCTTTAAATCGTCGAAGTCCTTTTTAATAACAAATTAGTTCTCGCTAGCCTTATTTACCTTAAATATCTAGGATCTACTTTTCTTCGCCTAAATTTTCGCGAATTCGAAAAATAATTTTCGAACCTAATAATAGTCTTCGGGCGAAATAGTATTATAGTCCGTAGACTTATTTACTTAGGCGATAAATTTCTTTATAATTTTATTATTATTCTCCGTTTTCTCCAAAATTTTTATAGCAAATACAGCGTCGGAGTCGTTATAATTGGAAATACTTCCGAAGGGGTTATAGATATTATTTTCGAATTTACGCGCGCCTCTATTAATCGTTATCGGTAGCGATAGCTTAACGCTATTACTATATTCGTCGCAAGATATTACGAAGGGGGTAAACGACCCTCCTAAGTCGATTGCTATTATCTATTTTCGTTTTGGAGTACTTCCTAACCAGAAATCGGCGTTTCCGGTTTTAACGTCGTTTTTCCGGTTATAATAGTATTATACAATAGTTATAGTAATAAAAGTAGTAATATTAATAGTTAAAAGTATTATTAATTAAAAGTATTATTAATTAAAAGTAGTAGAATTAAAGGCGATAATGTAAAAAGCGGTGGCCGGTACGCCAATTTACCGGGAGTACTAGAATTAACGGGAGTACTAAATAATTAGGAGTATTAAATAACCAGTACGTAAATTACAGTCGCGTAGTCGTATATATATAAATGCCCGCTAGCCCGGTCGTATAGGATTTTATTTATAATACTATCCCAATTATATTTTATATTGCATTTTTATATAAATAATATAGTAAATATAAACGAATTTACTCTATTTTATAATATTTTTTGTATTTTAATATACGTAATTAATATTGAAATAAAATAATATTCCTTTAGGCGGAACCTACTATACCCGAAGGAGATAGTAAAATGCCTATATTTGCTTAAATGAATAAAGAAATACTAAAACTAAAATACTAAGAAAAATATTACTAAATATTACTAATACTAAATTAAAATTCACTTTCCTACTTAGATTTCTATTATCTTAAATAATAATTTACTTTCCCGCTCAAATTTCTATTATTATTCTAAATAATATTAAATAACGCTCTTTATAACCCTTATCTTTTAATTTTACTATTACTAGCCCTATAAAGGGTACTATAAGGACGCTCGTAATATAGTGGTTTGCGTAAACGTATGTAGCCGCTACTAGTATATATAATATAAAGACCCTCTATTCAATTCCTAACTATAACTACCGTTTTTATACTAATTCTAACTTTACTAACTCTAACTTTCCAATCTTATCTATTTAGGGTAACCGAACTAGGGAATTTACTTATAAAAGTCCTATAATATTAATAAAGTAAAGAAATTAAAATATAGTTAAAATAGACTATCCCTTATAGTAGGCTTAAAATATTTCGCGCTCTAGAAATTTTAGGTAGGGCGTACTTTATAAATCTTAAATTCTTTTTTACTAAATTCTTCTTTTTTTTTACTAAATTTTCACTTATTATTTAGTATTAAATATTATAATTACAATTACGAACGTTATAATTATAATTACGAAAATACTTATTTAAATATTTATTTATTAAATTTTTATTTATTATTTAGTTTTGAATATTATAGTTACGGAAGTAATTATTCAAATATTTATCAATATAAATTATTATTATATCTATCTTTACAAATACCCTATTAACCCCTTTATATTTATATTAATTTATCCTTATTTCTATATTAATTTATCTACTTCTTAATTACGGCGGCCTATTAATATTAATATTCTTGCGAGGTTTTCTATAAAGCCTTCCTATACCCATACTAATTATATTATTTACTTTAGTTAAAATATTACTAATTCTACTACTAGGCGGTCTTTTACAACGTCTATTATTAAAAGTAATTCTAGCGGTAATAGTATTAATTAATTGTATTGCAATAGCGACGTTAATAGGCGGTCTACTATATAGTCAATTACCGGTTCTATTACTACGAAGTTTACCCCGTCTTCTTCCCCGGGCTGGCCGGCTATTACCGGTATTACTATTATTGTCGTCGATATTTCCCGGTCCTAGTGGTAATTCCCGAAATATATTAGAAGCCGGAGGAGGGCCGAAATTACTATATATATAATAAGGAAGTAATAATTCGCCTAGTTTTAACTATTGAAGTATACGTTTAGCGATATTTATAATTCGATATATAATAGTCTTAGTATTAGTAGTACAAAGGGTATTAATTTCGAAGGGGTAGTCGAATATAATACTTTAGAGTGTTTTAATATAGGAAATAGCTATATAAGATAAGCTAATTATAAAGTCCTTTTGGGATATATTTAATATAGTTTTATCGAGTATTTGGCCTTACGATTTATATACCGTAATAGTATATATACTAGTTAAAGGGAATTGCTTTCTCTTATATTTTAGGGCCCTTTTAATAAATATACGAATAATCCTCTATATAGGGATAGTACGTATTAAATCTTCAATATTAGAATATATAGCTTTTATATCGATATTTTCCTAATAATTAATACCCCTATAATTAGGGAAATATACGAATATAACGAAGGGGGAATCGCCTACTTCCGGATAAATATTATAGTAAATAATAATATCTTATATAAAATTAATAATCGTATTAATAGTATTATTGATAAGGCTAGTATTAGTTTAAAGGTTTTTAATTAATATAATTTTAATACCTTTGAGGATAGTAAGCTTATTATATAAATTATTAGTATTAATATATTTAACGGTTTTAATAGTAGTAGAGGAATTCTAAACCTTAATAATGAAAATAAGTATTTATAGACCTTCTATATATTTAGTATTATATTTATTAATTATAGTATTAGTAAAGTAAATACGTAAAGCGTTATTAAATATTTCTTACTCTAGTAAAAATAAAACGTATTTATAGTAGAAGGATAATAATATTTAATTAGTAATAGTAGGGTTATTATTTTATAAACCTTCTAAAACTATACGAAATCTAATTTAGTTATTACCCTATTAACGGACGATTTACTATAATTTAATAGATTAATTAAAGTCGTAATAATAGGTTTAACTATTACGCTATACGAAATCTAATTTACTAACCTTCCTTTTCTATTTCTACTCTTCTATTTCATTAAGGAGCCTATTATTAATATCCTCTTTACTAATTATTTTAAATTAGGTATTTAAGTTATTAGCGAATTTAGGGGGTTTTTAATAAAATAGAGGTTTCTATCTAACTGGGGGCAATTAGAAGAAATCCCCTAATAGAAGGATATTAATACTACTAAACCTCTTACCCTAATCTTTTACGAATACTTAACGAAAATAATTATTAATAAAATATATATTCTTTAAACCCAATATAAATTTCTTATTAATAATAAAATACTTATATTATTAAAGGTTATTTTATAAAGTAATTAATAAATAGCTTTCCAAATTAGCTAGACTTCTAATACTAAAGGGAAATTTAAAAAGGGAATATAAGGTAGTATTTTTAATATTATTAGTAGTAATACCGGTAGGAGTAGTACGGGTAATAAGGTCGAAAAGGTAATATTCTATTACTATTTATTTAAGCTTATATAAAAGTAGACGAATTAAATGGGATTTACTAGTACTACTTCGACTATTAATTTATATAAGTAGTTAATTTGGATTTAAATATTGGCTATTAAGGATTTATTAATAATAATTGACAAATAGGTTAAAAACTATATATTATTTAGTATTAAAAGTATTATATATTTATTATAAAATAGGGTCGGGGTTTAGGAGGTTGAAACGGTTAGTTCGATTTTTCTAGTAATCGTTAGTATTTATAGGGATCTATTTTTAAAAGCGAATATAATTTTTATACTAATTATAATTAATATTAATAAGACGGCGACCTAGATTATTTTCGAAATCGTTATTATCGGGGTTATTAATTATATTAGGGTTGTCCTTTACTATATTTTCCTAACCGGGCTAATTTAGTCGTTCTTTAAATCCCTCTTCAAAGTCTTCCTCTAGTATAGGTAGGGGGGGTTTATTATAATAATTTTTAGAGTAAATTAATTTATTAATATAAATTTTATAGTATATTATATATATATTATCGAGGGTTTTATAACGAATATTATTAATAATATAAAGATTATTAGGCTTTCTATAAGGGTAATACAATATTAATTTAATACGGTTAAAATTCCTACGGCTTCTAGCATCCTCTTTTAATTTATAAATAGGAAAGTAATTGAAGACCTTCTTCTTAGCTCGATTTATAAAGGGTCTTGAGCGAAAAATATCCAACTCGAAAGTAATAAGGAATTAAAAAAAGGAAATATTAGAATATTATTCTTTATAATTTATATACTTCTAGTAAAGTAATCGTATTTAGCGAGCTTTATTAATAGTATTAATATAAATATTATTATATTCTTTATTATTATTACTTTTAATTATATTAAGGGTAATTTACTTATTTCTTTAAAATATATTTACTTTTAGATTAAATATAATAGCGCTTTAATTATTTCGATAACGATAATTTATTATAATAATATAGCGGGTATTTTTTTATAGAGGAAGGTTAAGTAAAATATAGTAAATTTCTTATACAAATTAGTCTCTTTTAGTAATAAATCTATTTATAAATTTAGTTATAAATTATTTAACGGGGTTATTAGTATTAATATTATAAATTAATTTATTAGTAATTTTATTATAAAATTTAATACGCTTTTTAACTTTCGAAATGTATTTAGCTACGTAATTAAATATAGCGTTTATATTAATATATAATTAAATATTTATATTAATTATTTAATTTAATATAATTAAGGGATTATATTAGTTGAGAATAGTATTATTCCTCTTACTATCGAAAAACTAGAATTTAGGGTTAATATATATTATAAAGAGGGGGTATTTATAAAACTTCCTAGGGAAATAGAAGTAATAAACCTTTTATTTAGGTTTTAAAAGGTCGGGATTAGGAATTTAACGTAGAATACCGGGAAGGTTACGGATTTAACGGCGGGTTCGAAAATAATAACCGTCGCTATATATATATCTTTATATATAATTGATTATAGAGGCAAATTTATAGAATATAGGCTCAATTTTACCTATCTTCTTATTTAAAATATTACCCTCTATAATATGCGGGGGTACTAAAGAAATTGGGATTAGCTATTATTAATCCGGATTCTAATTAGCGGCGGCGGTAATAGGGCTAGGTATAAATCCTTCTAGATTTTGTCCTTTTACAAAATAAGTATTTAAATGTTATTAAATACTATAGAGGATAGGGTTAAAAGTTGTATAATAGAAACCCTATATTTTAATATACTTTCGTTGTATTTAGGGGTCGGTAAAGTTAGGTATAGTAATATTTTTAGATTAGTAAATATTATAGGTATGGCCAATTCTTCGAATTTAGAATTCCAACCTCTACTAGTAGTCGTCAAATTTAAATTTAGGAATTAGGATATGTTTTAAGAAGAGTTTAAACTATTTAATAAAGTAATAAGTAGCGATATAAGGGTTTTAAAAAATATTTTATCGAAATATAATACGACGTTTAGTATTATTAAATTTAAACTAAAGTTTATAATTAGGTATATATTTTACTAAGCTTTCCTAATATAAATCGGCTACGCTAAATATAATAAATATTATAAGTATACTTAAGAAATTAATATAGGTTGATAATTCGTAAGATTTTTGGATTTAGAATGTTCGAATATTACGGAGTTATTAGGCAAATCGAATAATTGAATTAAACAGCTTTTTAGATTCGTCTAATTAAACTTCAAAGTAGTTATAGAAGGCTTCTTAGTCGGCAAAGATATTTCGATTAAATTAAGGATTATTAATATAATATATACTTCTATTGTGAATTTAGGTATATATAAGGGAGTTGAATATAATATATCGAAATCGGTTATACCTAGTAAAACGGCTATCGTATTAGCGTATATAATACCGAATATAATTAGTATAATCAACGTTCTTCAACCGAGGGGTAAGGAATTTACCTTCTCCTCGGGGGTAAAGATTAGGAAATGCCTAAAATAATAATACTTATTAGTGTTTGAATTTATTAATAGGTATACTGCGGAGGGGGCTTTATTGGATAAAGTAACGTCGGGGGGGTTTTCGAAGTACCGGAGGTTATTCGGGACTTAAAGGTTATTCGGGACTTAGAAGTTATTCTTATTAGCCTATAAGTTATTTTTATTAGCCTATAGGTTTTCCTCCCGGACCTAGAGGTTATTATTATTAGCCTATAGGCTATTAATTCTCCAGTTATTGATTATCCGGTTGTTAGTTGTCCGGTAGATTTCCGATTTGGATTAGTAGGGCATTAGGGTTAGGTAAAGTATCCCTTCGAAATTATACCCGTAATTGGTCGATATCCTCAAATATACGACTAATAATATTAGGCGTAGTACTAACTTCTATATTAGCCTCGGCTAGTATTTCTTATAGGGCGGCTTCCTAAGATTCGTTTAAATTTTCTTCAAAGTCTATATTATTTATATTAATACCGTTAATATAATTTATAATATCGCTATCTACTAGAAGTTGATTAAAATAAGCCTTATCGATTTCGATATTGGTATAGCCGGGATAATAAGTTTTGAGGAATTTGAATTAGGTTTCGATTTTACGACGGTTGTATTTGAATTTATTGCGTATACGACCGACGTTGGAGTAATTACGGTAATTGCGAGGCCGAATTAAGATAATATCGACTTCTTCGGGTAATTTGGGTAGTTGAATATAGACGGCTACAATATTTCGAAAGTAGTTAATATAATGGCCTTTGTACTTACATTATTAATTACCGAAAGTATAAATATTTAGGAATTAATGAATATAAGGAATAGAATAGTCTTTTGAATAAGAATTGATTTACTACAATAGATATAGATTTGTAAAATAAGTATTTCTTTATATAGGTTAAGAGTTGGTAAATAGAATTCTTCGTCGGTTTTTATAAAAATACCTAGGTCTATATTATTTTCCGCGCCGAATTTAAATAGTTTACCGGGCCGTAAATTTATATTAATATAGTAATAGCGATTATAAATACCTTAGGTATTAACTTTTAAGCCAAATTACTATTTATTATAACGGTTATATTATTCTTATACTATAGTATTGAGTATAGTCTAGTAATTACGAGCCTATTAATAGTATATATTTAGGATAATTCGAGTATTTAAATCCCCTTTATATTAAAGGTCTTATTTAAACTCAATATTAGGTACGCTAGGAAATTGTAGACTATTACGTTTTAGGGAAGGCTAATACTCCTTACGTAGTCGATTTAGACGTCTAATACGAAAGGGATTGGGTAGGTTTAGCGGTATTTTTAGAGTAGAGATATAGTTGTCGATATTGTATGTAGTAGTAGAGTTAGAAGTTATATTGTTAAAGGGATTTGCGGAATTATTGAATAGATTTCGCATTCGTAAATTGGGTATTAGTTAAAGCCGGAAGGGATTATTGTATTCGTTGAAGTTGTAGCTATTACTATCCTTATAATTATTGCTATTAGGATTATTATATTTATTATAATATTAATAAGCGCGTCCCTAATATTCGGGGTAATAATACTGTTCGCCTTATTTATTTCTACCGAAGAAGACGCTACGTTAAAAGTCCCGATAATAATTAAAGTAGATTTTATTTTCCTTTCGAATATTATAATTAGGATTACTATAAATATATACTATATAAAATCTTGTAGTTAGTTCCCGGTTAATAGGACGGCGGGCAATATTATAAGCCGGGTATATAAAATATAGTAACGGCTAGTTGGGTTAGGTATTAGCGTTGTTATTATCGGTAGATTATATCGGTTATTAAAATTCATTTGGAAATAGACTCTTCCCAGATCTAGCTTTGCCCAAATAATATATATAATAATCCCTTTCTAAGAATTCGATAATAAAATCCTAATATTCGGCTATACTATTGCAAACGGAATAGATTTTACGTTGAGAAGAGATATTGTATTGTATAGTTGATGAATAAAGTAAACAATTACCGGTAAGGGGATTGCAATTGTTAATATATTGAGAATAATAACAATTCGGGTAGATAAATCGTTTATTATTATTATATATTATACAATTATTAGAAGGACCGCGATTTTTAAAGGGTTGTATAATATAATAATTTAGGTAAGTAAATTGTTTATCGTTATTATAGAACCGATAGGCACTTATAATTAGATTGTAATCGGTAATAGGGTAGATAATATAATAATAGTAATATATAAATTACTCGGGGTTATTAGCCGTAGATTTTAAATTAGGGTATTATTGAGTAATTAAAGTTATTAAAGACGGTATAGGCGAAATACCTTCTTCTTTATTACATTTTCAAATATAATAATTACAGTAGATATATTCTTTTTATTAACGGGCTCGAGTAGTATTTTTATTATCCTGTTGGATATTAGTATTAGTTTAGTTATTAAAATATTAGAAGTTGTTAAAGTATTAAAGTTATTAAAGTTAAAGTCTTAAATATAACGATATATTTATAAATATTGTCCGCCTAGTTTATATTAGGTGTTTTATTGAATTAAATTAGTTTTAGACTAGATTACTTGGAATTGCGAAGTATAAATTTTAAAGCGATACGATGAATTAGCGGTAATTAATTGAGTATTAATTTGTCGAAGATTTGTTTGTAGTGATTGAAGCGAATAATTGATAGGCTATTGTAAATTTAAATTAGTTCTCTAAATTAGTTGTAGTTGAATTATTTATCGAAGTTAAAGTTTTCGGGGTTGGGGTAGTTATTGAATTCTAAATACTTTTTATTGGTATTGTCCTTATTGAGCCGCTAATAATTCTTAGGTAGAAATATTGACTTCTTCGTTATTAAGTCGTTGACGTTTGGGATTGAAGTGTTGGAATGCCGGAGCTTGCGGAGGTTAGAAAAGAATTAGAGGTTGGAATGCCCGGGGCGGATTGGTATCGAATAAACTAGTAATCGGAGGCCGGCGGTTAATTCGGGGTAATTGGGTGTCCTCCGGTAAAGATAGTATAGTAGTATTGGGGTCTCTTTTATTATTAGCGGTAGGATTGACGGTGGATTGTAAATTGGATTGTATTTGACGTCGTTGAGATCGATTCTAATAGAAAAAGGTTAGTTATTTAAAATATAGTTTATTATAATTAATTAGCTAAATAGTATACTTAAGTTGTACTTGTAACCCCTTGCGGTTCGGATTTTAACTTTCGAGGGAATTATTTACCTGTAAGTAGTAGAACGATACGGTATATTAGGTTTATAGTAGGATTTACGTATTTTGAAGGATTTATTATTAAGTAGGTAATATTAGTTGACTAATTAGTTAATAGGAAGGAAAATGATAATAGATTGGATAATGAGTAGGGAGAGATATAATTTACGATAGTACGCTTATTGCGATAAATGTTATAAGTAATAGTGGTGACGGTAGGATCGGCTTTACTAATAAATGCCGATATTGGCTTTTTCTTATTATAAGTGTAGTATTTCTAAATTTAATTCTACTCCTAATTATTAGGTAGTGGTTATTAATTAGAGTTTATTTTAATTGACAAATTGATAGATTGAAAGACTAAATAGTTGAATAATTGATTTGATTGACTAATTAATTGCTTAACTATTTGATTGAATATAGGACCGAGTTGTATTAGTTAATAAATAGAAAGAATGAAAGCTAAAAAGCCAAAAAGCTAATAATAATTTGCTTCTGTGGATTGGTAATAATAATATCAGAGCCGATAATTACCTTACCCTTCTAACTTCGTCTAAATAGTCTAAGTGTTGTAATTTGGAAGCTTTATACCGCCGGGTTAAGGTTGGAGTCTTCGTTTAGATATAATTAGAGGGGGAAATTATATTATAAACTGTTTGGAAAGGAGAGAGAAATGATATTAATTCTAAAGCGAATTTTGTCGATTAGTTCGTTTTTGTCAAGTCGTTAGTCGCTTTCGTTGACGTACGTTCCGTAGAGCGAATTGAGGTCTTTAAATAAAAGTGAAGACATTAGTAGAAGAATAGGTAGATAGTAGGGAGTAGGGAGGGGAATTAACTTTGTAGTGATCCTATTTCTTATTAGGCAGAATATTGCTGGTGTATTGAGAAAACGTTTAAGGTAGTAAAGCGTAGTGCTAGATACGATATTAGAAGTAATATAGACCGAGGTTTGAATAATAAAAATAGTAAAGACGTTAGTAGAGGAATAAGTAAATAGTAAGGAGTAGGGAGGGGAATTAATAAATTATTATTTTAATGGAAGTCGTCGATTTCTTTACTCTGGTATTAATTATAATCGATATAGGTGGAAATGTTGTTTAAGAATTTAAGAAATTAAGAAATAGTATAAATATTAGATATAAATATTATAAAGATGTTACGTTAATGAAATCGAGAACGTAGGTTTGTATAAGTTAAAAAGATATTAGTAAAACCGAATAATTAAATGGATGGGGTGTGGGGAGGGGATGGGAGGGGGGGATTTACGCCGGTGGTGGATAACCGATACGTTTTAACTCGGCGTTGTAAAAGATTCCGATACGCTTTTCTATTGAAAGATTTCTGAGATTAAGTATTGAGGTTAATTTTAAATATGAGGTTGTATATATTGAAGAGGAGAGAGTTTGGGAACCGAGAAACGGGGGGAGTTAAATTCTTATACTTTTCTAGGAGGGAGCTAATAGGTATTAGAAATTTCCGCTAGTCGTTAGAAATTTTACTACTAACTGTTTATTGTTATTGCGATTGTTTGGTCTGTCGGTGAAAGGTGTGTTGAAATAGAAAGGGTAGTAGGTAAATAGTATTACGATTGCTTTTATTAGTATTGAGAGACGGAAGGTAGTGAATAGTAATAGACTTAGAGTAATGGTAGGGTAGGGTACCTTTTTTATATTAGGCCGATATTAAAATAATACGCGATTAAATATACCCTAGTAAAGTCGTATAAACGGTTGTTGTAGTCGTTTGAAGGCTTAAAATTAAAAAATATTAAAGATTTTAGATAATTCTTAGTATTGTACGATGGTTGTAGTAATAAAAGTAGTAGTATTAATGGTTGAAGGTGGTATTATTAGTTGAAAGTGGTGGGGTTGCGATGACGTAAAAGGTAGTGTGGCCGGTGCGCCGACTTGCTGGGAGTGCTAGATTTGCCGGGAGTCCGGGTGCTAGATTTGCTAGGGGTGCTAGATATGCTAGGAGTGCTAGGAGTGCTAGGAATACTAGGAGTATTAGAGTTAACGGGAGTACTAGATAGCCGGTATATAAACTACGGTCGTACAGTCGTATACAAATAGCCGTGCGACCGGTCGTATGCAAATCGAACTTTGTAATACTGTTACAACTGTATTTTACGCTATATCTTTATGTAAATGAAATGGTAGATGCAGACGAATTTGCTCGATTTCATGGCATTTTTTGTATTTTGATGTATGTAGTTGACGTTGAGATATAATAGTCTAAAGCCGACGGAAATACAATATAGTCTACGTTGCTATTTAGACTATATTTTAATGACGATATAATTTCCTTTTTAGGATAGGGTAGGTCCTGCGCATAGGTCTATAGGTAATCCGTATTTCTATATATTGGGCCCGGAGAGATAGAAATCGCCGCGCTTGCCTCGCGTCGATGTAGGCCCACGGACTACGACCTCTGGTGTGGATTTAATTGTGGTACCTCTGGTGTGGGCCCGACATCTCCTCTCGTTTGGGCATGGGCGTTTCAATAATAGTCTAAACGCGACGGAAATGTAGTATAGTCTATATTGTTATTTAGATTGTATCTTAATGACGATATAATTTCCTTTTTGGGATAGGGTGGGTCTTGTATATAGGTCTATAGGTGGTCTGTATTTCTGTACGTTGGGCCCGGATAGATAGAAATCGCCGCGCCTACCTCGCGTCGATGTGGGCCCACGGACCACGACCTCTGGTGTGGATCCAATTGTGGCACCTCTGTAAGTGTGGGCCCGATATCTCCTCTCGTTTGGGCATGGGCGTTTCAATAATTCTATTATCAAATCCGGGCACTTCGATCCTATTTAATCGATTTCGCCCGTATATAATCGCTACGCATCCCTATACGGACGTCGACCTTTTTATATTTCCTATTTGTTTATATTTATTTAATAACCGCCTTTCCATTTTTTATATTACTTTATTTATACAACCTTACTTTTAAATAAATAAAATTCCTAATACGCATTTAATATAGTCCTTTATACTAAACGATAATTTCTATTTCTTTTCCTACTAAAGTACCGGCTATTTAATAGTAATAGTATAATTAAAGTACTAATTGTAATAGCCTCTATAGTACTAACCTCGTCTTTATTAACCTTCCCCTAGGATTACTAAGGTTACGCTTATATAAGAATATTTAAAAAGACTATAATATTTACTCCTAGTACTAATAGCGACGAAGGTAATACCCTTACTACTCCTAATTCTATTATAGCCAATCTTTCCTTTAGCAATATAATACCTAAGACCCCCTTAAAGACCGCGTCCGCCCGTTAAAAAAAAGGCTATTCCCCGTAAGCGTTTTACTACTAAGTAAAAAATAGAGAAGGCTGCTACTAAAATTACTATTAAGGCCGCTACTACAGTTACCTTCGCTATTCGTATTAATAAGCCCGCTACTATTATTATATTTATAGGCTTTAAGCCTATTTTTTCCCCGGCTAATATTAATAGCGATAAATAGTATTTCTTAAGTTAAATAGGCTATTAGCAATATTCTTACCGCTAATTACAGCGAAATTTAGGTAAATCCCTTTTTCCTTTCTCGTATACTTTCGAAGGGAGGAGGAATTATTAATACTATTATTTATGAATCTATTATAAATTGCGACGACCGGTATTCGGTTGTTACATACCCGTACTTATACGGCCGAGGATAATAATTCGAAGAGTATTTTTTATATAAAAATATTTAATAATCTTATCTATTAGCTAATTACTATTATTACTATAATGCGAATTAATAGCCGAAACTATCAATTTCGAACGGTCTTTACTATCCGGCTCGCTTAACAAAAAAGCTAACCGTAATACCTACATATATTTAATAATTATTTAGGCCCTCTACTACTTCTTTAATAAAATTTTTAAATACGTTTAGCTATTTAGGCCTTCTATTACTTCTTTTTCAATAAGATTCTTAAGCGCATTTACTACCTCTATATAGGTAGAAATAAAAGCCTTTTTATAATTAGAAATCGAGGGGGGGGATTCTAACTTACTATTAATAAGTAGTTTCAATCACTATAGCGAATATACGATCGTATAGAAATATACGAAGAAAGAAATAATTCCCCCAAATAAATATCCCTTATTATATATATTCCTATTCCTATTTATATAGGAGAAGGCATACTAGGTCGAAGGTAAATGAGGAGAAATAGGCCTTTTCTACTACTCCTTCTTTAATAAAACTCTTAGGCGCGTTTATTACCTCTACGTAGAGATAAAAGCCTTTTTATAATTAGAAATCGAAGGGGGGAGAATTCTAATTTGCTATTAATAGTACCGTTTCGTTCGATAGCCTAATAATTCTACCGATCCTCGGCCTCTCGCTTTAACTAGTCTACTAGACTATAAAATAATTATAATTATTCTATTACCGAGGCCGGCTAACGGCTAATTCTACGAATAGCTTTAATTACTATAGCGAATTAAATAGTTGTATTAATACCGAGCCCGATACCTTTAAAGCGCTAGAGAAAGCTTCGGGACGAGGGTTACGATACGTAATCTATTTACCGGGTTAATTCGGATAAACTATTAAACGCCTCCCTTAAAAACCTTCTATAGAATTACTATAAATTAGAATATATAAGGAGAAAAATAATGCGTTGTACGGAGCGGTTATAGAAAATTCTAGTTTGGAGAAGTTTTATTTATAGGATACCTTACGCCTAACGAAGTAGTATTTATAGGTATAATTTAAATTATATATATAAGTGCCCTTATCGTAGGCTTCTTCTTAACTACGATAACGGTAGCGGAAAAGTAAAAGAGTATTGCTTTATTACTTTATTATTTTATTATTTTATTGTTTTATCTCCGGATAGCTATAATCGAAATGTATTAAGCCTTTGAAGAGTTCCCTCCCAACGTACATCTAATCTACCCTTTGATTAGCGACGACGATAATATAGATTACGCATTCCTAAACCTCCCCGATACGAACGGAATAATAGTAGCGGAAAAATAAAAGGGTATTGCTTTATTACTTTATTACTCTATTGTATAATATAATAAGAAGTAGATAAAACGACGCTAAAACCGGAAACGCCGATTTCTGGTCAGGAAGTGCTCCAAAACGAAAACAGATAACGGCAATCGATTTAGGAGGGTCGTTTACCCCCCTCGCAATATCCTACGACGAATATAGCGATAGCGTTAAACCGTTACTACCGATAATAATTAATAGAGGCGTGCGTAGATTCGAAAATAGTATTTATAACCCCTTCGGAGGTATTTCTAATTATAACGACCCTAACGCCGTATTCGCTATAAAGACTTCGGAAAAAACGGAGAACGACGATAAAACTATAAAGAGATTTATCGCTTAAGCGAATAAATCTACGGATTATAATACCGTTTCGTCCGAAGATTATTATTAGGTTCGAAAATTACTTTTCGAATTCGCGAAAACTTAAGCGAAGAAAAGTAGGTCTTAAATACCTAAAGTAAATAAAGTTGGTAAAAATTAATTTATTATTAAAAAGGACTTCGACGACTTAAAGAAGGATATTTTTAAGGAATTTAAAAAGGGTATTTAAAAAGCGCCGAAGAAATAGGCCGATATTATTATAAAATTACTAAATAAAATCGGCATTACCTTTTAATAATTAATTACTATTACTACTCCGAAATTTATTCCTTCTAATTACGAACGCTAATTTACAATTAAAAGAATTTCGATTTCCATCTAATACGTTAAGTAATCGAACGAAGATATAAAGTAGGCAATCGAAAATACTTTAAAGGAAAAATAATATAAAAGAATCCGAATAATTATTCGAATAGTAATAAGCGGCGACTATATTATAATTTTCAACGAACTTATATACGAATAATATTAGAAGTACTATATTTAGGCGAAAGAGGTCTTCGGAACGGAGGTTATTATAACCCTTAATACTATAGGAATTTTAATTAAAAAAGTCCTTTAAATTAATTTTAATAGAAGATCGGATAACGCAACGTTAAAGGAAATAAGGGAGAAGAATAAAAAAGCGGATATTATCCGCGTAAAAATTTAGAAGAAATATAATAGGGAAGATAGGGGGATAATTTTAATAAAAATTATAATTACGAAGGCGGCGATCTTCCTCTAAGAGAACCTCTTCCTCTAGGACGGCGGGGCTTATTTATACGAACTATTCTAAACTACAACTATTATTTAATAATACTTTAAATATTAGAAATTTAAATATACAGCGAAGTTTTATTATTTAAAGAACGCTTACGGCTATTACAATTAATTTAAATATAATAAAACTTACTTTAGCGAAGAGAATTACCCTTCGAATAAAAATAATTTTTTAATCTATTATAAATTATATAGGAAGTCGGGGTATTTCGCCTTCGATAAAAAGTAATACCCATTCGTTAAAACGGCCTATATAAAGGCCTTAATTATATACGCCGAAAGGCTTTACAACTTTATTATTCGTAAAGGACTAGTTAAATTAATATTAAAACTAATAATTAAGCCGGAAGAGGATATTATTATCTTTAACGCCCCCTTTAATTCTTATTCTATTATAGTTTTAGAGAAATTATTTACTAGAAGTATAAAGAAAAGCCGATTTAAAAATAGGGTAATCGGAAATAATTTTCGGCCGAAATTTATAAACTAAATCGGCCCGATAAATACTTTTATACACTCTTAGAGTATCGGCAATTGTATTTATACCGGTTCTATAATTATTACGTACATTACTACTATTAAAAACGTAACCCCTATTTTATTTACTATTAGATTAGAAAGAACCCTTTTATAGGGTAATTAATAATTTAATTAAAAATATTCTATTAGAATATAGGGAAGTCGTATAAGAAAGGGAAATTTCTATTCAAATAGGAAGAGATTTACAATATTATAACAATTTAAAAGCCGAATAGAAATTTGAATAGGGATATCTACCGGCCGAAGGGCGGTAAATATTATAATATTAATTATTTAGAGCAAAGTAGAGCAATAATTTATATAAATAAGAAATAGAATTTTAAGGATTTAGACTTCTAATTAAGGAAGGATTAAGCTATAGCAATATTTAAAAATTTATAGGAACCGACGACCGTCTACTCTATTTATTCCCCTATTTTTATAAATAGTACGCCGGAATATTAATAAAAGTCTCCCCTCTTCGAACTCTTCGAAGAGAAACCCTTAAAGGGTTACTAAATAGCCGTTAGGGATTTTAATTTTTATTATCCCGATTAAGACTTAGAGAATAGGACTAATTTAGGAGCTATAAAGCTTTTTATTTAAATACGACGGTAGAAGTTGAATTTATTAACCCTTCGCGGGGAATTAATACGGTTCGGCAATATAATATAAGGCGAAAAAGATAAGATAATCGACTATATATAGATATTGCGTAGTGTCGAGGCTAAGTATTAGGGAATTTAACGATATAAATAAACCGGTTCGGATTATTATCCTTAAGAAATTTGGGTCCGAATTAGAAAACGGAATAGGAAGGCCGAAGAGGAAGGAGGTTATAATTAGAGTCTTATAGACGTAAAAAAGGTATAGGATGTAGCGGAGAAGCGGATATCGGTCCCAGAGGAAATCGTTATAATAGAAGACTTCGAATTAATTTTTAATAAATTCGACGGAGAGTTTATTAATATTATAGAGGAATTCGTCCTATACTAGAAAAAAGGTCGGGGAAAATAAGGCATTTAATCCCCGTGCCCCAGGGTCGTCTTAGATTTGCCCTATTGCTTGTTTATGCCCTAATATTACTAGTCTTAGTACGTCATTTTGAGGTAAAATATCATTTACACAGTAAATTCCAGAGTCTTACATAAACATGAAAAATGATAACGATGTTCAACGATATAGTTTTGTATGGAGATTTCTATAGCACACAATGTTTTGCACATAGGATAATTTTATAGCATTTATTTATACTACTAAAGACTATGGTATTGGCTATAGATGAATAAAGTAAAGTAATTTCGTAATCCTTAATATAGTGTTTACTATTGGCTCGCCTCTATGGCCTTCTAATTAGGCCTACTCATACGGCCACTTCGTATAACCTTAGCAATAGGTAAGCCTATTTAAGAGCTAGCTACTTTACTTCTCTTACAATTAACCGCTTACTTAATTAGAGAGCTCGACTCTAGTGCAACTATTTAAATAGAATCTAGTATTAGCTCTAGTTCTAAGGACGGCTACATCCATTGCTCTAGAGACGACTAGTAGGGCTCTAACTCTAGTACTTGTACTAGAGGGATATCTTCTTTAAAGGGGTTTAGAGAGGGCTCTAGAGTAAACTCTAATTAGAATTCTAGTTCTAGAGAGGGCTTTAGAAAGGGATTTGGAGAGTACTTTGGAGAGAGCTCTAGAGGGGGGAATTCTAGAGGTGGGAGGTAATATAGAAGCGGGATTACTAGAAGGTCTAAATCTAATTCTAGCTCTAACTCGGTCTTTGTCTCAGTCTTTGTCTCTATCTCTGAATTTATATCTACTATAGCTACTCGAATGCAATCTAGTACTAGCTCTAGAGATGCTACTTCCGACTCGCTACTATAATTAGAAGTACTAGAGCTGACCGGCTCTCGTACGCGCTTGCGTTTAGTAGAATTGGGAGTAAGTTCGTTAATATCGTCACTTTCCCAATATAATAGCTTACGCCGAATATTTAATTGCAAGCGAAGTAAGTTATTGAGGTTACTCCGTTTGATAGGCTTAGCCTTCTTACCCTCTTTCTTGCTCTTTGAAGTTTGTGTGGCCTTCTTACTTCCTTTCTTTGAATTAGGTGTAGCCTTTTGCTTCTTAGGGGTCTTAGGGGTCTTAGGAGTTTTCTGCTTTGCTATAGGAAGGGTGTGCTCGTTAGGGATAGATCTAGTAGTATTCTTAGTACCTTTCTATCCTTTTTTAGGTGTAATGCGGGGGTTTCGAAGGCGAAGGTAGAAATTGTGAGCATTTTGTTGAAAGAGACTAATTAGTAATGATATATAGATATATAGAAATAGGGTGAAAAAATAGGGGATTTAACGTACGAGTAGCTCTTTGTAATACTAGCGAGGGTATACGTAGGTAAGTTTCAATAACTTCTTTATAGCCAACCTCTCAAATATAATATAGCGGTAAAGCAGTCTATATTAGGTAGTAATACTATACTCATTACTATAAAGCTCTAGAATAGGCGGATCTTTACGCTAGTCGGTTGGCGTATACTTCTCTACTTAAAAGTATTCATTATTAATAATCTTTAAAGCAATATAATTAATCTATAGCAATAGTTTACCTAAGTATACGCGGTCGATATATTCTTGCTTCTAATTGATTTGCTACTTTGTAACCTTCTCTTTAAAAGTTTAGTATTATTCAGAGGCCATTTCGACAATAGCGGTAACTAACTTAAAAATATCGCTATTACCGTTAAGAAGGTAATTCTTAACACTAAGGTTATTAGATTTGATTGGCAATATAATTCTAATATTAAAATTGCGGTATTTCTTAATATAATAATATACTTATTAATCTCTAATAGGGAATTAGTTCTTCTAAATATAACGAAGAACTAGTATTTGACCTTCAAATTGCTTTTTCAACCTTTCCTAAGCTACTTAAAACTTTAGCTCGGTTTTAACGTATATTATAAGCTTAAATATAATTATAATACTATAGGAATTGTTAGTAATCTTAGTAATTGAGCTAGTAGTTGACTTATTAAGGGTACCGCTAGTTCGTATAGATAAATAAACGTTTTAATTAATTAGATTAAAAGAAATTGGATTCTCCTACTTATTTTTACCCTCTTTATCCTTAGAATTATCATCGTCGTTATCCTTTTGCTTCTTCTACTTCTTTTTAGCATTAAATAGAACGTTTTTAATAATATAGAATAAATAGAGCTATTATTAGGTATTAAGGAATACTTTGCCCAATACTTACTTTATTTCTTTATATTTATTTATAATAACGACGGTGGGTTTAGGAAGGTTATATCGTAATTTTAATTCCTTAGTAATATTTACTAGGAAGTTAAATGCCGCCTCCTTCTCGTCGTTAATAATATTAAAAATATAATTGAATACTAAACTAATAGAAGAGACGTTCGAGATTTGTAGTAAAAGAGATAGTTAACTAAAGATATAATTAAATACTATACTAATAGAAGAGACGCTATTTAGTAAAAGGGATAATTAAACTAGTTGGTATTATATATATTATCAATAATAATAACCTCTAGAAATATTTTAGCTATTTCTATATAAATTAGGAAGGTAAAAACAAGGCCTAATAACCGTTCTAGGTCTTTTAGATCCATCTTCTTAATATACTCGATATTATTATCGTCAAATGCCTTTATTAGGGCGCCAATCGGGGTATAACCTTCGAAATTACAACGACGAATACAGGCGCGTGCGTTGTAAATGTCCGTTCTTGTATGTACAAAGCTAGTAAATTCATTTCGTACTATAGAAGTAATCTCACGAACTCGTATAATATTAAGCTTTGAGGTGTCGTCGATCTTCTTCAATATCTCTGACTTCATTTTACAGTATTGGGGATAAGTAAATAGGTACTAGGACTGGCCGTAGTTATAAACTTAGTAATCTAGGTTAGGATTTAGTAAAAAGTACCAAAAACCGTCTTTCTTCTTTACAACCCCCTTCTATTGACAGCCACACTTTCGTAATATTGTCTTTCGAACCGTAGTAACAAATGGGCGCGGTTTGCCAAAACGATCGCAGAGAATGTGATAACAAGTGTAATCTTTAGCTGGGACTCTGGGCTTGGTACCGCGACCGCCGCCTCGAATAACAGCAAAGCCGTAATACTTAGCCTACTCGTTAACCGCTTCTTAAAGACCCTGGATTGTAGCCGCGGGAGGTATAGCGCCAGATAGTGGGTTGTAAATGGCATTTCTGTGATTAAAGAGCTCGTCTTCGTCTTCGTCGCTATCACTAGTTTGGCTATTCTCTCGTTAAAGTAGTTGTATTAAGGGAGGTGGACTAGGATTGGGACTGGGATTGGGTGACCGCACGCCAGAGTCGATGGGAGAGTTAATAAGAGTATTGTCGTCAGAGAAGCCTTCCCACCCTTCGTCGCTGTCGTTATCGATGTAAGTAAGGTCGACGGGCGCATCTAGTGCCCACGGCGGCATCTTAATCTCGTACGCAATGCGCGCAGTACTGTAAGGCTTCAGAAAAGTCAGCAAATGCTTTTGGTAATTGATGCGATTGATATTCACGTACGTACGGTCGATTCTAGCCTATTCTGGTATTTACAGCTAATTTAGTTGTAAAGAAAGAATTAAAAGAAAGTTATGAAATTCAAAATCACTAAATCTAAAGAAGGGGGTCGTATATATATACGAGTGAATAGGGGTTCTACTAGTTGATTGGGCTTAGCACTATCTGCACGGAAATGTTGTTATACAATTACTATTTGACTATATTAAAGGTTGGTAAAAAATAATCTGCACGTTAAACCCTAACCCGATTAGGGTATAAATAAGCAATGGGGCAAGTCTAAGACGACCCTGGGGCACGGGGATTAAATGCCGAAAATAAGCGGATTAGTAGAATTTAGAATATAAGACAGCGACGAAAAATATACGACAGAAGTAATAAATATAATTCGGAAGTAGAACGCCTTTAAATTAGAAGGAATTTATAGAAGTAGTAATAAAGAAGAGACGATTTATTTCGAAGATTTAAACGGCGAAATAATAAAATTATATCGCCTCTACGTTAAAGGATTTAAGTAAATTCTAATTATTAGAGAAGTAAGTTCGAATCCGGAACTACTACTTAATAAATCCGCTTAAATTACTAGCCTTTAAACTTGAGAAACGCTATTTGTACGGACCTAAAACGCTATTTGTACGGACCTTCCAAATTGAAAATCAGGTATAACTCAGCCAATTATATAGGTATAAATACAAATATAATACTAAACTGCTTCTTGATTTTTACTTGATTTTCTAGGATTGTACCCCACCTAACGGCCTTTTTATTAAGGAAAATATTCACTACTTGAGAAGTTCAACTTAAACGTCTCTTACTCGAACACCTACTTTACGCTTGAGACGTTTTAACGGGCCTATAATAGGGGGCTGAGCCTTGAAAAATGGACAAAAGTTTAAAGAACCCTCCTATTTTATTTTTACTCTTAAGTGATTTTTTCTCGATTAATTACCACTACTTTATATATTTCGGGTACGGTACAAATAGCGTTTTAGGTCCGTACAAATAGCGTTTCTCTTAAACTTAACGAAGGAATAAACGAAATCGAAGACTATAATAGTAAAGCGAATATCCTCGCCGACCGATTCTTCTTTAGGGTAAACATTCTTATAAATTATCTACTAAATTAAATTTAATTATTAAACGGTAATACTCTAATAATTATTAATAACTAAATTACTAAGGGGGATATTAAAGAAATCCTTTTAAAAATAGCGTTAAATAAAGCGCTAGGTATTAATTAGTTTTCAAATAAGTTTTTAAAGATTTGTGGAGTACTATTCAAATAGGCTATAACGGTTTTCGCTATAGCGAGCCTTCGGCTCGGATATTTCCCTTAACAGTTTAAGAACGCAAAAGTAATTATTTTAAAAAAGTTAGGAAAAAGCGCCGAGTAGTAAAAATTAGCCGGCGCGTAGAGGCCGATTTCATTATTAAATAACGTTAGAAAGATCTTCGAAACTTTAATTATTACGAGGTTAATATAGGTAGTAGAAGAGTTTAACCTCCTCCCGGAAGGCTAAATAGGCAATTAGGTAGGCCGTTTAATAGAATTCGTAGTTAGGGTAGTAATCGATACGGTCTATTCGGCTTAGAAATTTAAAGCCGTAATATTTTTTATACTCTTCGATTTGAAGGGCGTATTCAATAGAATTAATTACAAATAGCTTTTATATACCTTATAGGAAATATAATTCCTACAATAACTTTTTAAATAAATCGATAATTTTATTACCGGAAGAAAAGGTTCCCTTTTTTTCAATAATAAAATTTCGAACCCTTATAATATTGTAGTAGGAGTACCCTAAGGCTCCCCCTTTTTACTAATCCTTTTTATTCTCTTTATTACCCTATTATATTATAAGTTAGCTACGATTAGAAACGCGATTACAATTGGTTTTACCGATAATATTAATATTATCGTAGTAGTTAAAATAACGGAAGAAAATTATAGGACTCTCTAAGCGGTATAGGAAATCTACTCTAAATAAATAGTCGAAAGAAGAATAGAATTTAAAGTAAATAAAATAGAATTTATATATTTTATATAGACGAAGGAACCGCGGATAGAAATTCTTTAAATCGGCGGAGTAGTATTTCAACCGACGGAATCGATAAGATTCTTAGGGGTTTAATTAAATTAGAAGTTTAATTATCGAATATATATAGAAGTAATAAAGAAAAAGATAGCTACGTAAACGAACGCTTTAATGCGGTTAGTAGTGAAAATTTAAGGTTATTCCTTTATACGAGCGAAAGAAATCTATATTAAATATATTCGAAGCGTTATTATATATAGAGTATTAACTTTCTACTAACCGACCGAAGTTTATAGGAAATTGCGAGGGATAATAATTAGGTTAATTAAATATTAAATTAAATATTTAAAAATTATCGCCGGGGCGTATAAAACTATATTAATAAAGAATTTAGAAACGGAAATATTTTATTTATTATTCGACTTCTACTTTAATAAAAGGGTAAGGGCTTTCGAAGAGAAGTTTACCCGAACGGATTAAATTAAATTCGTCCGAAGGATTATAGCTTAAGTAATTAATTGTATTTAAATAAGAGTAAGAAGTCGATTATTTATTAACCGACCCGAAAGCGGTATTACTAAAACTAAGTAAATTGAAGAATAGGTATTAACGGAGAAATTTATTATATTAACGGTAAAACCGCCTTCGGAAATAGGAATACCCCTACCCCTATTATAAATATTAAAATTAATTGCTATCGATTAAGAGGAATAGTTAGAAGATATTACGAAAAGAGAATAAGTATTATACTATAATTATTAAATAGCGGTAGCGGTAATTAAATTAGGTCGGCGGTATAAATTTACTATTATTAATTTTAATACGAAGTTTAACGACGATATTATTAAATAGTATATAATTAGAGTAAAAAAGAAAAAGAAGAAGAAAAATTAATTATTAGAAAACGATAATAAATTATACCTATTAATGAAAATATAGAGTTCCCTCTTTATTTAAATCCGAATAGGAATTATTAGATTCCGGTCCTTCTTTTTTTAGAGGAAAATATTAAATATTATAACGCCGTTCTATTTATACGGAGTTAGGGAGGAAATATTTAAATATTTTATTTTTAAATATTTATAAATAAAGGAATATTAGATAATAATAACCGATTAGTTGTAAATATAGGAAAAATTCTAAATTTACTTAAATAATAGAATTAAAGCGGAGAAAATCCTTTTATAAATATTTAAATTAAATAAATTAAATAAATATTATTTAGTAATTAAATTAGAAGGGGAATAACGTAGGGAAATTGTACGGTATATATAAAATTATTTATTTATTTATAATATTAGAATATCGAAATATAAGAATAAAGGGAATAGTAAGGAAATTAATTAAACTAATTCCGGTTTAAATTTAACGAGAAGAGTAGAATTGCGGAGGAATTATTTAATTAACGTTTAAATACAATTGACAAAGGTACGAAGTATTTCTATTATTTCCGTTAAATTGCGAATAATTTAGCGACGCTATTCGTTTTAATTAGGATTTATTTCGGTAATACGAGGGCTATCGATTACTATAGGCGAACCCGGAGGATTATTAATATTAGGGCGGATATTACTATTAACCGCGCCGGCGGAAATAATATAAAGAGGAGTAATAATAGAATAGTAATCGACTATAGATTTTTTATAATAACCTTTCTCTTTATAATTTACGATTTTTAAATTATTAAAGCGATAGAAAGAAGAGAGGGTATCCGGCTAATCCGGGAGACCGTTATTAATTAAGCGAATACGTATAGGGCCGAAGAAGGATATATAAACCTATTAAAGATTTTTAATAAATTTATTAAAGTTAACTAGAATATTTATAATAATAATTATTACTATTTAAATAAAATTATATTTATTATAATAGCCGAAGGGGACGTTAAATATATATTTTGAAGCGGCGAATAAATATAGAGTAGTTTAGGACGTAATATTTAAACAATATTAAAAAAAAATAATATTATAATACCGGGAAGGATATTTATTCCACTTATTAATTATATAAGTATATTTTACGAATATTATTTAGAAGCCTTCCTAATTTAGAATAGCAATATTCGGGGTATTTATAATACGGTCGGCGAAATTTAAAATATAGCCGAGGTAAAGAAGAGTACGAATAATATTAAATAATAGAATTAATTAAGGAAAATACAAAAGTATAAAAACAGGAATTTTACTAGTCGTTAAGAAGCCGAAGTATAAGATTACGGAATAAAATACCGGTAATAGTAATAAAATTTTAAAAAGGAATTATAAGAGTACTAGGGGTTTAAAAAGTATAGTAAGGAGTAGAAGGCGCGATTTCGAGGGGTTTAGGTAAAGATTTTACGAAGTAGGAAAAGTTAAGGCTTTAACCGGTCTAAATATTAAAATTACGAATATTATAACCGGGGGTACAGTTAGGTGCGCTATTAAATAAAGAGGAAATTATTTTAGGGACGTAGTAATTTAGGGAAGAAGAAGAAGGTTTAAAGCCGGCGCCCGGGGAAAATTTATATAAATAGTAGAAGAAGCCCTTATATAAGTATAAATTATAGTAGGGACAGGAAAATAAGATAAAGGGGGAAGGAATAAAGGAGAGGGGGCGGGGTAGAAGAGTAAATAAGAGCGGATAAAGTAAATAGGGACGGAACGGCGGTTAAAGGACGGAAAAAAGGAGTAGAAGAAGAGAATAGTATTATAATAGTTCTAATATTAGGTAGAATAAAATAAAAAATATATTTATTTACTATAGTAGTAAATAAGAATTATTATAATTAGAAGTTAAAAAAGAGCGGTACGGCCTACCTATAACCGGAACGGAATTAGGGGTTTTTATCCGGCGGCGTTTATCGCCGAACGGTTTTTCCTTTAGAGAATTAGGAGAAGTACTTTATGCTAATTATAACGCTATAGATATATAACTAAGGAATAAGATTATTATTATTATTATATAATATAATTTATAATAAAAACCGGAAACGCCGATTTCTGGTTAGGAAGTGCTCCAAAACGAAAACCGATAACGGCAATCGACTTAAGAAGGTCGTTTACCCCTCTCGTAATATCTTACGACGAACGTAGTAGTAACGTTAAGCCGTCGCTACTAATAATAATTAATAAAGGCGCGCGTAGATTTGAAAATAGCGTTTATAACCCCTTCGGAGGTATTTCTAATTATAACGACCCTAATACCATATTTATTATAAAGATTATAAAGAAAATAGAGGAAGACAATAAAATTATAAAGAGATTTATCGCTTAAGCGAATAAGTCTACGGATTATAATACTATTTCGCCTAAGGATTATTATTAGGTTCGAAAATTATTTTTCGAATTCGTGAAAATTTAGGCGAAGAAAAATAAGTCTTGGATGCTTAAGGTAGATAAAATTGGCGAGAACTAATTTATTACTAAAAAGGACTTCCACGATTTAAAGAAAGATATTCTTAAGGAATTTAAAAAGGGCGTTTAAAAGGGCATTTAATCCATCTGCACCAGAGTCGTCTTACACTTGCACCATTGCTTATTTCTACACTATTATTACTGGTCTTAGCACGTCATTTTGAGGTAAAATATCATTTACATAGTAAATTCCAGAGTCTTACACATACATGAAAAAATGACAGCGATGTTCAACGACATAATCTTGTATGGAGATTTCTATGGTAGCATACAATGTTTTGCACATGGGATAGTTCTATGGCATTCATTTACACTACGAAAGACTATAGTAATAATTGAATCTAAATCTCGTGATACTTGGCATGGTGTTTAGTGTTGGCTCGCCTCCATAGCCTTCTAACTCGGTCTTCTTGTGCGCAATGCGCGCGGTATTTTGAAGCTTTAGGAAAGTCAGCAAACGGTTCCAGTAATGTATGCGATCAATATTCACGTACGTGCGATTGATTCTAGCCTGTTCTGGTGATGAAAGGTAGTCTGGTTGTGAAGAGAGAGTTGAAAGAAGTTAGATTGAAAAGCATGTTCAAAATCACCAAGTCTAAAAATGGGGGTCGTGCACATATGGGTGAATGGGGGATCCACTAGTTGACTGGGCTTGGCACTGTCTTACACAGAAAGGCTGTTGTATAATTACTGTCTGGTTGAAATAAAGGTTGGTAAAAAATAATGTACACGTTAAACCCTAACCCGATTGGTGCAGAAATAAGCAATGGTGCAAGTGTAAGACGACCCTGGTGCAGATGGATTAAATGCCTTTAAAAGGTACCGAAGAAATAAACCGATATTATCGCGAAATTACTAAATAAAATCGGCGTTACCTTCTAATAATTAATTACTATTATTATTTAGAAATTTATCCCCTCCAATTACGAATACCAATTTATAATTAAAGGAATTTCGATCTCTATTTAATATATTAAATAATCGAACGAAAATACGAAGTAAGTAATTGAGAACGTTTTAAAGGAGAGATTATATAAAATAATCCGAATAATTACCCGGGTAATAATAAGCGGCGACTATATTATAATTTTCGACGAACCTATATATAAATAGTATTAGAAGTACTATATTTAGGCGAAGGAGGTCTTCGGAATAGAAGTTATTATAACCCTTAATATTATAGGAGTTTTAATTAAAAGAGTCCTTTAGGTTAATTTCGATAAGAAATTATATAATGTAATACTAAAGGAAATAAGGGAGAAGAATAAAGAAGCGGATATTATTTACGTAAAAGTTTAGAAGAAATATAATAGGGAGGAAAAGGGAATAATCCTAATAGAAATTACGACTACGAAGGCGGTAATCTTCTTCTAAGAGAACTTCTTCCTTTAGGATAGCGGAATATACTCCTATAAACCGTTTTAAATTATAATTACTATTTAATAATACTTCAAATACTAGGGATTCGGATATATAGCCAAATTCTATTACTAGGAGGACGTTTACGGCTATTATAATTAATTTAAGTATAATAGGGTTCGCTTTAATAAAGAGAATTGCCCTTCGAATAAAGATAATTCCCTAATTTTTTATAAACTATATAGAAAGTTAGGGTATTTCGCTTTTAATAAAAAGTAATACCCGTTTATTAAAGCGGTTTATACGAAGGCTTTAATTATATACGCCGAAAGGCCCTACGGCTTTACTACTTATAAAGGACTAATTAAACTAATATTAAAACTAATAATTAAAATTAAAAAGGACATTATTATCCCTAACGCCTCCCTTAATTCTTATTCTATTATAACTTTAAAGAGATTACTTACCGGAAATATAAAGAGAAGCCGATTTAAAAATAAAGTAATCGGAAATAATTTTCGGCTAAAACCCGTAGGCTAAATTAGCCCGATAAACGCTTTTATATACTTTTAAAACGTCGGCGATTATATTTATATTAATTCTATAGCCGTTACGCGTATAACCGCCGCTAAAGACGTAATACCTATTTCAACTACTATTAGACTAAAAAGAATTTTTTTTAAGATAATTAATAATTTAATTAAAAATACTCTATTAAAATATAGGGAAATCGTACGAGAGAGGGAAACTTCTATTCGAATAGGAGGAGATTTATAATATTATAGCGATTTAAAAGCCGAATAGAAATTTAAATAGGGATATTTACCGGCCGAAGGGCAGTAGGTATTATAGTATTAATTATTTAAAGAAGGGTAAAGTAGTAATTTATATAAATAAGAAATAGAATTTTAAAGATTTAAATTTCTAATTGGGGAAAGACTAAATTGTAATAATATTTAAGAATTTATAAGAACCGACAACTGTCTACTCTATTTATTCCCCTATCTTTATAAATAGTATACCGGAATATTAATAGGAATTTCCCCTCCTCGAACTCTTCGAGGAGAGACCCTTAAAAGGCTATTAAGTAGCCGTTGGGGATTTTAATTTCTATTATCCTAATTAGAATTTAGAGAATAAAATTAATTTAAAAATTACGAAACTTCTTATTTAAATACAATAATAGAAGTTAAATTTATTAACCTTTTATAAGGAATTAATTTAATTCGGTAATATAATACGAAGCGAGAAAAATAGGACGATTAATTATATATAAATATTGTATAATATTAAGGCTAAATATTAAAGAGTTTAATAATACGAGTAGACCGGCTTAAATTATTATCCTTAAGAAATTTAAGTCTAAATTAGAAAATAGAATAGAAAGGCCGAGGAAGAAGGAGGTTATAGTTGGAGCCTTATAAATATAGAAAAGGTATAGAATATAACGGAGAAATAGATATCGGTCTTAAAGGAAATCGTTATAATAGAAAACCTCGAATTAACGTTTAATAGATTCGATAGGGAATTTATTAATATTGCGGAAGAATTCGTCTTATACCGGAAGAAAAGTCGGGGAAAATAAGCGGATTAGTAGAATTTAAAATATAAAACAATAATAAAAAATATACAACGGAAATAATAAATATAATTTAGGAATAGGACGCCTTCAAATGAAAGGGAATTTGTAAAAGTAATAGTAAAGAAGAGACGATTTATATTAAAAATTTAAATAGCGAAATAGCGAAATTATATTGCCTCTACGTCGAAGGATTTAAATAAATTTTAATTATTAAAAAGGTAGGCTCGAACCCGGAGCTACCGCTTAATAGATCCGCTTAAATTACTAATTCTTAAACCTAGTAAAGGGGTAAATAAAATCGAAAACTATAATAATAAGGCGAATATCCTCGCCGACCGATTCTTCCCTAAGGTAAATATTTTTATAAATTATTTACTAAATTAAATTTAATTATTAAATAGTAATACCCCGGTAACTATTAATAACTAAATTACTAAGGGGGATATTAAAGAAATCCTTTTAAAAATAGCGTTGAATAAAACATCGGGTATTAATTAATTTTCAAATAGGTTTTTAAAGATTTGTAAAATATTATTTAAATAAGCTATAGCGGCTTTCGCTATAGCGAGCCTTCGGTTCGGATATTTCCCCTAACGGTTTAAAAATATAAAAGTAATTATTCTCAAAAAATTAGAAAAGAATACCGAATAATAGAAATTAGCCAGTATATAGAAGCCGATTTCGCTATTGAATAATATTAGAAAGATCTTCGAAATTTTAATTACTATAAGATTAATATAAGCGGTAAAAGAATTCAACCTCCTCTTAGAAGGCTAAATAAATAACCGGACGGGCTATTCAATTAAATTTATAATTAAAATAATTACCGACGTAGTTTACTCAGTTTAAAAATTTAAAGCTATAATATTTCTTATACTCCTCGATTTAAAAGGCGTATTCAATAGAATTAATTATAAGTAGCTTTTATATACTTTATAAGAAATACAATTCTTATAATAACTTTTTAAATAGGTAAATAATTTTATTACCGGAAAAAAAAGTTCCCTTTTCTTCGATAATAAAACTTCTAACCCTTATAATATTATAATAGGAGTGCTCTAGGGTTCCCCCCTCTTACTAATCCTTTTTATTCTCTTTATTACCCTATTATACTATAAATTAGTTATAATTAGGAATATAATTATAATTAGTTTTGCCGACGATATTAATATTATTATAGTAATTAAAACGACGGAAGAAAATTGTAGGACTCTTTAAGCGGTATAGGAAATCTACTCCGAATAAGTAGCCGAGAGAGGAATAGAGTTTAAAGCGAATAAAATAGAATTTATATATTTTACGCGGACGAAGGAACTACGAATAGAAATTCTTTAAATCGGCGGAATAGTATTTTAACTAATAGAATTAACGAAATTCCTAAGGATTTAATTAGACCGGAAATTTAATTATCGAATATATATAAAAATAGTAAAGAAAAAGATAATTATATAAACGAATACTTTAATATAATTAGTAATAAAAATTTAGGGTTACTCCTTTATACGAGTAAGAGAAATCTATATTAAGTATATTCGAAGCGTTATTATATATAGAGCTTTAGCTTTTTATTAACCGACCGAAGTCTATAGGAAATTGCAAAAGATAATAATTAAACTAATTAAATATTAAATTAAATATTTAAGAATTATCGCCAGGGCGTATAAAATTATATTAATAAAGAATTTAAAAACGGAAACGTTTTATTTACTATTCGACTTCTACTTTAATAAAGAGCAACGCTATTCGCACCGCTATCAATCTCTTCAAACACCGCTATTAAAAAGTAAAATAAAGTATAACTTAACCAAATGTTAAGTTATAAGTACAAAAATGATATTTTTGAGTTTCTTAATTTTCCCTCCATTTTACTATCCAAGCTATCATATTTGCCACCTTCTCGTTTTGGTATCTTAAACGATGCCAGAAATTCCGAAATAATTATTTCTCTTTTTTAAACCTCTAGCGGATTTGGATGTTATAGTGGGGTTCAAGGTCTGGCGCGAGGCTTATAAAATAGAGCAAAAAAACACAAAAATTCCAATGCTACTTTGGAGCTGTAGGACCCTGGTTTGGTAGAGTTACTTTGGATTTTCTTTTTGGATGGCGGTGTTTGAAGAGATTAATAGCGGTGCAAATAGCGTTTCTCTATAATAAACCCAATCGATATTTAATTATAAAATTAAACCGGAAGAGGAATTAGGACTATTATATATAACGGAGGGTAAATTATTTATTAATAGTAAAAGTCTTTAAACTTTTATAGTCTATAAGGACTTCGAAGGGTTTTTATACTCCTTCTAATTTGGGGCGCCACTCCTCTAAGGCCTTAATAATAATAAATAATTCTTTATTATAAATATTATAATTATATTCGACTAAAGAGTATTGTTAATTAAAATAAGTAATAGGGTAGAAAATACCTTCTTCGTCGTATTATAATAAAGTACCGCCGTAAGCCCAATTAGAAGTATCGGTCTTAATAATAATTTATTTAGACTAATTATAAATATAAAGTATTAGTCTACTATTAAAAGCCTTTTTAAAGGCTTCGAAAAACTTCTAATACTACTCTATCTAATGCTAATTTACGACCATCTTTTTAATTAATTCGTATAGCGGGCCGGTAATAATTAAAAAGTACTTAATAAAATGATAATAGAAATTAGCAAAGCCTAAGAAATGTTGCAATAACCTCTTAGAATTTAGAGCTTCCTAAGATGTAATTGTAAAGACTTTTTCTAAATCTATTTCGAAACCTCCTAGGGTAATAATAAAGCCCAAATACTTCGTACGTATAATATAGAACTCGCACTTATTAATATCGATCTAAAGCCCTACCCTAATTATCTACTATAAGATTTCCCTAATATACTTCTCGTACTCCTTTTCATTATCCGAATAAATTAAAATATTATTAAAATACGTAATAATATAAATATTAAATATATCGTATAGAATATCGTTAATATAGTTCTAAAAGGTTCCTAAAGTACCCTATAGGCCGAAGGGGTATATAATAAATTTGTAGAGTCCGAAACGGGTAATAAAGGCAGTAAACTACTCGTACCCTTCCTTAATGCAAATTCTATTAAAAGTAGTAATAATATCGAATTTAATAAAGATTTTAGCCTGATAAATAGTATCGAAGGTCTCCTTAATTAGCGGTAACGGGTATTAAATCTTTATCGTTATATTATTAATACCGCAATAGTCAATATAAATACAGATACTACTACCCGGCTTCTTAATTAGTAAAATAAGCGAGGCGGCTATAAACTATAATAGCCGGATAAAATTCTTCTTTAAATTATCGTTAATCTATTTTTTAATTATAACGGTTTCGATAGGTAATATCCGCCGCGACCGAATATTAGGGGGCGTTTCACCCGGCTTAAATTCGATCTTATAATCGTAAGAGCGGTATAGAGGGACCTTATTTACTAACGAGGGGAAAAACGTTATTACTTCGTCGATATAATAACAACCCTCTAACTTCTTTAAAATTTCGAAGATTTTGTCCTTAGTTTTAATAGGACGATCGGCCTTATCGAAAAACTTCTTTACATCCTCCTTAGAGATCTTGGCCAAATATATTCGTCGAATTATCTCTTCGTATAGTAGCGCGTCTTCTTCGAAGTTTCTAATAAAGTAAATAGCCTTAGCTAAGATCGTAGCTTCGTAGGAGTCCTCTAATATATAAACGCCAACTATTTTATTAATAAAACTATAAAGGATAGAGAGAAGACTTTCCTTATATTATTAGCTATTACCTTCTATAATATTATTAATTATCTCCTCGGTTAAATCTATATCCTAGATCTCCGCTATAGCCGCCAGCTTCTCGATTTAAGTATAGCTCGTAACGTACGGCTATAGCTATTGCGATTTATAAACGTAATTAAAAGTAGCCGCGTTAAGCTCCCGGATATCGCTAGGGTCGAAATCGTAATTGGAATTATAATAATAATAAATGTAAAAATACTTCGTATTTACGGAAATGCGCCGGCTATTAAAGCGGATGTAAAGTTCGTAGAGTATAGGGCTTTTAATTTTAATAAGAAGAGCGGCTATATTGGTAATACCGACCTTCGACCTAGCTCTCCTAATTACTAGTATTCTAACGGAGGCGGGGATAGTTCGGTAACCGGTCTAAGGATCTAACCTAGGGGGCTCGGATTTAAGAACGGGCGTAGATTTTAGAACGGATTCGGGTTTAAGGACGGGAGAGGGCTCTAGAATAAGTGTGGCCTCTAGAGCGGACTCGGGTTTAGGGATGGGAGAAGGCTTTAAAACGGGTACCGGTTAGGGGGTAGCCTTCTTTCGAATAAAAGCCGTAAAGACCCTATTAAGAAGGGTTTTAAGTATTGAAATCTAGTCTTTAGAGAAATTAAAAGGCAAATAACGGTTGTAATAAACGGGGTTACTAAAGCGTATTCTGTATTATTCGTAATCGATTTCGGATTTGTAGTATTATATCTACGGAAAACTTAAAATGATTAGGTAGTTTTTAGAAATATTATAAATTAAGAAGGTAATCGTCTCCTTGTAATAGCCGATACGGAGTTTAATTATTACCCTTTTAAAAATAATACCCTTAATTACTCTATTAGTAAGAACGAATTTCTTTATACGGAGAAGACGAAAATGGGGAAGGTTATTCTTAATAATAAATAATCGATTAATAAAGGCGAAAGCGGAAT
Source organism: Neurospora sp. CHS-2018c (assembly GCA_009806235.1). Classification (NCBI taxonomy): domain Eukaryota; kingdom Fungi; phylum Ascomycota; class Sordariomycetes; order Sordariales; family Sordariaceae; genus Neurospora; species Neurospora sp. CHS-2018c. Next base: position 246,589 of record RAPC01000029.1, read on the forward strand.
AATTAATATTAATAAGGGAAATATAATAATCTTTACGTAAGCTAATTATAATATAAAAAGATAAGAATATTAAATTTAGCGAAGTAGAACTATTTAAAGATTAAATCCTAACCTCCTCTAAAACCTTTAATTTAAAAGAATTTGAAATTTATCTCCAAGATAAAAATAATCGATAAGGCCTTTATATATAATTAAGTATAGAAGCTATTTATTTTCTAAATTGTTATAGTATTCGCTACTAGTAGTGGACTCCGTAGAGGCGGCTATAATAGCAGGCGCGACGTCGGCGGTATGGATTTCCTCTTAGCTATTATAATTATAATAGTTTTTATCTTTACCCTTACCTTTATTCTTCTTACCTTTTTCGTATTAAAGGCTTTAGGAATTGTAATTAATAGAAGTAGTATATTCGTAGGCGATATAGTTAGGTTTAGTATAACGGCGATAGAAGTTATTGTAGGAACGTTAGTCGAAGACGTTTTTATAAATAAAGACGGCGAAGTCGACGGCGTCGAAATTTATTTTATTATGGCATTCACTCGGGGGGCACCCGGGTCGTCTTACGGGGGCACCCAGCCTTATAGGGGCACCCATATTTCAATGCTTGGCACGTTATTTTGATGTAAAATAGCATTTACATGGTAAATTCCAGTGTCTTACACAGACATGAAAAAAATGGCAGCGATGTTTAACGATATAGTTTTGTATGGAGATTTCTATAGTACACAATGTTTTGCACATGAGATAGTTCTATGGCATTTATTTACACTACGAAAGACTATCGCTAACGGTATCGCTATCAATATCCTCGATGTGAGTAAGGTCGATAGGCGCATCTAGTTCCCAGGGCGGCGCTATCTTTGCGCGCAGTGTTTTGAGACTTCAAGAAGGTTAGCAAATGCTTTTGGTAATTAATGCGATTAATATTCACTCGATTCTAGCCTATTCTAGTGTTTACAGCTAGTCTAGTTGTAAAGAGAGAGTTGAAAGAAGGTTGTGTGTGTAAAAATCGCCAAGTCTAAAGATAGGGGTCGTACATATACGGGTGGTAAATAGGGGATCCACTAGTTGATTGGGCTTGGCACTGTCTGCACGGAAATGCTGTTGTACGATTACTGTCTGACTGTATTAAAGGTTGGTAAAAAATAATCTGCACGTTAAACCCTAACCCGATGGGTGCCCCCATAAGGCTGGGTGCCCCCGTAAGACGACCCGGGTGCCCCCCGAGTGAATGCCTTTATTATTACCTTAGTTAACGGGGAGATTATTGGCGTTACGGGAATTAGAATTACTACCGGAGCTATTACTAGAACTGCTATTAAAACCTCCGCTTAAGCTAAAGCCGGGACTGTTAGTGCTTAGGATGTAGGAATTTATTTTGTAATAATAGTCGGCGTCTTCAAGGTTACCGGCAATGGTATAATAAATTGTAAACTACTTCTTAAAATTATCGGCCTTGGGAAGATTATAGTGGGTAAGCGAGTCGCGAAGCCGTTTATTAATTTTATTACGTAAGTAATAGACTTTTATAGTATTAAAAAGGCCGTACAAGTTTATAAAGTTAATAAATTCGAATTCGAATTTAGTAAAGGATATATTCTTTATAAAGAATTCTTCTAAGCGGTGGCCGGCGTCTATCTTCAAGTTAATATTCTAGAAGCGAGTAATGAAATACTCTATAAATTCGGTACCCGTCTTCTAACGCTAAGTATCTTTATCGCTACTATTTTAAATAATGTCGAAGTTGTCCTAAATATTAGAGAGAATCTCTAGACCTAATAATATAGCGGTACGAATAATCTTAACGTCTTTATCGATGTAAAGTAAAGGGTTGTATTTTTATTAAGATTAAATATAGAAACGCTAAGCTTTAAAGATTTTGTATCTACGGGTAGTATTAATATTCTCTTTACTAATAAAAATAAGTAGGTTCTCTACTGTTTATTTAAGGGATAATATTTTACCTTTATTTACTTTAATGAAATTATTGTATAGAGTCCGAATATTAATGTTATAAATTTTAACGGCGTTATAATTTACGAAAAGGTCGTTGTACTACTTCTAGAAATTAATATATATAATTACGAGGTTAATGTAGTCGAAGTTCTTCTAATCGAAGTTATTTTAGGCTTCGTTAATTATAGTACGAATAATTTTCAATTTTTCTTTACTACGTTCGAAATTGCTAGTAACGTCGTCGTAGAATGTAAATTAGGTATAATAAAAATAACCGAACGGGGTAATAATCGAATAGAAAGCGGGATTATTAGCGATAATAATAATAGTTGCGAAGTATTTATAGGGAATAGTTTTCTTCTCCTTATCGTCGTCGATATTAGTAATAAAGTTGTTAATAGCGGTAAAGGCGGGAAGTTCGAGAAGTACGGTACGGTAGACGGTTATATTGTAAGTGCTAACGAATTTGTCGAATATTTTATAAACGTTATTCAAATTAAAGGACGTAACTAGGGGGGGAACGCTATCGCTAGGGGGATCGCCGCCGGTATTGCTAACGGACGAGAAAGTAATAAGGTTATTATTTTCGTCGTAAGATATAAGAGTAGAGGGGAGTAGTCGCGTAAAGGCGAAGTTTTTATCCTTTAGATAAAAAATGCCTACCCTTATTTACTAAATGAAGGGAAGCGGGACCGGGATTATTGTAATTTGCGACTATTGATGCTTAGGGGTGTTAGATTTAGCGATTCGACTGATAAGGCGATTCCTATACGCGCGTGCAATTAATAAATTAATAGCGTAATAAAAAGAAAGGTTTGCGCTATAAATGCAATAGTTAAAAAGTATAATTAATTATTATGGGCAAAGGGTAGATAGTAGATGTAATTATATGTAATTATACGAAGGAGAAAGGAGGAGAGTATAGACGAATGCTTAGAAGACTGGCCTTATAAGGGCGGCTAGCGGTAGACCTAATATAGGTCCCTAGCGGGCCGCTATAGCTAGTTAACTGGCAGCGCGATAATAGTTTTAGAAGTTACTATACGCTAGTATAAGGCATATGAGTGATCACGTGTAACACAGGCTAGCCCTGTAACACTTCTACTATAATACTATTTTCTAAAAACCTCCTAATTCTACTATAATTTATACGAACGCAAAGGCCTCTAATTACCGCTTATATAAACTTCCTCCCAAACGCTATTTTACCGAATTCCCTTTTCTTCCTTTATATTATTTTCGTTCAAAATAATATCCTCTAACGATAACGATTTCGGCTTTGCAATTAATTCCGCTATTACCCCTAATCCTTTACCCTTCGAAGTTTTTTCCCTTAAGCCTAAAGCCGCCTCCGCTATAATTACCGCCGTTACGCCTCCCCTCTTTTTAACCAACGCCCTAAACCGTAACGACGACTTCCAATGTTATATTGATTAATAAATTTTTATTTCCTTATACTCTTATATTTCGTCCTAACCGTTTTCTAATTATATCTGCGCCGTCCTATATTTCGCCTATAACGTCGAATTTATTAAAACTATTTATTATTCCGGATTTAAAATTATTTTTATTTTAAAAAAACGACGCTGAAACCGGAAACGCCGATTTCTGGTCAGGAAGTACTCTAAAACGAAAACAGATAACGGCAATTAACTTAGGAAGGTCGTTTACCCCCCTCGCAATATCCTACGACGAACGCAGCGATAGCATTAAGCCGTCGCTACCGATAACGATTAATAGAAGCGTACGTAGATTCGAAAATAGCGTTTATAACCCCCTCGGAGGTATTTCTAATTATAATAACCCCGACGCCGTATTTACTATAAAGATTTCGGAGAAAACGGAGAACGACGATAAAATTATAAAGAGATTTATCGCTTAAGCGAATAAATTTACGGACTATAATACCGTTTCGCCTAAGGATTGTCGTTGGGTTCGAAAATTATTTTTCGAATTTACGAAAATTTAGGCGAAGAAAAGTAGGTCCCGGATATTTAAGGCAAATAAGGTTAGCGAAAACCAATTTATTATTAAGAAGGACTTCGACGATTTAAAAAAGGATATTTTTAAAGAATTTAAAAAGGGTATTTAAAAAGCGCCGAAGAAATAGGCTAATATTATCGTAAAATTACCGGGCAAAATCGGTACTACCCTCTAATAATTAATTATTACTACTACTCCGAAATTTATCCCCTTTAATTACGAATATTAATTTATAATTAAAGGAATTTTAATTTCCGTTTAATATATTAAATAATTAAACGAAAATACAAAATAGGCGATTAAAAATATTTTAAAGGAGAAATAATATAAAGGAATCCGAATAATTATTCGAATAGTAATAAGCGGCGATTATATTATAATCTTCGACGAACCTATATATAAATAGTATTAAAAGTATTATATTTAGGCGAAGGAGGTCTTCGGAATAGAAATTATTATAACCCTTAATACTATAGGAATTTTAATTAAAGGAATCCCCTAGGCTAATTTCGACGGAAAATCGGATAATATAATGTTAAAAGAAATAAGGGAAAAGAATAAGGAAACGGATATTATTTACGTAAAAGTTTAGAAGAGATATAATAGGGAGGATAGGGGGATAATTTTAATAGAAATTATAATTATAAAGGCGGCGATCTTCTTTTAAAAAAACCTTTTCTTCTAGGACGGCGGGGTTTATTTATATAAGCCGTTCTAAATTATAATTACCGTCTAATAATATTTTAAATACTAAGGATTTAGATATACGGCGAGGTTTTATCGCCTAAAGGATACTTATAGCCGCTACGGTTAATTTAAATATAATAGGGCTCGTTTTAGCAAGGAGAATTACCCTTCGAATAAGGATAGCTCCCTAATTTATTATAAACTATATAGGAAATCGGGGTATTTTACTTTTAATAAAAAATAATACCCGTTCGTTAGAATAATTTATACGAAGGTTTTAATTACGTACGCCGAAAGGCCCCGCGGTTTTACTACTTATAAAAGACTAATTAAATCGGTATTAAAATTAATAATTAAGTTAGAAGAGGACGTCGCTATCCCCGACGCCCCCTCTAATTCCCGTTTTATTATAATTTTAGAGAAATTATTTACCGGAAGTATAAAGAGAGGCCGATTTAAAAATAAGGTAGTCGGAAATAGCTTTCGGCCGAAACCTATAGGTTAAATCGGCCCGATAAATACTTTTATATATTTTTAAAACGTTAGCGACTATATTTATACCGGTTCTATAGTTATTATATATACTACCGCCGCTAAGGATATAATATTTATTTTATCCGCCGTTAAATTAAAAGGAACCCTTTTATAAGGTAATTAATAATTTAATTAAAAATATTCTATTAAAATATAAGGAAGTTGTATAAGAGAGGAAAATTTTTATTTAAATAAGAGGAAACCTATAATATTATAGCGATTTAAGAATTAGGTAAAAATATAAATAAGGATATTTACCGGCCGTGAAATAATAAATATTATAGCGTTAATTATTTAGAGAAAGGGAGGGCGGCGATTTATATAAATAAGAAGTAGAATTTTAAGGATTTAGATTTCTAATTGGGAAAGGATTAGGCTATAACGATATTTAAAAGTTTACGAAAATTAACGACCGTTTACTCTATTTATTCCCCTATTTTAATAAGCGGTATATTAGAATATTAATAGGGATCTCCCCTTTTCGAACTCTTCGAAGAGAAACTTTTAAGGGGTTATTAAGTAGCCGTCGGGGATTTTAACCTCTATTATCCTAATTAGAATTTAGAGAATAGGTCTAATTTAAAAATCGAATGACTTTATATTTAAATATAGTAGTAGAAATTAAATTTATTAACCTTTCGTAAAGAATTAATACGGTTTAATAATATAATTCGAAGAGAGAAAGATAAAATAATCGACTATATATAAATTACGTATAGTATTAAAGTTAAATATTAGAGAGCCTAACGGTACGAATAAATCGGTTCGGATTATTATCCTTAAGAAGTTTAAATTTAAATTAGAAAGTAAAATAGGAAGGCCGAAGAGGAAGGAGGATATAGTTAGAGTTTTATAGATATAGAGAAAATATAAGATGCGGCGGAGAAATAGATATTAGTCCCGGAAGAAATTATAATAATAGAAGATTTCGAATTAGTTTTCGATAAATTCGACGGAAAATTCGTTAATATTATAGAGGAATTCGTCCTATATTGGAAAAAAGGTTGGGAAAAATAAGCGGATTAGTAGAATTTAGAATATAAAATAGCGATAAAAAACGTATAGCGGAAATAATAGGTATAATTCGGGAGTAGAATACTTTTAAATTAAAAAAAATTCGTAGAAGTAGTAATAAAGAAGAAATAATTTATTTTAAAAATTTAAATAGTAAAGTAGCGAAATTATATCGCCTCTGTATCGAAGGATTTAAATAAATTCTAATTATTAGAGAGGTAGGTTCGAACCTAGAGCTACCGCTTAATAGATCCGCCTAAATTACTAATTTTCAAATTAAATAAAAGGGTAAATAAAATCGAAGATTATAACGGTAAGGCGAGTATCCTTACTGACCGATTCTTCCCTAAAATAGACGTTCCTATAGACTATTTACCTAATTAAATTTAATTACTAAACGGCGATACCCCGGTAATTATTAATAATTAAATTACTAAAGGGGATATTAAAGAAATCCTATTAAGGATAGTATTAAATAAAGCGCCGGGTATCGATTAATTTTTAAATAGGTTTTTAAAAATTTATAAAGTATTATTTAAATAAATTATAATAATTTTCGCTATAGCGAACTTTCGGCTCGGATATTTCCCCTAATAATTTAAGAATACGAAAGTAATTATTTTAAAAAAGCTAAGAAAAAGCGCCGAATAGTAAAAATTAACCGGCGTATAAAGGCCGATTTTACTACTAAATAACGTTAGAAAAATCTTTAAAATTTTAATTATTATAAGGTTAACGTAAGCGGTAGAAGAATTTAATTTCCTCTTAGAAGGCTAAATAAGCAATCGGATAGGCCGTTTAATAAAATTTATAATTAGAATAATAACCGATATAATTTATTCGGCTTAAAAATTTAAAGCTATAATATTTCTTATATTCCTCGATTTAAAGGGCGTATTCAATAGAATTAATTATAAATAGTTTTTATATACTTTATAGGAAATATAATTCTTATAATAACTTTTTAAATAAATCGATAATTTTATTATTAGAAGAAAAAGTTCCCTTTTCTTCGATAATAAAACTTCGAACCCTTATAATATTATAATAGGAATACTTTAGGGCTCCCCCCTCTTATTAATCCTTTTTATTCTCTTTATTACCTTATTATACCGTAAATTAATTATAATTAAGAACGCGATTACAATTAGTTTCGCTAACGATATTAATATCGTTATAATAGCTAAAATAATAGAAGAAAATTATAGGACTTTTTAAGCGGTATAGGAAATTTACTCCGAATAGGTAGCCGAAAGAGGGATAGAGTTTAAAGCGAATAAAATAGAGTTTATATATTTTATATAGACGAAGGAATTGCGGACGGAAATTCTTTAAATTAGTAAAATAGTACTTTAACCGACGGAATTAATAAGATTCCTAAAGGTTTGGCTAGATTAGTGTAAGGTTATCGTGCAAGAGGGCCTGGGAACTAGGCCCGAGGAGCGGAGCGTCATAACAGGCAGTTATAATAAGCAATGGAGTAGGCGATAACGATAGAGCGCACGGTCGGAAACCGGGCGCCGAGTCCCGGGCCTACTAAGGCCTACTAAGGGTTCGCATAAAGGATAAAAACCCTTAGAGCCTAGCCGGACATTTCTCTACCGGCTAGGCTAAAGTCTACTTTTTAAAATAGACCTAATATTGTATATTGAACGTATTCTTACTCTATCGTACTATAACTTTATAATTCTTTAGCCTCTAAAACTTCGTTTATAAAAGCCGGGAATATAATTAGCACCCGAAAGGAAAATACCTATATTAAAAGTACGGTTATACGTCGCCGAAACTGCTCTTCGGAGCGTAAAATAATACTGGAAGTACTTATATTAAAATAAAATACTTTAGGACGATCGGGCGGAGATATTATTAATACCGAACCGGTTTAAAGTATTACTAAAGTTAACGAAATTCGAAATTATAAAAACGCTAATAGGTATCCGATTAACGGGGATACTCCTCTAGCTATATAAGCCGAAGAGTCCTTTATTAATACTATTAGTATATTTACCGATAACGATCGTAATTAAGATTAATCCTCGTCCGAATTCGAAGGGGTCTCTTTACGTAAGGTATTGCAAATCCGGAAGCCCGAGTACTACTTTATTAAAAATTCGTATACGTTTCGCGCCTATCGCTCTTGTAGTCCGTACTAACGTAGAGAATATTCTACGGGATACCGAAATAAGCGCGCCGCTCGTCAACGTTCGATTACCCTAGTATATCGTCAATATTCGATTACTCTAATACGCCGCTATAGAAGTTCCCGATTACCTATAAGAAAGTTTAAGCCGATAGACCGCCGATCTAAGTTGTAATCTAAGGACTTGTATAAATCCAATCTGTTTAACTCCTCTTCGGAAAATTTGTAACGCTTTTCCTTAGAGGACTCGTAACGCTCCGCCAACCCTTTACTTCGGCGCTCGAAAAATAATCGAAATTATTCGAAATATTTATATAAATATCGATTGCGTACGAAGAAGACTAACTTATTAATTAAAAAAATAACCTTCCAATTCTTAAAAATAATTCTTAAATCGTACGCTGTAATAGTAAATATAGTAGGATAGAAATAAGGTAAAGAGCTTATAACCTATACTTAAACCCTCTGGCCGCCTACTTATAATGTAGGTTTATTATAATTGAATAATATTAGCGCCGAAATCGAAAATTAAATCGAAGGCTTAGAAGTAAGTAACTGAACCCGCGAAACCGCTATAGACTTCTAATTAATTCTCTAGGCGTTTATTAAGGCCGATAATAAAATTATTACTTCGTAGCGAACATTCGCCGGTAAGTTTATTAATAAGGCTGGCCGAAAGCGAGACGGTAATTAAGACGAATTCTTACGTTTTATTTACAAGGAATATATCGTACCCGAATTCTACGAATTAGAAATTAAAGAGAATATCTTCCGGATATATTAATAAAATAATAAAGATTTGTAGACTTTATAAGAATGGTACTATATTAATTATTAACGTCTAGGCCGAATAATCGCCGGTAATATAAATTAGGCCTACGACTTTTTCTTCCGACTAAAGAAGGAAATACGTTAATATTTCCGAAATATAAATATCCCTATTTAGGACGCCTAAGATATAACTTAAAAGGTATTAGGTTAGTAGTTAGAGGATTATAAGAAGAATTCGCGTAGAGGAGATTCGCGAAGAGATTCGCTTAAGCGAAAGGAGTTTTAATAATTTTAAAAACCGTAAAACGGTTTTAATGCCGAATAATTGGAATATTTTAAAGACTATTCGGGTAAACCCTGCGATAACTTCCGCGATAATTAAAAGCGTAACTAATCTGTCGACCGGACGGAGGTAAATTCTAAAGGGGTAAGCCCGGAATATTATACCTATAGGGAAAGGGGATATATATTTAAGAACTACCTTAAGAAGGCTAAAATAGAGGGATACTAAAAATTAGGTAATAAATCCCGCGATAGAACCCGCGTCTAAAATATTACTAGCGGCGCTAACGCCGAAGAGCTTAGGGATAATAACCGAATTTCGGAATATATTTCCGATTCCGAAGGTTCGTTAAAAAATTAAACCCTATAAATAAGCCGTTATTTATAGTAATTAAAAGATTTAGGATAACCGGAAGAAATAGCCCGGCTAGGATAATAATAACGGTAACTTCGCCGAAAGGTCGCCGATTAAATGTCGAAATAGATTTGGATATAAGGGCCGAAGTCAATACAATTTATAAGAATTTTGTTAAAAAGTATAAATTGAAATAAGTAATAATAATAATTATATTTATATTAATAAATGTAAACGGCGTAGAAATAAAGTATTATAGAGTATTCGAAATTATTTTCTAAATAAAGGACGGAAAAGGTTAAAAGCGAGAGACGACCTAATTTTTTTATATAATCCGTAGAAATATTAGAATATTACTACTATTATTATTAATACTGGGTATAAGCTCGGAAAGTATTGTTATATATATACGTACTAATAGATTTGAATTTGATAGACCTTATATTATAGACCTAAAGACTTTTATACGTAGATTAATATATAGCGATCGAATTTTTATTGTAAATATTATATTCGTATATAACTTTATAAAGCTTATTATTAAAAATATAAATAATAAAGAAGATAATGCCGACGGGACGGCGATTATCCTACCCGCTTTAGAGGGGTTCGAATCTTATTTCTCCGAGGAGGGCGTTAAGTCGTTACTAATACTCCCCGATACTAAATATAAAATTAGGACTAAGGAAAGCGAGGAGGTGCCGTTAAGGGCGATATACTCGCTCTCTAAAATATAATTAAATACCTTATAAGACTATTTAGAGGAAAACCTATATATAAAAAGAATTAAATACTCCGAAAATTTAATAGGGTCGCTAGTTTTATTCGTATTAAAGAAGGATAGTTCCCTATATTTATATATAAATTATTATAGCTTAAATAAAATAACGATTAAGAATTAATACCCCTTACCTTTAATTAGGGAATTAATAGATCGGTTATTAGGCGCTAAGGTCTTCTCTAAAGTAGACCTCTAGGAGGTATACTATTACATCCGAATTAAAGAGGGAAATTAATAGAAGACTATATTTAAAATTAAATATAATTATTTCGAATATACAATAATGCCGTTTAAACTAACCAACGCTCTTATTACGTTTTAGGCGTATATATACAAAGTCCTAATAAGATTAATAAACCGCATTTATATAGTATACTTTAATAATATTTTAATTTACTCTTAAATTAAGGAAGAATATAATAAATATTTGAAATTTATTTTTGAGCGGCTAAGGGACGCCGAACTATACGCCAAATTTTCGAAGTATAAATTCTATAAGGAATACGTCGACTTCCTCGGCTACTAAATAATAACGGAAGGGATTATAATAGACCTAACCCGAATTATTATAATTAAAGAATAGTTAATACTAGAATTATACTATAATATTCAAATATTCTTCGAATTCACTAACTTTTACCGACGTTTTATCTACAAATTCTCAAAATTAGTAGCCCCCCTTATAGACTTATTAAAGGGGAATAAGAACGGGAAGAAGACTAAACTATTCGAATAGTTAAAAGAGGCTAATAAAATATTCTAAATATTAAAGGACGTATTTGCGTCGGCGTTTATTTTCTATTACTAGGACTATTCCCGGGAGATGAGGGTAGAGACGGACGCTTCGGTTAAGGCTATTTCCGGCATCCTATTCTAGAAGATTAGTAATTAATAATACTTAATAGTATTCTTTTTAAAGAAATTGACGGATACCGAGCGGCGTTAGTATATAGGATAATAAGAATTCTTTACTATTGTAGCTAATTTAGAGTATTAGAATTAATATCTGAAGGGCTTTCCTAAAAAGTTCTTAATCTTTATAAATTACTAGGCTTTAATGGGAATTGTAGAATCCCTAGCGAAGGATCTCCGAGGGAAATTAGTATAATAAGTATATTACTTATTGTAATTTAATTTCGATATAGAATATCGGTTAAGCGCTATAAATCCTATAAACGGTTTATTTAGGAGGTTAAATTATATAAAGGGGGAAATAAAATACGGCGATATTCTACCGACCCTCTAAAAAAAGTTTAGTTTAGTTTAATAATTATTAATATCCTATAGAAATTAATTCAATTTTAAAATGAAGTACTAATATAGCGAAAAATTGGTAATGTATGTATTTATTAAATAAATTAAAAGAATTACTAAATCGGCGACGGGTCGGGGATTAAAAATACTTATATCCGACTTTAAGGATAATCCTTTTCTTTAAATTATCTTAAAAAAGATCGCTTGCAAATTAGTATATAGAGAACTACCCCTCGTATTATAAATAAATTAAGAATTTTATATAATAGTAAAGGAGTTCTAGTTTAAGGATTCTAATATTACCGATTTAGCGGCGACTATACGAATTAAAGGTTTTATAATTAGGGGATACGAATTAGACAATTAAAGGGTTCTTTATTTTAAAGAACGGTTAATAATCTTTAATAAGGGATTATTATATAAGGAGATTCTACGCATTTATTATAATAATTTAAAGGCCGGTTATATAAATACTCCTAAAACCCTAGAATTAATTAAGAGAAAGTTTTATTAGGAGAATTTCGTAATAAATATAAGGGAATATATTATTCGATACGAATTGTACTAAGGTACCTAACGCCCTAAGTATAAGCCCTATAAAGACCTCTAATCCTTATTTCTATTAGAGTAACCCTTTTAGGAAATTAGTATTGATTTTATTACTAGCCTACCGCCGAATTAGGGATTTAATAATAAAATATACGACGCTATCCTTATTATTATCAATTGGTTTACGAAAATAGGATTCTTTATTCTAATAATTAAGACCTTAAATGCGGTAACGATAGTTAGCCTCCTTTATAAATATATCGAATACTATTTTAATTCCCCTTTAAGGATCGTTAATAATCGAGATAAATTATTTACGAGCGAATTTTAGAAAGAGTTTACTAAGACCTAAGGTATCCTACGTCGACTATTTATTACCTTCTATTTATAAACGGATAGTTAAACCGAACGTTTCTATTAAATTCTAGAAAAGATCCTCCGTATTAACGCTTTAAAAGGAGACCCGCTATTATAGTACTATAAATTATAAGAGGTAGAATTTACCTATAATAATTTAATATATTTTACTATTAGAATTTCGCCGTTCGAAGCCTTATTCGGATACTACCTTCGTATAGTCGAATACGTAGAAGGCTATAACGAATTATAAGTCTAAAAAATAAAGGATAGGCTCTAGAAAATAGAATTAATATGTAAGTTTATAAGGCGCTATTAAGAATAAGCCGTCCAAGTTTAATAGAAGGGATATAATAAATAGTATACGCTGATAGAGTTCTAATTTAGAGATTTAGTAGGATTATTTACGAAGAACTTCCGTTTTAAAAACCGTAAGCTAACCCCTACGTTTATTAAAGTAAAAGTTATTAAAAAGATTAGTTTTTAAATATATTAAGTTATTTTATTTATATAATATAGCCGGATATATAATATCTTCTCTATAAGCCTATTCGAACCTTAGAAAATAAGGAGTAAAGTCGCCGAGGATATACCGTTATTAGAGCTAGCGGATAAATAAGAAGAATAGGAGGTAGAAGAAGTAGTAGAATATAAAGGAGAAGGGATAAAATAAAGATTTTTAATTAAGTAGGCGGATTAGCCCGTTGAATATAATATTTAGGAACCGGAAGAGTATTTTTATAGCGCGTAGAAAGCGCTCTCTAAATATTAGAAGACTAAATAGAAATATTATAAAAAATAGGATAATTAGATTAGTAATATAAATAAATTGACTATTTATAATGAAGATTACCTTTTAGCGATACCGAATTCCGTAATTATTAAGGGTTATATATTAATTAATAAATATAGCCGAAGGAACGCCGAACTGGCGATTAAAGGCTTAAAACCTAATATTAATAAGGATACGTTAAAGTATAAGTATTTAATTTACTTACGCTATTTAATTGGGCTAGGGGAGGCTATAATAGAATTAGAAATATTGCGTTTACGCGGCGAATGATAAATAGCCGAAGGAATAGTAGGCGAACGCCCGCCGATAATTATACCCGAAAGGGGTTCGAAGCGTACGTTTATATAGGGAATAGGCTTATTAATATTACTTTTACCCTTTTTAATAGCCGTAAAACGACGATTAATCCTAAAGGGTTCGGTTATTAAAATCGAAGCCCTTAATGCTTACTTATAAGCCGACGAAAAGCCGATTTAAGGGCTCTTTAAAATATTGGGGATTGGTATAGGGATACTACCCTTTTTAAAGGGAAGGGGGCGAAAAGGTTTACTAATACCCGCCTTAACCGCTAGACCGCCCTTTTTCGAAGGAAGGAAGAGGATATTAGTAGAAATATTATAGGCGAGGGCAATTAAATTCGTAGCGTGCCGATTAAAGGTAAGAGCGGACTTACTAATACCCGTCTTAACTATTAAAACGCCGACTATAAGTTTAAAACTTATAGGAGGATGCCGAAGGGTTAGGCCGGGTAAATTAATTATAAAATTACGAATTATTTTATTCGCAAACTATTTCGGTATAAAGGGAATTTTAGGAAATACCGGGGCTTTAGAAACTTCGGCGGGATGAGAAGTAGCCGCTTAAAGGGGAATAATAAAAGGCGACCGAATATTAATAGGGATACTTGTAATAAGGTTAATAAAAAGCGACCGAGCGCTGATAGAACTACTTATAATAAATATTAAACTTAAACTATATTTATCCGTAATTACTAAGGTATTAGGATTTCTATCCTTTATAAGGTTATATATTAGGCTTAATAAATTAAATACCTTAGAAAGAATTTCTAATAAAAGACGTAGGGCTAGTAAAGAGGCTTTAGAAGGATAATGCTACGCCGAAGGAAAAATAGTTAGGGGAGAACTAACTCCCGAACGACCTCTTTATTTAGAAAGAAGGACTAAGGGGTTTGCTTCGGGGAATAGGCGGCGAGTAATCGGTTTTTCGGTTAAAGTCGAAGAGGAGGGCAATAGGAGCCGTTCGGAAGCCGAATGCGCCCTAAAAGGGTTGCGCTAAGCTACTTTATTATTATTATAGCTATTAATATAAGGAATTACGCCCGGATTTATAGGAATATATTTAGAGGGTAGAGGCGAATTTGGAATATCCGGGGGGAAGAGATTATAGCGACCGAAAGGCGATTCCGAATTACGAAATTCCTAGCGAAGAGGAATTAGGATGTAAGGACGTTTAATTAAGTATTAATAATAGTGGAAATACCGTTTAAATATAGTAGACGTTCCGAATTGAGGCCGAAAATTACTACTTAAAGAATTATTTATAGAAGGATAAGGGATGCTACTTTTACTACCGATTGCTAATTTGCTACTAATTACGAAAATCTCTTTACCCTATTATATAAAAGGTTAATTATAGTTAAAAGTAAGGGTCTTAGAGCGAAGATTTAAAGATGTTTTATAGGCCGAAGGACTGCCGATAATTAATTCGTTTGACTCTACGGAATCGAAGATATCTTTTATATTTATAGGATCTTTAAAGACGTATTTAGAATAATCTGAAGAGCTTTACGAATTAGAAGAATTAGAATATTTAGGGGAGTAATTAAATTCTAATTCGTTACCGCCTTAAGAACTATCGGTAGGAGGGATTTTATTACTATTTTCGTTATTAATAATATTAATATCTTCTATATTAAAATACCCGGCTTCGTATTCGTAATTAGGGAAGCCGCCTTCGACGTTATTAAATTCCCTATCTTTATTCCTGTTGTTAGAAGCGCCGCCTTTATTGTTAATTGCGGGAGTTATAAAGGCGGCGGCGGAAGAACTATTATTAAAAGGGTTCTTAGGAATAGGAGGGGCTTTAAGAAGTTCGGGAGTAAAAGATTCTAATATTTTAAATAATTATTTAATATTAAGCTTAAAGATAGTTCCAACTCCGTAAATTTTAAAAATTCGGCGATAGGCTTCTGTATTACCGATAGCGGTAAGGATAAATAGGATAAATTAGAAATAAGCGTCGAGAGGAAGTTCTAGAAAAAGTATAGGGTTATTGGGATAAATAACCGGCGATTAATAGCTGTTATTACTACTATCGTTATTAAAAATGTAGAAAAGATCCCCTATGTTATCTACGCAATTCTATTAGATAAAGGTTGTAGGACGAATAATACGAAGGCCTAAATTAAAGCGAATATTAGGCTAAAGGCACTGGAATTCAATCCCTAATTCTAAGTTAGCGGCGACGATATCGCGAATTTTAATATATATAAGGAAGGGCGGGCCCTTCTTCTAATTTTACTTCTATTTAGTAAATTAATAAATTGAAAATTTGTATATACGCTATATAATAAATTAGTCTAATATAATATTAATTGCTAATAAAGTGCTAAGCGCTTATTCGGCGTTTAGAAGGTAATTAGTAAGGGTATTTATAGTTTCGGTATACTAATTTGTATTAAAGATAATATTAGGGCGCGAATTATAATAGAAAGAGGCTATTGTAGTAGTAAAGATTTGACGTATAGAGCGTATTTCTTCTAAAAATTTACCGATAATAATTTTCTTTTTATTTAAGGCCAATTCTTCGCCGATAAATTTACTAAGGCGGCTATAGGATATTTTAACGAGGGATATAGTTTTCGAAATATTAATTTATATACGTAGTTTAAAGTTCCTAAACTACCTGTAAGTAGGGAATTTACCGTAATATAACTAAATATAGTAGAAGATATCTAATATGTAGTATTAATATAATTAGAATAACCTAAGGTATTTTATAGGGATTTAGGGCGTTGAATATTAATCGAGGAAAAGAGTAAGGGGTAGAGAGAAAACGTATAAAGCGATAGGCTTTACTCTAGGCTTTATAACGAGTATAAGTATTCCCCGAATCGTCGGTCTAAATATAGTAGGGAAAGAGGGGATTGAAGTATATTATAATAGAATACTATACGTAGAGAACGCTTTCTCCGTCCTAAAGGAAGTAAATAAATTAATACCGATTCGCCGTTAATAAAATATAATTACTAGGTAAGAACGCTTATTAAAGCTTAAGTAAAGGAAAAACTTTTTTCGGGGTTAAAAGGATACCGGCGAAAGACCTTTTCCGTTACCGTATAAGGGAAATTAGCGATAATATAAGGGAACCTACTCTTATTTACGGGGCCTTTATAAATAAGTATGTAATAAGGAAAGTTAATTATAATAGCGATATAACGGCGTAATAAATAAAGAAAGCGCAATAAAATAATCCCTAGGGAGATAAGAATTAAAGAAAAAAGAGGTAACGGGTATATAAGTTGGCGAATAATTGTAACGGATAAGGGAAGTATACGTTAAGTAAAATTAGAAGTAAGTAAGTCGGCGAAGAATAATTACCCGTATTAATATAATAATAGATTCCCTAATGTAAATAATTATAATAGGCGGACGCTTAAAGGGTTAGGCGTCGCTAGGGGGGGGAATAATATAATATAATAAATATATTTACGAAATTATAACGAATAAAAGCGAGCGGTCGCCGATAGGGGACCTACCTATACTAGGTAATAAAGAAAATAAATACTCTAAATTATACTCTAGAGGCTAGGAGATACGATTAAACTATAAGGGATTGTAATTATTAAAGGGGAGGATAATTATAAAGTTATTGTACAAGAGGGCTTAAAAACCAGGCCCGAGGAGCGGAGCGTTATAATAAACAATTATAATAAATAGTAGAGCGGGCGATAATAATAGAGCGTATAGTCGGAAACCGGGCGCCGAGTCCCGGGCCTACCAAGGCCCACTAGGGGTTCGTACAAAGGATAAAAACCCTCAGAGCCTAGCCGGACATTTCTCTACCGGCTAGGTTAAAGTCTATTTCTTAGAATAAACCTAATATCGTATATTAAACGTGTTCTTACCCTATCGTGCTATAACTTTACAATTAGAAATTTAATTATCGGGTATATATAAAAGTAATAAAGAAAAAAATAACTACGTAGACGAATACTTTAATATAATTAGTAGTAAAGACTTAAGGTTATTCCTTCGCGTAAGTAAAGGAAATTTATATTAAATATATTCGAAGTACTATCGTATATAGAGTATTAGCTTTCTATTAATTGACCGAAATTTATAGGAAATTGCGAAAAATAATAATTAAATTAACTAAATACTAAATTAAATATTTAAAAGTTATCGCCGGGGCGTACAAAATTATACTAGTAAAAAACCTAAAAATAAAAATATTTTATCTACTATTCGACTTCTACTTTAATAAAAGGATAAGAGCTTTCGAAAAGAAGTTTATCCGAACAGACTAAATTAAATTCGTCCGAGGGATTACGGCTTAAATAATTAATTATATTTAGGTAAGAATAAGAAGTCGACTACTTATTAACCGACCCAAAAGTAATATTACTAAAATTAAATAAGTTAAGGACTAAATACTAACGGAGAAATTTATTATATTAGTAGTAAGACCGCCTTCGGAAATAGGAATGCCCTTACCCCTATTATAAATATTAAAATTAATTATTATCGACCGAAAGGAATAATTAGAAAATACTATAAAAAGAAAGTAAATATTACACTATAATTATTAAGTAGTAGTAGCAGTAATTAAATTAAATTGGCGGTATAAATTTACTATTGTTAATTTTAACGTAAGGTTTTATAATAATACTATTAAATAGTATATAATTAGGGTAAAAAAGAAGAAGAAGAAGAAAAGCTAATTATTAGAGGATAATAATAAGCTATACCTATTAATGAAAACGTAAAATTCCTTCCTTACTTAAACCCGAATAAGAATTATCGGATTCTAATCCTTCCTTTTTCGGAGGAAAATACCGGACGTTATAACGCTATTCTATTTATACGGGGCTGGAATGTAAGGTTATAGGTTAACGTGGTTATAAGCGTAACGCTCGAGGTTCCGAAACATTGAGTTTCGGAACTGCTAGATCTTTTGGTCTATTAGCCGAGTGGTATCGAGCGCTACTCTTACAATTGTTCCGAAACTCAATAGCTGCACTGGTGTCCGAGAGGTCGTGGGTTCGATTCCCGCTCGAGGCACTTTCGTCGCGGTTACAAAGGGTACGATACGGTAGCGGTCTTGCTGGAACCAGATGAGGTAGCTCCCCCTCGGTCCGTCGTATAACTTTGGGGGTTTAGGCGCTTAATCCGCTATAAAAGGCTTAGTTATCCGAATGTCCTAAGTTCGAGGACGAACCTCCGGAGAGAGGGGATAATTGTAAGGTTATAGGTTAACGTGGTTATAAGCGTAACGCTCGAGGTTCCGAAACATTGAGTTTCGGAACTGCTAGATCTTTTGGTCTATTAGCCGAGTGGTATCGAGCGCTACTCTTACATGGAAAGGAAACGTTTAAATACCTTATTTATAAATATTTATAAATAAAAGAATATTAGACAACGGCGACTAATTAACTATAAATACGAAAAGAATTCCAAATTTACTTAAATAATAGAATTAAAGCGGAGAAGATTTTTTTATAGGTATTCCGATTAAATAAATTAAATAAATACCGCCTAGTAGTCGAATTAGAAGAAGAATAATATAAAGAAATAATATAATACGTATAAAACTATTTATTTATTTATAATACTAGAATATCGAAATATAAGAACGGAGGGAGTAATAAGGAGACCGGTTGAATTAATTCCGGCTTATATTTAATAAAGAAGGCGGAATTGCGGAAGAACTATCTAATTAACATCTAACGATTAACGAAGGTGTAAAGCAATTCTTTTATCTCTATTAAGTTGCGAATAATTTAATAATGCTATTTATTTTAACTAGGACCTATTTTGGTAATATAAGGGCTATTAATTGTTATAGGCGAATTAAAGGGATTATTAATACTAGGATTAATATTACTACTAATCGAATTAGAAGATATAATACAAAGAAAAGTAATAGTAAGGCGATAATTAATTATAAACTTCTTATAATAACCCTTCGCCTTATAATCTAAAACTTTTAAATTACTATAGTAATAAAGAGAAAAGAAAGTATCCGGTTAGTCCGGGAATTCATCGGCAACTAAACGGATACGTATAGGGCTAAGGAAAGATATATAAACTTATTAGAAAGTCTTAATAAATTTACCGGGGTCGGTCGGAACGTTTATAATAATAACCGCCGCCGCCTAAACGAAATTATACTTATCGCAATAACTAAAGGGGATATTAAATATATATTTTAAAGCGGCAAAAGAATACGGAATCTTCTAAACTACAACGCCTAAACGATATTAGAAAAAAGTAATACTATAATACCGGGAAGAATACTTACCCCGCTTACTAATTATATAAATATATTTTACAAATAGAACCCGGAAGTTATCCTAACCTAAAGTAGCGATATTCGGAATATTTATAATACGGTCGGTAAAATTCAAAGTATAGCCGAAGTAAAAAAGAATACAAATAACGTTAAATAATAGAATTAATTAAAAAAGATATAAAAATATAAGGACGGGAACTTTATTAATTATTAAAGAGACGAAATTTAAAATTATAGGATAGAATATTAATAATAATAACAAAATCCTAAAAAGGAATTATAAGAATAGCGGGGGTTTGAGGAGCGCGAAGAATAGAGGGCGTAGCTTCGGGCTCGGGTAAAAACTCTACGAAGAAGGATAGGTTAGGGCCTAAACCAGTTTAAATACCGAAATTACAAATATTATAACCGGAAGGGGTACGGCCGGAAGCGCTACTAAACGAAGAGGAAGCCATTTTAGGGACGTAGTAATTTAGAGAAGAAGAAGAAGGTTTAAAGCTAACGCCCGGGGAGAGTTTATATAAACAATAGAAGAGGCCTTTATATAGGTGCAAATTATAATAGGGACAAAGGGATAGAATAAAGGGGAGAGAATAAAGGAGAGGGGGCGGGGTAAGAGAGTAAATAAGAAGGAATAAAGTAAATAGGGACGGGATAGCGGCCAAAGGATAAGAGGAAGGAACGGAAGGGAGAGCGGTATTATAATAATTTTAATATTAGGTAGAATAAAATAGAAAGCGCGTTTGTTCGCTATAGCGGTAAGTAAGAACCGTTATAATTAGAAGTTAGAAAAGAGCGGCACGGCCTATCCGTAACCGGAATAGAGCTAAGGGTTTTCATCCGGCGGCGCTTATCGCCGAACGGTTTTTCCTTTAAAAAACCAAGAGAAATACCTCATACTAATTATAGCGCTATAAATATATAGCTAAGGAATAAGATTATTATTATTATTATTATTATTTATTATTCCGTCTATTTATCCTTAATTAATATTTACCTTTTAATCGGCGAAACTATTTATTAAGTCTAGTATAAATTATACTCTAATCTTAATCGTTTTTATCCTCCTTTTTAATTTATTTATTAACCGATTCGTAATCGTCTATTTATAACTACTCCTATAATAATTATATATTAAATATCCCTTAAAAATTCTACAACCTCTATAATATTATATAGAATTTAATTGCCGAAATATTATTCTTCTGCGTTAAGGGTATTTATATAAACCCTTATACTTTCTACTATCTCTATTATAATTATAAAACCTTCCTAACGGCTATATACGCCCGCTTCGAAATAGACGGTATCCCTACAACCGTTATTAAGATAATTCGCATCCGTAATTAAATTGCTACTAATTATACTAAGGCTAACTACTACGAACTAATTATTGCTAATATTAATAACGCCCCTATCGTCGTCTTTACTAATAATAATAATAGTAGTAGTAGTAATAGTAGTAATAGTAATAGTAATAGTTAGAGTTATAATTAAATTAATTCGCCTATAAAAGTAAATAATTCTACCGGTTCGCCTACTATTGCCGTTGCTATATTTAATAATTAAGATTTAATTGCTTAGCGTTACGGTATTAATTTTAAATTAATTAAGGTTATCGGTATATTCGACAAAATTATTACTTTTGTTTATTCTAATAGTAAATAAGGGTATAAGTAATTATTTTAGCGTACCGGTTTTTCCGGCCTTATATCCTTCTTAATTAAATTCCTAATTTATCCGCTACTTTCCTAATATTAATATTTTTGTATTCTAATATTATAATTTTTTATTATAAATATATTACGACCTCCTTGTAATATTCCTCGTCTAATTCGACTATTAATTAATACTCCTTCAATCTACCTAATTTAAAAGCCTATAATAAAATATATTCCGCTTTACAACTATTATCTAAATATATTTCCAAGTCTTCTATTATTTAAAGCTATTTAATTACAATCGTCTATTACTCTTCCGTTCGTATATATTTAAAGATAATATAAATAAAAATTTCCTTCCTAGCTCTATAAAAGTAATAAAATATTATAATAATAATAATCTTATTCTTTAGCTATATATTTATAGCGCTATAATTGGTATAAGGTACTTCTCCTAGTTTTCTAAAGGAAAAACCGTTCGGCGATAAGCGCCGCCGGATAAAAACCCCTAATTCCGTTCTAATTATAGGTAAGCCGTACCGCTCCTTCCTAACTTCTAATTATAATAGTTCTTACTTACCGCTATAACGAATAAATACGCTTTCTATCTTATTCTACCTAATATTAGAACTATTGTAATATTATTCCCTTCTTCTATTCTTTCCTCCCGTCCTTTAGCCGCCGTCCTATTTCCGTTTATTTTATCCGCTCTTATTTATTTTCCCGCCCCGCCCCCTCTCCTTTACTCCTTCCCCCTTTATCTTATCCTTCTATCCCTATTATAATTTATATTCGTATAAGGGCTTCTTCTACTATTTATATAAATTCTCCCCGGGCGCCGGCCCTAAATTTTCCTCTTCTTCTCCAAATTATTACGTCCTTAAAATAACTTCCTCTTCGTTTAGCGGCGCGCCCGGCCGTACCCCCGGTTATAATATTCGCAACTTCAGTATTTAGATTAATTAAAGCCCTAATTTTTCTTACTTCGTAGAATTTTCGTTTAAACCCCCCGAAGTCGTACCTTCTACTCCTTATTATACTTTTTAAACCCCTAGCGCTCTTATAATTCCTTTTTAAAATCTTATTACCGTTGCCAATATTTTATCCTATAATTTTATACTTCGGCTTTTTAACAATTAATAAAATTCCTGCCTTTATATTTTTACATTTTCCCTAATTAATTTTATTATTTAGCGTCGTTTATATTCCTCCTTACTTCGGCTATATTTTAAATTTCGCCGACTATATTATAAATATTCCGAATATTACTATTTTAAGTTAGGAAGGCTTTTAAATAATATTTACGGAATATACTTATATAATTAATAAATAGAATAAATATCCCTCTTAATATTATAATATTATTTTTTTCTAATATTATTTAAATATTACGTTTTAAATTATTCTATATTTATTCGTTACTTTAAAATATATATTCGACGTCCCCTTTAATTATTATAATAGGTATAACCTTATTTAAGTAGCGGCGGTTATTATTATAAATACTCCGGTTAACCCTAATAAATCTATTAAAAATTTCTAATAGGTTTACGCGTTCTTCCTTAGCCCTATACGCGTTTGCCTAGCCGATAATAGTCTTTTGGATTAATTAAATACCTTTTCTTCTCTCTATTATTTTAGCGATTTAAAGGTTGTAGATTATAAAGAGAAGGGTTATTATAAGAGGTCTATAGTCGATTACTACCCTATTACTATTTTTCTTCGTATTATTTCCGCTAGTATAATTAATAATAATACCCGCCCTAATATTAATAATTCCCCGGGTTCGCCTATAGTAGTCGATAGCCTTCGTATTGCCGAAATAAATCCCGGCTAGGACGAATAGTATTATTAAATTATTTACGACTTAACGGAAATAATAAAGATATTTCGTACCCTTATTAATTATATTTAGACGTTAATTAAATAATTCTTCTACAATTCTACTCTTTTCGCTAAATATAAATTAAAATTAATTTAACCGGTCTCCCTACTATTTCCTTCGTTTCTATATTTTAATATTCTAATATTATAAATAAATAAATAATTTTATACGTATTACGCGATTTCCCTACGCTATTCCCCTTCTAATTCAATTACTAAGCAGTACTTATTTAATTTACTTAATCTAAATACTTATAAAAGGATTTTCTCCGCTTTAATTCTATTATTTAAATAAGCTTAGAATTCTTCCTATATTTATAGCTAATCGGTTACCATTATTTAATATTCCTCTATTTATAAATATTTAAAAACGAAGTATTTAAACGTTTCCTCCCCAATTCTATATAAATAAAATAGTATTATAACGTTTAATATTTTCCTTTAGAAGAGGAAAGACCGGAATTTAATAATTCCTATTCGGATTTAGGTAAGGAAAGAATTCTATACTTTTATTAATAAATATAATTTATTATTATCCTCTAATAGTTGGCTTTTTTTCTTCTTCTTCTTTTTTACCCCGACTATATACTATTTAATAATATTGTCGCTAAACCTCGTATTAAAGTTAATAATAGTAAATTTATATCGCCGACTTAATTTAATTACTACCGCCGCTATTTAGTAATTATAATATAATATTTATTCTCTTTTCGTAATATTTTTTAATTATTCTTTTCGGTCGATAGCAATTAATTCTAATATTTATAATAGGGGTAAGGGCGTTCCCGTTTCCGAGGGCGGTTTTACTACTAATATAATAAATTTCTCTATTAGTATTTATTCTTTAGCCTATTTAGTTTTAGTAATACTACTTTCGGGTCGGTTAATAAGTAGTCGACTTCTTATTCTTATTTAAATATAGTTAATTACTTAAGCTATAATCCTTTAAACGAATTTAATTTAATTTATTTAGGTAAACCTCTTTTCGAAGGCCCTTACCCTTTTATTAAAATAGAAATCGAATAGTAGATAAAATATTTCCGTTTCTAAATTCTTTACTAGTATAATTTTATATACTTTAATAATAACTTTTAAATACTTAATTTAATATTTAGCCAGCCCAATTATTATTCCTCGCGGTTTTTTATAAATTTTAATCGGTTAGTAGAAGGCTAATACTTTATATATAATAGCGCTTTAAATATATTTAATATAGATTTCTCTTACTCGTATAAAGGAATAACCCTAAATTTTCGCTATTAATTATATTAAAGTATTTATTTATATAATTATCTTTTTCTTTACTACTTCTATGTATATTCGATAATTAAATTTCCGGTTTAGTTAAACCCTTAAGAATTTTATTAATTCCGTCGGTTAAAATACTATTCCGCTAATTTAGAGAATTTCCGTCCGCGGTTCCTTCGTCTACGTAAAATATATAAATTCTATTTTATTCGCTTTAAATTCTATTCTTCTCTCGGCTACTTATTCGGAATAGATTTCTTATACTGCTTAGAGAATTTTGCAATTTTCTTCTATTATTTTAGCTATTGCAATAATATTTATATTATTAGTAAAACTAATTATAATTATATTCCTAATTATAGTTAATTTATAATATAATAGGGTAATAAAGAGAATAAAAAGGATTAATAAGAGGGGGGAGCTTTAGGGTATTCCTATTACGATATTATAAAGGTTCGAAGTTTTATTATTAAAGAAAAGGGAACCTTTTCTTTTGGTAATAAAATTATCGATTTATTTGAGAAGTTATCGTAGGAATTATATTTCCTATAAGGTGTATAAAAGCTATTTATAATTAATTCTATCGAATACGCCCTTTAAATCGAAGAGTATAAAAGATGTTATAACTTTGAATTTCTAGGCCGAATAGACCGCATCGGTTATTACCTTAATTACGAATTCTATTAAACGGCCCCTTTGCGTTGATTGTTTGGAGAAGGGTAGGGCGGCGATTTATATAAATAAGAAGTAGAATCTCAAGGACTTAGACTTCCGATCGGGGAAGGACTGGGCCGTAGCGATATTTAAGAATTTGCGGGAACCGATAACCATTTATTCTATTTACTCCCTTATTTTTATAAACGGTATACCGGAATATTAATAAGGGTTTCCCCTCTTCGAACTCTTCGAAGAGAAACCTTTAAGGGGCTATTAAATAGCCGTCGGGGATTTTAACTTCTATTATCCCGATTGGGATTTGGAGAATAGAATTAGTTTAGGAGCCGCAAAGCTTTTTATTTAAATACAACAGTAGAAGTTAAATCTATTAACCCTTCGTAAGGAATTAATACAATTCGGTAATATAATACGAAACGAGAAAAATAGAACGATTAATTATATATAAATATTATATAGTATTGAAGTTAAATATTAGGGAATTTAATAATACGAATAAACCGGTTCGGATTATTATTTTTAAAAAGTTTAAATCCGAATTAGAAAACGGAATAGGAAGGTTAAAGAGGAAGGAGGTTATAATTAGAGTTTTATAAACGTAAAAAAGGTATAGGATATAGCGGAGAAGTAGATATTAATTTCGGAGGAGATTATTATAATAGAAGACTTTAAATTAGTTTTCGATAGATTCGATAGAAAATTTATTAGTATTGTAGAGGAATTCGTCTTATACCGGAAGAAAGGTCGGAGAAAATAAGCGGATTAATAGAATTTAAAATATAAAATAGTAATAAAAAATATATAACGGAAATAATAAGTATAATTCGGGAATAGAATACTTTTAAATTAGAGGGAATTTATAGAAGTAGTAATAAAGAAGAGACGATTTATTTTGAAGATTTAGATAGCGAAGTAGCGAAATTATATCGCTTTTGTATTAAAAAATTTAAATAAGTTCTAATTATTAGAGAGGTAAGCTCGAACTCGGAGTTATTATTTAATAAATCCGCCTAAATTATTAACTTTTAAATTTAATAAAGGGGTAAATAAAATCGAAGATTATAATAGTAAAGCGAATATCCTTATTAATTAATTCTTCCCTAAAGTAAATATTCTTATAAATTATTTACTAAATTGGATTTAATTATTAAACGGTAATATTCCGGTAATTATTAATAATTAAATTATTAAGGGGGATATTAAAGAAATTTTTTTAAGGATAGCGCCGAATAAAGCGTTAGGTATCGATTAGTTTTTAAATAGGTTTTTAAAAATTTATAGAATACTATTTAAATAAGCTATAATAGTTTTCGCTATAGCGAGCCTTCGGTTTAGATATTTCCCCTAATAATTTAAGAATACGAAAGTAATTATTCTAAAAAAGTTAGGAAAAAGCGCCGAATAATAAAAGTTGGCCGGCGCGTAGAGGCCGATTTCGCTATTAAATAACGTTAGAAAGATCTTCGAAACTTTAATTACTATAAGGTTAATGTAGGCGGTAAAAGAATTCAACTTCCTTCCGGAAAGTTAAATAAGTAATCGGGCGGACCGTTTAATAGAATTCGTAATTAGGGTAATAATTAATACGGTCTATTCGGTTTAGAAATTCAAAGTTGTAACGTCTTTTATATTCTTCGATTTAAAAGGCGTATTCGATAGAGTTAATTATAAGTAGTTTTTGTATATTTTATAGGAAATATAGTTCTTATAATAGCTTTTCAAATAGGTCGATAGTTTTATTATTAGAAGAAAAGGTTCCCTTTTCTTCGATAATAAAATTTCGAACCTTTATAATATTATAGTAGGAGTGCTTTAGGGCTCCCCCTTTTTATTAATCCTTTTTATTCTCTTTATTACCCTATTATATTATAAATTAATTATAATTAGGAATACGATTACAATTAGTTTTACCGATAATATTAATATTATTATAGTAGTTAAAATAATAGAAGAAAATTGTAGGATTCTCTAAATAATATAGGAAATCTATTCCGAATAGGTAGTCGAAAGAGGAATAGAATTTAAAGCGAGTAAAACGGAGCTTATATATTTTATATAAACGAAGGAATTATAGATGGAAATTTTTTAAATCGGCGGAGTAGTATTTTAATTAATAGAATTAATAAGATTCCTAAGGGTATAATTAAATTAGAAGTTTAATTATCGAATATACGCGGAAGTAGTAAAGAAAAAGATAGTTATATAAATAAACGTTTTAATACGGTTAGTAATGAAAATTTGGAATTACTCCTTCGTACGAGCGAGAGAAATTTATATTAAATATATTCGAAGTATTATTATATATAGAGTATTAATTTTCTATTAGCCGACCGAAGTCTATAGGAAATTACGAGGAATAGTAATTAAATTAACTAAATATTAGATTAAATATTTAAGAGTTATCGCCGGGGCGTATAAAATTATATTAATAAGGAATTTAAAAATAGAAATATTTTATCTACTATTCGACCTCTATTTTAATAAAAGGGTAAGGGTTTTTAAAGAGAGGTTTACCCGAACGGACTAAATTAAATTTATCCGAAGGATTATAATTTAAGTAATTAATTGTATTTAAATAAAAGTAAAAAGTCGACTATTTATTAATTGATTTGAAAGCGGTATTACTAAAATTAAATAAATTAAAGAATAGGTACTAATAGAGAAATTTATTATATTAACGATAGGACTACCTTCGGAAACGGGAATACTTTTACCCCTATTATAAATATTAAAATTAATTATTATAGACCGAGAGGAATAGTTAGAAAATACTATAAGAAGAGAGTAAATATTATACTATAATTATTAAATAGCGGCGGCGGTAATTAAATTAAATTAGTAGTATAAATTTATTATTATTAACCTTAATACGAGGTTTAGCGACAATATTATTAAATAATATATAGTTGGGGTAAAAAAGAAGAAGAAGAAGAAAAGCCAATTATTGGAGAACGATAATAAATTATATTTATTAATAAAAGTATAGAATTCCCTCCTTACTTAAGCCCGAATAGGAATTATCGGGCTCTAATCTTTCCTCTTCCGGAAGAAAGTATTAAATATTATAATACCGTTTTATTCGTATAGAGCCGGGGAGGAAACGTTTAAATACTTTATTTTTAAATGTCTACGGATAAAGGAATATTAAATAATAGTAACCGATTAATTATAAATACAGGAAGAATTCTAAATTTATTTAAATAATAGAATTAAAATAGAGAAAATCCTTTTATAAGTATTTAAATTAAATAAATTAAATAAATATCGTTTAATAATCGAATTAGAAGGGGAATAGCGTAAGGAGATTGCGTAGTACGTATAAAATTATTTATTTATTTATAATATTAGAATATTGAGATACGGGAACGAAGGGAATAGTAGGGAGACCGGTTGAATTAATTCCGGTTTATATTTAATAAAAAGAGCGGAATTACGGAGGAATTATTTAATTAACGTTTAAATACGATTAATAAAGGTACAAAATATTTCTATTATTTTTATTAAATTACGAATAATTTAATAATACTATTTATTTTAATCGGGATCTATTTTAATAATATAGGGGTTATCGACTACTATAAGCGAATTTAAAGGATTATTAATACTAGGGCGGGTACTACTACTAACTATACCGGCGGAAATAATACGAAGAGGAATAGTAATAGGGTAGCGGTCGATTATAGACTTTTTATAATAATCCTTCTCTTTATAATTTATAACTTTTAAATTACTAAAATAATAGAGAGAAAAGAAGGTATCCAATTAATCCGGGAGACCGTTATCAGTTAAATAAATATATATAAGGCTAAGGAAGGACGTATAAACCCGTTAAAAGTTTTTAATAGATTTATAAGGGTCGGCCGAAG
Organism: Neurospora sp. CHS-2018c; assembly: GCA_009806235.1. Taxonomy (NCBI): domain Eukaryota; kingdom Fungi; phylum Ascomycota; class Sordariomycetes; order Sordariales; family Sordariaceae; genus Neurospora; species Neurospora sp. CHS-2018c. The sequence continues at coordinate 275,913 of RAPC01000029.1, forward strand.
TATTTATAATAATAATTACCGCCGTTTAAACGAAATTATAATTATTATAATAGCCGAAGGGGATATCGAATATATATTTTAAGGCGGCGAATAAATACAGAATAGTTTAAAACGTAATATTTAAATAATATTAAAAAGAAATAATATTATAATATTAGGAAGGATACTTACTTTACTTATTAATTATATAAGTATATTCTACGAATATTATTTAAAAGCCTTTTTAATTTAAAATAGCGATATTCGAAGTATTTATAATAAGGTCGGCGAAATTTAAAGTATAGCCGAAGTAAAGAAGAATATAAATAATATTAAATAATAGAATTAATTAAGGAAAATATAAAAATATAAAGGCGGGAATTTTATTAATCGTTAAGAAGCCGAAGTATAAAATTACAGAATAAAATATCGATAATAGTAATAAAATTTTAAAAAGGAGTTATAAGAGCGCCGGGGGTTTAAAGAGTATAATAAAGAATAGAAGGCGCAATTTCGGGGGGTTTAAGTAAAGATTTTACAAAGTAAAAAAAGTCGGGGCTTTAACTAATCTAAATATTAAAGTTACGAATATTACAACCGGGGGTACGGCCGGGCGTACTATTAAACAAAAAGGAAATTATTTTAAAAATATAATAATTTAGGGAAGAAAAAGAAGGTTTAAGGCCGGCGCCCAGGGAGAATTTATATAAATAGTAGAAGAAGCCCTTATACAAGTATAAATTATAATAGGGACGGAAGGATAAAATAAAGGGGGAGGGAGTAAAGGAGAAGGGGCGGGGTAAGAGAATAAATAAAAGCGGATAAAATAAATAGGGATAGGACGGCGGTTAAGGACGGAAGGAAAGAGTAGAAGAAGGGAACGGTATTATAATAGTTCTAATATTAAGTAGAATAAGATAGAAAATACATTTATTTATTATAGTAGTAAATAAAAATTATTATAATTAGAAGTTAAAAAGGAGTAATACGGTTTGCCCGTAACCGGAACGGAATTAGGGGTTTTTATCCGGCGGCGCTTATCGCCGAACGGTTTTTCCTTTAAAGAATTAAGAGAAATACTTTATACTAATTGTAGTGCTATAGATATATAGCTAAGGAATAAGATTATTATTATTATTAAACGGCCCGCTTAATTACCTATTTGGCCTTCTAGGAGGAAATTGAATTCTTTTACTATTTATATTAACCTCGTAGTAATTAAAGCTTCGAAAATCTTTCTAACGTTACTTAGTAGTAAAATCGGCTTTTATATATTGGTTAGCTTTTATTATTCGGCGCTTTTTCCTAACTTTTTTAAAATAATTATTTTCGTATTCTTAAATCGTTAGGGGAAATATCTAAACCGAAGGCTCGCTATAGCGAAAACCGCTATAATTTATTTAAACAGTACCCTATAAATTTTTAAAAACCTATTTAAGAACTAATTAATACCCAGTACTTTATTCGGCGCTATTTTTAAAAGGATTTCTTTAATATCCCCTTTAATAATTTAATTATTAATAGTTACTAGAATATTACTATTTAATAATTGAATTTAATTTAGTAAATAATTTATAGGAACGTTTACCTTAGGGAAGAATTAGTCAGCGAAAATATTCGCCTTACTATTATAATCTTCGATTTCGTTTACCCCTTTATTAGATTTAAAGGCTAATAATTTAGGCGGATTTATTAAATAATAATTCCGGGTTCGAACCTACCTCTCTAATAATTAGAATTTATTTAAATCCTTTAATATAAAGGCAATATAATTTTACTACTTTATTATTTAAATCTTCGAAATAAATTATTTCTTTTTTATTATTACTTCTACGAATTCCCTTTAATTTAAAGGCGTTCTACTCCCGAATTATATTTACTATTTCCGTTGTATATCTTTTATCGCCGTTTTATATTTTAAATTCTATTAATCCGCTTATTTTCCCCGATTTTTCTTCCAGTATAGGACGAATTCCTCTATAATATTAATAAATTCTCCGTCGAATTTATTAAAAATTAATTCGAAGTCTTTTATTATAATAATCTCCTTTAAGACCGATATCCGCTTTTCTACTATATCCTATACCTTCTCTATATTTATAAGACTTTAATTATAATTTCCTTCCTCTTCGGCCTTCCTATTCCGTTTTCTAATTCGGACTTAAATTTCTTAAAGATAATAATCCGAACCGGTTTATTCGTATTATTAAACTCCCTAATACTTAACTTCAATACTATATAATATTTATATATAATTAATCGTCCCGTCTTTTTCGCTTCGTATTATATTACCGAATTATATTAATTCCCTACGAAGGGTTAATAAATTTAATTTCTACCGTTATACTTAAATAAAAAGCTTCGCAATTCTTAGGTTAATCCTATTCTCTAAATCCTAATCGGGATAATAGAGGTTAAAATCCCCAACGGCTATTTAGTAGCCCCTTAGGGGTCTCTCTTCGAAGAGTTCGAAGAGGGGAGACCCCTATTAATATTCCGGTGTACCGTTTATAAAGATAGGGGAGTAAATAGAATAAATAATCGTCGGTTCCCGCAAATTCTTAAATATCGTTACAATTTAATCCTTCTCCGATCGGAAGTTTAAATCCTTAAAATTCTACTTCTTATTTATATAAATCGCCGCCCTACCCTTCTCTAAATAATTAATACTATAATACCTACTACCCTTCGGCCGGTAAATATCCCTATTTAAGTTTCTACCCGGCTTTTAGATCGCTACGATATTGTAGGTTTCCTCCTACTCGAGTAGAAGTTTCCCTCTCTTATACGACTTCCCCACATTCTAATAGAGTATTTTCAATTAGATTATTAGTTACCCTATAAGAGGGTTCCTTCTAATCTAGCGGCGGATAAGGTAGGGGTTGCGTCCTTAGCGGCGGTAGCGCGCGTGACGGCTATAGAGCCGGTACGGGTGCGGTCGCCGACGCTCTGAGAGTGTGTGAAGGTGTCTATCGGGCCGATTTGGCCTACAGGTTTCGGCCGAGAGCTGTTTCCGACCACCCTGTTCTTGGGTCGGAATAAAATATTATAATATCCAAAACGTTCTTCTAAAAGAAGAACGCCTACAATTTAATAACTTCTATCCTTATTTATATTAGGAGGGAACTCTTTACTTTTATTAATAAATATAATTTAACCTCCGATTTATTATTCTTCTTAATTTAAATAATATACTTTTAGAGGGCAAACCTATAAAATCTCGTATTAAAATTTATAATAGTAAATTAATACTAGTAGCCCAACTTTATAACCGCTATTACTAAAAAAAAATTATAATATACTACTTATTCCCTTCTTATTACCTCTTCTAACTACCTTTCCCTATCGGCAATAATTAATTCTTCTTCTTATAACGGAAGTATACCCGGTATAGCGGCCTCTATAATAAAATTCTCTATTAATACCCAAGCCTCGGCCTACCTAACTTTAACTATACCGCTTTTAAAGCGGTTTATTAATAATCGACTTCTAATTTTCGTACGGATATAACTAATTACCCAAACTATAATTCCGCGGATAAATATAATTTAATCCGTCTTAGCGAACTACTCTTCGAAAATGTATACTCGTTTATTAAAATAGAAGTCGAATAGTAGGCAAAAGGTTTCCGTTTCTAAAAATCTTATTAGTATTGTGAAAGCGTGATCCTACGAGAGATGAACTACAAGACTAGAAGCCACAAATCAAAGTAATATTAAGTGTAAAGAAGGAAAGGGAAAGTAAACAAACGCTGGCATCGTGAATCCGAATATATAAGTCGGTTCTGCCAGACGTCGCCGCCTTCCCGATCCGTACGGCCTATCGATAAGAATATAAGCCTCATTCCATCCGATATACCATAGTACCGGTACCCCATACCCGGTACCCCATTACCCAATGCCCAGTACTCTAGGCACCTATCCAGCCATACCATAACATTACCCCCCCCTCTGAAAGAAGGCTCAGCCCCAGAGCCGAAAGAAAGAAAGAAATAAAATAAAAAGCAATTACCAATCATATAAAAGAACAATCGAATATGTAAACCCATCGTAACGGTTAGTCCAATCTAATATATTACAATAAAAGTATTAAAAGGAAAAGAAATACAAAGACTCTATGCCAAGCATCGCGACTATATATTCAATCTAGTTATCGCGGCACAAAATGTATTAAAAAAAAAAAACTTCCCCCAATCGGACTCGAATAGACCGCCTCCTAAGCAGAAAATAGATGCCATCGGGTCTTAGCGCGCTCTCGTTAATTAATACGGGCTATCACGCCACACCACTATACTATACAACCAAAACCACGGTCTATAATTAAGTAATATAAACTTCGTCCTTATCAACCCGTCTCTTACTTCTTCCTTCGTAATCGCTTCAATTTTTTGCCCTCGTCTAATCTATTTACGAGTAGGTTGTCCTCTTTATAATCCTTCGCGGTCGTATTATTATTATTCGCTTTCAACCACAAGTACAATCTTTTTAGGGGTCCTAATTTATCCTTATTCTCCTCGTAGTATTCTTTTAATTTGCGTACTACGTTCTTAAAACCGGTTGTATTGTACCATATTAGGTCTAGGTCCTAGCCCTTCCAATTAACCTAGTATTTTAGACGACTATTAACTAATCTACAAATTACGATTTCCTCTACTTCCTATTCTTCCTCGTTATTAATAACCTCTCCTTCCGGGTTCTTATTAATTTAGCTAAGTAGAAGATTACTTAAATCTTTTCTTAAACGGTCCGCGTAGAATACCTTCGACCCTCAGCGCTATATAATACTGCTAAAATTGTTAAATTCGAAAGGCTTAAAAGGTGTACGAAGTTAGGGGATGATACTTGTTATTTAAAATACGAGATTTAGCGGGTAAAAACGGGATTTTCAATGTTAGGTATTATTAGTTGGGCGGCCCTATATTTCTGGGTGGGGGTGCGTACATGTAAGAAGTTGGTGCGTGTAGGGAGGTTAACTCTTTTTAAATAAAAAGAAAGAAAAAAATAGAAAAAGGCCTACTAAGGTAGAAGGAAGAATGGGCGTTTCACTGTCTTCCTCAGGTATATCCGGCTCCGCCCAAGGAAATACTATTTTTATTTGGATATATTTGACAATTTTATTTTTTATAAGAATTTTATAAATTGCAATTATAATATATTTAAAGAAGTCCCGCTTAAATTAATTATACTATAGTAAATTAAAAATAGTATTAATATAGAAATTGTAAAAAAGTCTACTACTATTCTAAGCCCACTATAACGTAAAACCCTTTGTAATTTTAATATAATAATAATTAAATAGTTAGCTATACCGATATATATTATAAATTACTATTTAAAATATTAGTAGTCCTAGTAGTCTTGGTAGTCCTAGCGGTTATAGCGGTTCTAGCGGTTCTAGTACTCCTACTAGCGGCGGTATTAGACTTCGCCGTATTTCTAGACCTAAGTCTAACTCTATATATAATAGCCCTCGTTATAGCCTATATAGCCGCCCTAATAATAAGCGTCGTAAGGGTAGTAGTCGCTAGGAATGTAATAGATTGACCCCTATACCCTATTATCGCTATAGTATTAGTATTAGTATTAGTATTAGTACTAGTAATTATATTAGTATTACTTTATTACACTAGCGTCCGGTATTTTAGAATAGATAAGGCGATAATAATAATAATAAAGACGATAATTTCCTTAATCGTCGTCGTTATTATAATTATAACCGTTATAATAAATCGTATAATATTAATTCGTCTTCGGATTACTAACGTCGCCAGCCCGGTATTAATAATGCCGATATTACTCCCCCGGTTCCCAAGCGTACCTATATTGTCACAGGTTGACATTGGTTTATAGGGTGCATTCCGAGTTCTGCTTAGCAAGCAGAACATCGTCTACTTTTAGTAGTTTGGCTGTCAGGGCATATGCACCTCCTGGCCTGTCATAGTACGTTCTGCTTAACAGTGGGATGTCGTGGGTTCAATTCCCCGCCGTGGCATTTTCGAGGGCGATTTTGGGAGTCTGTTCTCCCGTCGCATTGTCGGATTCGGTTGAAGCACTGCTCCTGAGCGACAATTGGAACGACGGTAATTGAGGATAGCTATAGTTGTTAATCGTAGGTACCGAGATGTTAACGACTACCCCCATTGGAAACTTTGAGTTTCAGTAGTGCTATAAAACCGTCGTATTGCGATAAGAAATCCTTCGCGGACAATGTCCGCCTCCGTCCTTGCGACAATGTCGCTTCGGGGTCCGGACGGAGCCTTATCTTAAAGTTTCTCAACTTCGCTTTAAGGGAAGGTAGTGTCACAGGTTGACATTGGTTTATAGGGTGCATTCCGAGTTCTGCTTAGCAAGCAGAACATCGTCTACTTATTAGTAGTTTGGCTGTTAGGGCATATGCACCTCCTGGCCTGTTATATATATGCCTACTCCCGCCCCCTCTCCTTCATCGGCTACTATAGATTTAACTATAATTAAAAATAGTATAAATTCTTTGCGTTTATTATAAGCGGTTTCATTTCAAATTTATCACGGGGCGAGAGGGCACCGATAAGGGTAGGGTAAGATATACGTTATTATACGAAGGAGGAGAAAGGGAAGTGTGCGTGGAGGACTGGCTATATGGGCGAGAGCTTAGACAGGCTAGTTTGTGCGCGCGTACGTGAGACTGCACGTAACGAAGTATATGACTAGTACGAGTGTATAGCTCTAGGTTATAGTATAAAGCATTGGTATAGTATATATACGGTTAGTGTAGTACAATTACATTATAGGTTAGCCTTATAATACTATCCCCCTTTAAAAGAAGTTCGTAGAGTTGAAAAATCTATATATAGATATAATAATAGACTTATTCTTTTAAATACTATTATAATCTACGAATTGCGTTAGGGGTAGTTTTTTAGATTATATATTTATTAACTATCGTATAACTTTTCTAAATACTAAATATAATTTATTTTCTATATTTTTATTAACCGTTATATTTATTATAAATATTATAACTATATTTAGGAATAGCCTCGTTATATCGATTATACAAGCCGTTTCCTATTGGAAATAAGTAGAGTAGCGCTATAGAAGGGCCGGGTTAGGAATTAGAGAATTAGAAGCGAGATGTTGTAAAAGGCCTTAGACTTTTGGTAGAATAGGTTTATCCGGGTTTTTGTAGTAGAATTACTATAAATAATATTCGTAGTCAATAATATTATTAATAGGCTCTTAGGTAGGGTTATTAGTCTTTTATTTAATATAGTAATACTAATATAAATTACCGCCTAATTAAGCGTAATCGATAAATTTTTCGAAAGCTTATTCTTTGTATTCCTCCTAATTATTAATTCGAATTATTACCCGGCCTTCATTAACTTTAACATTAATCGAAGTATTCTAACCGGGTAATCTTTTGTTTAATTACGGCTATATTATAGAAATATAGAAGACCGGTGAATATTTTATATTAAACGGGAGGGCGAAGTAGATTGTATAAGATTCGGTTTAGATAATTTTGAAGGGGTTTTCCTATTAAGGGGAGAATTTGGCGTAAAGGCGACTATTAACGAGGTTAGTCGTATTTAATAGGATTATATTACTAATACGGTATTTAGGCGAATTAACGCGTTTTTTATTAGCGTTATCCTTATATTGCATTTATATATACTATAATTATTAAATTACGAAGTCCTAGATTTTTTGAAAATAATTTACTAATTCATTAGCTTTGTAGTACTCTTTGAATTGGGCCGGTAATAGGTTTAGCGGCGGCGGGGTATAGGGTTCGGTATTTATACGAGGGTAATAATTATAATTAGCAAAGAACAATAAAATTCTTATTAACGAGGAAATAGTATTATTATTAGCGAATTCTACGAATACTAATTATTTTGCCTAATCCGTTTATACTTAATTAATATAGAGCTTTAAAAATTATTTTATTTCTATATTAATATATTTTATTTAGGCGTTAGTTTATAGGTAGAAAGCGGAGGTTAATTTGGGAATAACAGATAGTCTTTTATAGAGGGTAGATTAGAATTGTAATATAAATTAAGTACTTCTATTAAATAGGATATTATTTAGTAGGTTGTAAATCGAATAAATATAGTCGATAAAACGGTCGGCTAATTCTTCGGCTTTAAAGGTTATAATTGTAATATAATAATATATTTTCGTAAGGCGGTTAACGATGACGACAACGTATTTAAAAATTTGGTTTAGGTAGGTGCTTTTTAGTAGTAGGGTAATATAGTCGATAAAAATATCCTTCTAAGATATTAAAAAGACGGCTATAGATTTAAAATAGCCGGTAGAACCGCGTTTTAAGGATTTGGTTTTCGCGTATAGGAGGTAGCCCTTATAGAAAAGTCTTATATTATTATATATTCCTTTTTAATAGAAGTCGTATTGTAGAAGTTTGTATATAGCGTTACGGCTAGGGTGGCCTACACTAGGGGTATTATATTATTGATTAATTAATTAAAATTAGAGGTCTTTATTATAGGGATTAATAATAACCTTATCCTACTATTTCGTAATACTATTGATAGCGTAGTATTCCGAAAAGGCTTTGTAAAAAACCTTTTTAATAGTTAATAACTATTACTAATAAGATTCGTTTATTAGGTAGGAAATTAATTTTTATAAGAAGATAGAAGTTTTATAATTAGTATAGATTAAATCGTTAATAGACTTAGTATTAAAATCCTCTTAGCTTAATAAGTAAAGCGAAAAGTTAGCGGCGGAGTCGTCGGATTCGAAATAACCTTCTTTAAACTAAGAGGGGTTTAGTAAGGCTCTTTTACGGGTAATTAAGTAGTTATCCTCTTCGCTATTAAAGCGGTCGTTGGATTTGCAATTTAAAGTATCCGGTTGTAAATTCTTCGAACCGGGGGTATATTTAATTAAGAAATTGAAGCGAAATAAGAATTAAAATGAATATATATACCGTTGGGTGAGTTGCTTATTAGTCGTAAAAGTCTATAGATTCTTATAATCGGTTAAAATATCGAATAATTATTAGGCCCCTTCGAATTCTAGCCTTTACTCCTCTAAGGCCTTAATAATAATTAGTAATTCTTTATTATAGATATCGTAATTGTATTCCTATAAAGTATATTTAGCCGAGAAGTAAATTACGGAGTAAAGAATACTATTATTACTATATTATAAAAGGGTATTACTAGCGGCCTAATTAAAAGTATTTATTTTAATAATAGTCTTCTTAGTCTAATTATAGATTTTTAGAACGGGGCCTTTAGTAAAGGCTTTTTTAAAAGATTTAAATGCCCTCTAATAATTATTATTCTAGGTTTAAATTATATCTTTTTTTATAAATTCGTAAAGTAGGGTTACTATAGTTGAGAAATCTTTAATAAATCGTCGGTAGAAGTTTACGAAGTTTACGAAGTTTAAAAAGGACTATAGGGATTTCTTTAATTCTAAGGCCTACTATTCTGTAATTATTTTGATTTTTTCTAGATTTATTTCAATACCGCCCGGGGTAATAATTAAGCCTAAATACTTCGTACGTATTATATAGAATTTGTATTTATTAATATTAATACTAAGGCTTACCTTAGTAAGCCTATTAAAAACGTTATTAATATACTACTTATAATTTTGTATATTATTCGAATAAATTAGGACGTTATCGAAGTATACAATTATATAGACGTTAAAAATATTATAAAAGATATTATTAATATAGTTCTAGAAAGCCTTAGGGGCGCTTTATAAACTAAATAAAATAATTAGAAATTTAAATAGACTAAATTATATTATAAAAGCGGTTAATTATTCGTAACCCTATTTAATACGAATTTTATTAAAGGTTGCGATAATATCGAGTTTAATAAAAATTTTAATACGGTAAATTATATTTAAGGTTTTTTTAATAAGCGGTAGAGGGTAACGGGATTTGAGAATTATATTATTAATACTTTTATAGTCGATATAAATGTAAATTCTACTTTCTAATTTCTTTATTAGTAAAACTAGTGCCAAGGCTTCAGATTGGGAAGGTTTAATAAACTTCTTTTTAAAATTATTATCAATTTACTTTTTAATAACGCTAAATTTATTAGGGTTGAAAGCGTAATTTCGAAAGGCGGGCAGTAAAATTCTTAAATAGAATTTGAATTTAAAATTATAAGAATAGTTAGGGGGAAGAATTTCGGCGCCCTCCTACCTAAAAGTACTAATATAGTACTAGTATTACTTGGGGAATTTGGCTTAAATTTAAACGTCGGTCTTGAAGGGTTTATCTACTTTTTTATAAAATTTTATAACGTTTTTAAACGTAATTTTACTAAGATTAATACTATTAGTAGCAAAATATTCGTTAATAGTTTCCTTATAGCGTAGGAAATTGTTATTAGTATTATTAATTAATATAGAGTTAGCAATTTTTACAGTACGTAAAACGGCCGCGTTACCCTTTCCTACTAAAGTATTAATCTATTAATAATAATTATTATTGAAGAACGTTTTATACTTTTATCTTTTATTTATTAATACCTCTTTAACTATATCTTCCATTAAATTATTATTTACGCTCCTAAGATTTAGGACGCTTCTTTCTTCCTTTACTTCGTCTTTTTTTATTATTTTTTTTAATATCCTCTTCTATATTAGCTTTAGTTATACGAATAATATAGAATTTGTACATTTCGGCTAATTAATTAAAATTAATTATAGAAAACTTTTTAATATCGTTAGGGTTAATAGGACTACTAGGAATACTATAGAGACGGATTAGGATTCGATAATTTATAGCTTGGGTGCAAATGCTTTTAACGATATAGTAGGGGGCGGGGATTAGACGGGGGGCTTAGGGTTCTACTAGGAAAACTAAGAATATAATAGCCTTACCTCCCGTAATTTTGCCGATTGGAATTGTACTTAGCCGGTTAATTACTTATTATTTAAAATAATTAAATCTTTAACGAGCAGCCTTCTTTACAATTACAGAAATAAATAAATAGCGAGTAGACTCCGTTTATAGTAGTTTTAGAAGTTCTAATTCCCCTTCGTTAAGTATTTCTTCGAAAAAAAGTTTTTTATATACGGGGCGTATACTAAATACATTAGGGTAGGGAGTAGAGAAGTAGCGAGCCGTTAAAAAAGTACAATAATTAGCGGCTTTATAAAAGAAATAATTATATTATTTATAAGCGGGGCCGAAATGAAGGGAATTATTAGGCTAATCGATATTTAAGGCGTAATATACTAATTAAAGGTAATTAAGAATAACGGGGTTGTCTTTAGCGAAGTTATAAATAAGTAGGTCGATAACTTTATAATAAATATTTATTTATATTATTAATTTAGAAAAGTAAGTAATATTGCCCTTCGCTTAGCCGTTAGCGAAGTATAATAATTTAGGGATTAGTAGTTTAAAAAAGGGTAGTCGATATTAAAAGACGAAACGACGGTTAATAAAATTAAAAATAGTATAATTACTATTAATAAAGGTAGAATAATATAATTTACGCAATTTATAGGATAAGTAGATAAAGAGATTTAATAAATTAGGGTATTTATAACGGCTATTTATTAAAGATCTATTTATTTTAATAATATTTAGCTATATAGGGATAGGCCCCTATCTTTTTCCTTTTTATCTAATAGATTAGTATTTCTAAACGCAATTTAATTAAGAAGCTATATATTTCCCTAATTATAAATAGAATTATTCTCGTTATTAATAAGCGGGCCGACAAAATTAGATTAATAAACGGGGACTAGGTAATAATAACCGCCGGGGCCGGGGGTATTAGGAATTAGAGCGGTATTTATAGTATAGATTTAATAGTTATTATTATAGTTAAAACGTTATTAATTATAGCTATATTAATTTTAGGCCGGCTATTACTATTAGCCGCTATTACTACTATTATTATTATTGCCGTTAGTATTATTATTATTATTATTATTATTACTACTATTTTTATTTTTACCCTTATTCTTATTATAGGGTTTAATTTCTTTCTTGAAGTTAACGCGCGAGTAGTATTCAATTAAGTAATAGCCTTTCTTATTATAGCGGGTGTATATTCTATTTTTTATACGGAATTTAAAAATATTATTATTAATAATATAAGAGATTTGGATATTAGAAGTAGATATAGCGTTGAGGTCTATAATATTACCGTTTTAATTAATAGTAATTTCGCCGGTAGAGGCGGAGGCGTTAAAAGTATTAGCAGCAGTAGTATTAGTACTAGTTTTATAGTAGGGGTTAATATTTTTATTGTACTAGTTTTTATCCTCTAAATTCTTTACGAAATTACGAACGAATATTAATTATTCGTCGTATTTATTATTAGCGGACTAGGGGTTTTAATAAGTAATAGCGGCGCGGACGTATTCGGAGATCTTTTAATATAAGTAGTAGATTTTTATACTATTATTAAAATTATAACAGTCGATAAGGTAGGTAAAGTCGTCTTTAAATTCTTATTACTTTATACTTTTAATTATTTTCAATTCCTCGAATTTATAACGAAAGTAGACAATAATATTAATATTATTATACTTCTTAATAAATTCTACTAGTAATTCGTCCGCTTTAATCTATTTAGCGGTTAAATTACTTAGGATTTTAGTAAATTCCGTTTTAATAGCTTCGAAAGGAGTACTTTCGATAAAGCGGGCGATAAGCGAGAATTTTTTACGTTTAGAATTAAAAAGTTAGGGATTATTAAATTATATAAGTTAAATATATAGGCGTTAAATATAGTACTTAATAATCCGTTCGATAGCGGTACTTTTATTATTAAACGTAAGTAATATAATAATACATAATACCGATTTATAACCATTGCCGTTATCCGTAATCGTTATAGTATTAGGTTCGTCGTTATTAAGCTTATTATTATTAAGTTTATTACCGTCGGGGGGGTCGATAGAAGGCCTATTAGGAGGTTTAGGGTTATTAAGGGGAGTAAGAATAATTATTAAAAACGTAGTAATATAGCGCTTACGAAGGTCGTTAATAGCCTTTTAATATTTTTCTATTTACTTTTTATAAGCTTCTCTTAATTTAATACAGAAGTCTTTAAAGTCTTCCCTAAATTTAGCAATATCGGCATTAAGAGAGCCGATTTAATCTTTATAAGAAGTATAAATCGCCCGGATTTCAATATTATACGAGGTCTATAGAATATTAATTTAATTATAATAAAAATTGCAAATAACTTTCAATTCTTCTTTATAAGAAATTTAGAGTATAAAAAATTAATTATTATATTCCTATACTTTAAGGGTAATTTATACTTAAAGGGTAGCAATATTATTATTACGACGAATAAATTTGTATTATATTAATTCGAATTCTTCCTCGACTTCGCAAGCTTAAGATTTAGCTATAACGACGTCGTTACGAAGGAGATAATAAATAGTTGCGAAGAAAATTTAGAAGACCGGGAGATTAGTAAGGTTAAAAATATATTTGGTAGGGATAATAATAGGTAATTTAATTGTTTAATTATTAAAGCCTTTAAATACTTAAATTAAAATTTCAAATTATTTTTAATATTTTAGATCGAAGGCCGCGAGGGCGTTAATTATAGTAATTGTAATAAAGTTATTAATTATTGGGGGAGGGCGTAAGAGAGTATTATTAAATATTAATTATTAGATTAATACGCTAGATAGGTATAAGGGGAAAAGAGAGTACGAATTATTTAACAATATTTAGTTTAATAATTATTTAGTTCGACGGTTAGGATCGCAACGAAAGTTTTAATCGTATAGGGATAAGTTTTAATTAATTAATTAACGTAGTTTTAAATATAATTAATCTTCTTCTATTAAATAATGAGCGTGCGTAGTGTAATAGTTTAATATAATAAATTATTACGGGGCGAGAGGGTACTATTAAGGGTAGGGTAAAATATATATTATTATACGAAGGAGGAGAAAGGGAAGTGTACGTAGAGGATTAGCTATATAGGCAAGAGCTTAGATAGGTTAGTCTATACGCGCGTACGTAAGACTATACGTAACGAAGTATGTAATTAGTACGAGTGTATAGTTCTAGGCTATAGTACAAAGTACTAGTATAGTATATATGCAGTTAGTGCAGTGCAATTATATTATAGGCTAGCCCTGTAATAAAATTTTCTTTTTCTAATCTTATTTATTATTTTAGTAAGGATATTAATAATATATAGTATATAACAATATAATTAATATCGATATTATAGTATTTACTAACGCAAATAGCCTCCTAGATAAAAAATATATTAATTATTTAGGATTATAATATTTAATATTAGAATTAACTTATTAATTAATTGTACTTTAATTTAAATCGGAAGAGTAATAATATTCCAATATCGTCCTATATCCTAACGAATTTTATTAATTAATATATTTATTTTACTTATATCCTATTATCGCTATAATTGTCTTGATCTTTACTTATATCGTCGTATTTAATTAATTTATCGTAAGCGATAATATTATATTATACTATTCTTACCCCCTAAAATCCACTTAATAGGGGTCTTAGCCGCTATATTCGCTAAAGTTATTCGTATTATCTTTAATTAATCAAGAGCGTAGTATAACGCCTTCCTATTTTAGTAATACTATTAATATAGATTGTACGCGCCCAGCGCGGAGCGCCGGGCGCGGCGGGAAGGATCGCCAAATCCGTACGACTTATACAGAAGTCGTAGGCCTATAATAGTAGTTCCCCGTAGTTGCGCTACGATCTGGGGCGTACTTACTATTAATAAACGGTTAAAACGAGGCTAAGGCGATTTAACTGTTATTTGTAGCTTAACCGTAGCGCTAATAAAAATTATAGCTTCTTAAAATAATCGAATTAACCGTTGTACGACGGTTAACATTTAGGAACTGTTTGAAGACCGTAGTAAGACTGCATTTGTTTTGGTACGGTTGCCGTATAGAGGATGTGGTCGTATAGTTTTATACTGCAAAGCTCGGGCTACTTTTGAAATATACCGTACAGCCATTTATACCCCCCTCGTACTATAATATCAATTGTCGCTTCATTCGTTGACTTCCTTTTAATACGATGCGACGACCGGATTCTTATAGGGGGTTACAGGGCTTTGAGCGCTGGGCGAATGCGCTGCAGAAGGTGCATCGGGTGGCTGTACGGCACATACTGCATTTTCGAGCATGTGTACATTTTAGGGGTTTTGTACGATCATGACGAAAATGTACGATTTTCTGGTCATACATAACCCTAACCCGGCCAAGGCTGAGCGAGGCTGACATGAGGGGGTCGCACATTGCATTTTCATACGGCAACCGACCAAATGACAGCACTTTTGTACGGTTATCGTATAAAAACGGTCGTATGAACCGGTTTATACTGCAACCGTACCAAAACAAATGCAGTCTAAGACGGTACTTTGTCTTCTATATACCGCTAGCTAAGTCGTTGTAGTTATTTAAAGATTTGAAATTAAAAGATATTAAAGATTTTAAACGATTTTTGGTATTGCGCAATAGTTGTAGCGATGAAAAAGTAGTATTATTAGTTAAAAGTCGTAGTTTTAATTTAAAAGTAGTAATAACGTAAAGGGTATGGCCGGTACGCCGACTTACTAGGGGTATTAGAATTGCCGGGAATATTAGAGGGTTACTAGGAATATTAAATTTACTAGGAGTACTAGAAATTGAGATAGCGGCCCGGTACGTAAGCTACGGTCGTATGTAGAGTTGTCCGCCCGGTTATATAGGATTTTATTTATAATATTATACGTAATTGTATTTTACGCTATATTTGGATATAAAAGATATTAGAAGAATTAGATACATTTATTCTATTTAATAATATTTTTTATATTTTAATATATTCGGTTAACGTTAAAATATAATAGTTTGCAGGCGACGGAAATGTATAAACTAATAATATAGTTTGCGTTACTATTGAAATTGTATTTTAATAACTTATAATATTTCCTTTTTGGGATAGGGGGTAGTTTGTACGTATTTGATTTTTTTTGTATTTTAGCCGGTAATAAATAGAACCGCTACGCCTTCCTCGCGGCGATGTAGGGCTTATAGTATTACGACTTCTAGTATGGAGTACTACGACCTCTAGTGTGGAGACGGGAACTATAGTACTTCTAGGCCCCGGATATCGCCTCTTCGTAAAGGTATAGGCGTTTTAATAAATACCCTAATACGCAAGCGATAACGGGACCTATATACGGGTCGCTAACAGCCAATCTCTTTACTCGTATCCCCCTTTACCTATATAATAAATAAGGGCAAATACCTTCAATAGACTTAGAGCCCGCCTTAGCCAATCTTAGTACGAACCTTCTATATTACTCGTTCTTCTAACTTTCGTAGTACTACCTTATAATACTAGTCCTTCTACAAGGGTTTAGCGGGCGTAGCGGCATAGCCGGACCGGTACCGTCACACCTATATAATTAATTAGGGTACACGTATTAATAGTACCGGTAGGTCCTATAAGTATTACTAATAAAACGAATAGGATATAATTTATAGTATTGGATCCTAGTGGATCCCAGTCGTTATATTGTGTGTAAAATATTGTATATTATAGAAATCTCTATATAAAACTATATCGCTAGATATCGCTATCATGTTTTTTATGTACGTGTAACACTCTGGAATTTACTATATAAATGCTATTTTATATTAAAATAACGTGCCAAGGCTTGAAATATAAGTGCCCCAATAAGGCTTAGTGCCCCCGTAAGACGACCCAGGTGCCCTTGGATTAAATGCCCTTTTGTATAATATTATATCGTTAAACATTATTGTATTTCTTACCGTACGTGTAAATTTATAGAAATTACCTTGTAAAGGATATTTTACATTGAAAAGACATGCTAATAATTGAAATATTGGGGCCCAGATAGGAGTTGGAGCCCCCCGAGCCTAAGGCTAGTGCCCGCCGAGCAAATGCCTAGGGGAAAGCAGTATGTCAGAGACCTGGGGGATAGCTGGGATGAGACTCCTGTTTCTGGCAAGCCTTAGCACATGCGTCTCGACATGTCGGGTCGTAGGCAGGGTGAGAGGGACAGAAAGGAAGGAGGAGAAAGATATTGCGTTAGCGTTGATGATGATCTGCCGAAAATTTTATAGCTGGACTGCGCCTGGAGCTGGAAGATGGTGAGTCCATCAAGCCTAGAGGGAGGGTCTAGCCTTAGGGTATAGTCTGAGATGGATACGGTGCCCCTGGGGCCTCATTGTTGAAGCTTCCAAACGCTTAACATATCTGTGCCTTGTCCGATTTCAAACGTTCTCTCCGGCGTTAGATATAGTTTCCTTTCAAACAGCCCCTCTTTTGGCGTTGTCTCCTCTGGCATACCAGAGGCTGGATCAATGAGGCCGTTGCCACCCTCGGCTAACAAGTTCCAGTGAACGCCTTTCAAACCCCATGGAGGTCCATGGAGTCTAGGATCTTTGTAGAGAGGAAACTCCAAGCATACGAGGATGCCATTTGGGGCTAGAAGCTCACTCATGCGAACTGCCCAATCTCGGCGCATGTCCGGTGGAAGAGCACACAAGAACTAACCATGATGTCAGCAAAATTGAAGGCGAGAGCGGACAAAACTGTTTGATAAAATGAGAAGCGAATGAACCGCAGCCTACCGTATAGTCGTATATGAGGTCGAACTTCTGTTCATCTTCAGTAGCGAGAAGAGATTCCCACTCTCGCTCAAAGAAGTTGCCAACTAAAAAGGTGGCAGTGCCGCGAGTCGCGCCTTCAGGTGAATGGGTATACGGGGATGCTTTTTTGAAGTTGTACGCAGATGGATCACGTAGTTCGTTGGCGGCATATTCCCTGGCAGCTTCGACAGCTTTCTCAGAAACATCGAGTCCATAGGTATCGTAGCCATGCAAGGCAAGCATCACCACGTCATAACCCTTCCCACAGCCCTAGATTTGGTCAGTGAACGACCAGGTTCAGCTACACAGCAAGCCATTTTACTCACTGGCACCAATGCTTTGCGTCGTCGTTCTGAGCCACGAGGGAGTTCAGACACCACATCAGGGTAAAGGTTCAACAGGTCCTGCAGAGCAGGCGAAGGCTTTCCGCGATCCCAGAAGTGATTTTGGTCGCTGTCCCACAAAGAAGACCAGCCAGAAGCATGCTCCTCCTTAGGCCTATGACATGCACCGTTGATTAGCATATGCGTGCAAGTAAAAAACGCGGAAGATCTAATGAAGAACACCTACCTATCTTTGAAAAGCGATACCAGGTAAGTCGGCTGCCCCGAATTGGTTCCTGCCATCTTGCGCCTCCTTCTTGACGACCTTTACAGTGTTCCTATTGTCCTGTGCTTGTCGTTGTGAGATTGCCGAGGAGGGGACAGGGGACCTCGGGACGTAAAGAGGAGCGAAATATGGTTTCCATTATCTCGCACTAACAATTTCCCGTAGAGACAGTGGTGTAGTATTGCTGCAGAGTACACGTGTAGAGTTAGTTCCTGTTTCTGCAGTCCGTATTGTATGTTAGAGCGATGTACAAGTACATACTGCCATCGGCATGTACTTGTACGTCCACGCAGAGGAGCTCAGGCCCGCCATGGACCCGACATACCACGTGGAATCTGTTGGTGGACTTTAATCAAGTGCAACATCAATTCGAATTCCCATCTCAACCTTGGTATAAAAACACAAATAACGCCGCTGTCCAAAACGCGAGCACCGAAACAAAACAGTTCCCGTTGCTCACAGCCGGCCAAACGCCGCCTACCCAAGTTACATAATATCCGTGGCTCTACCAGTTCAACACATTGTATATCGTCTTGCGGGGATCACCCTCGGTCTCGATCAAGTACCGCTCTTTCCTCTTCTCCATGACGCTTGGGGTGTTTTGTTGAGAGAAGACCCGGTTCAGCGTATTGGATTCATTCCGCAACTGAGAACGGACATATGAAACGACGGTGTAGACTGTTTCATGACGAAGGATTCCCAGTTAGGACCAGACACGAGCAATACGGCGCCGCCGAGGGACAGGTTTGCGCTGGGGTTGGTTATGCTTACCTGCACCAAAGACAACCAGGCCGGGTACAACCTTTGGCAATAGCGCCGATCTATCATGACATGAGCATACATTCGTCAAGCGGGATGGAACGGTGGGATGGCCACCTACCTTGTTGCAGGCGTCCTGAGAAGTGTCTGTGGCTGCGAGGAGACACGCAGGGGCATAGTGGGCCTGAAGGGACTTGGGCGGAAGGCAGTCATTGTGTGTTTTGATGTGCAAGTGCAACAAGCTGACGTCGAGTTCCAAAGGCTCGGAGGAGGTATGGATGATGGTCTGGAGATCAGTCGAGGTCTGGTGAAGCAGCAGGCAGAGTAGGACCGAGTCAATCGGGGCAAGGGGTATTTAATGTGGACATGACGGGCGGTATTGCACGCAATGGGACGTGTGCGGTTCGCGATGTCTTGATGGTGTTTTGGTTTGGTGGTGCGGTCGTTGGCGTGATGTGGTCTCTTGAAAGCGACGATATGGGGTGACGGTGGTGGCCCAGCGAAACTGCGAATGGCTGCAAATGGCTGCAAATGGTTCGATGGAGGCTATGGGTGGTGTTGTTGGTGCCCTCGCGGCCAATCCCGATCGCCAAGCCCAACCGATTCTGACCACGCCTCGGACGATGCGAAGCCTGCCGTGCCTGCTTCGAGAGCATTTGGCCTTCTGGCCAAGCACAACTTCCAATTCAAGCTGAGCTGAGCCCAGGTGCTTGCAAGATGCGATCCCGGTTGATTCCGACTCTGGGGTTCTCTCCACGGTTCCCTCCCCAGGTTTTGGCTCAGCTGCCTTGCTTGCACTTTGCGCTGTTGCTGTTTGGATGATGCCGTTCCCGCCCCCTGTCCCTTCCACCCAATTTCTTGGCTAACTCCGAGTCGTGATATAGGCGACCATTGGCATGGGACGTCGGTTCTCGTCGGTTTTCACCACCTAAACGCCGTGTATCTGCGATTTTCTGACCAAAACTTCGTCTGGCGATGGCTTCAACCTGACGTCAAATTCAACCCATACTTTCCCTCGCGTTTTGGATCCCATTGTCAAGTGGTTTTGTCTCTGACCCGTGAGCATCGGCAATACCACGGGTTTTGCACTCATCTCCCTTTTCATATCCCTTTCCAGAATGACCCTCATCCTTCAAAATGATGCCATCGCCATCAATGCGACACTGGCTATCTGAGATGCCACGGGGTTTGGTGTAAAATGGGGGTCACTTACCTCACCGTGCCTATGCCTTCGATTTGCTAGTCGGGGTGACGGTTCATGGCTTTGCTTACATATCAAGAACACCACCATCCCGCATTGCGTGATCCGCAAACAGCTGTCGTCATGGCCTCTCTCCTCTTTGATGAGGTATCCAGTCGGCCACGCCTCGTGCCTTTATTACGACCACCAGGATACCGACTTCTTCATCAGAACAGCACTCGCCATTTCTCCGAGCATACTGCTACGCCGCTATCCCTTACATCCAAGCGTGTCAAGCAGCCAGAAACCAGCCAAAAATCTGCCAGAAACCAGTCGAAAGCCAGTCTCATACTTTCGTGCTCGCCAAAGATGCCTACCGAGTTCATCAGCTTGACGTTCCCCAATGCTTCTACGGAGGTGAATCCGATCCCGGGCGCCGGCAT
This sequence comes from Neurospora sp. CHS-2018c, assembly GCA_009806235.1. Classification (NCBI taxonomy): domain Eukaryota; kingdom Fungi; phylum Ascomycota; class Sordariomycetes; order Sordariales; family Sordariaceae; genus Neurospora; species Neurospora sp. CHS-2018c. Next base: position 296,510 of record RAPC01000029.1, read on the forward strand.
TGATCCTGCTTACCTGGTTCGCTATGCCCGGACGCTCGATGCTTACGACTTCAACTACACTCTTGTGCCCTATGATTCTTCGTCCTATGACCCTTTTACCATAGGCGCCACCATTGCCGCCGCCACCAAGAACCTCAAGATCATCATCGCACTGCGTCCAAACACGCTTTATCCCACCGTCGCTGCGAAAGCACTAGCCACGCTTGACCAGCTCAGTTCAGGTCGAGCCGTCGTACACTTTATCGCCGGCGGAAGCGATGCTGAGCAAGCCAAGGAGGGTGATTTCCTACCCAAAGACCAGCGCTATGCTCGACTCGAGGAGTACATCCGCATCCTGCGTCGCGCCTGGCAGTCCCCAGAACCCTTCGACTGGGATGGCAAGTTCTATCAGTTCAAGCAGTTTTCCAACCGCGTTCGTCCCGTCAATGGTACCGGCATCCCAGTCTCGGTCGGTGGCTCATCGGATGAGGCATACCGCATTGGAGGCGCCTTGGCCGATATCTTTGGCCTTTGGGGCGAGCCTCTCAAAGAGACCAAGGAGCAGATTGACCGCATTTACGAAGCAGCTGCTCAAGCTGGCCGCTCCGATTCAGACCGTCCTCGCATCTGGGTCACCTTCCGGCCCATCACCGCTGATACGGACGAATTGGCTTGGCAAAAGGCATACCACACCCTGGATATCCTAAAGGCGAACCAGGCTCGCGTCTTGGGAGGAGGAAACCAGTCCTCCGACGGCAAGGCTCCGCAAGTTCAACCCCCCACACCACAGAACGTGGGCTCTCAGCGGCTGCTGGAAATTGCTTCACGTGGAGATGTCCATGACCGTGCGCTCTGGTATCCCACCGTCACGGCTACCAACGCTCGCGGCGCATCGACCGCTCTGGTGGGATCCCCTCAGACCATTGCTGATTCGATCCTCGACTACGTTGATCTCGGAGCCGAGCTCATTTCCATCCGTGGCTATGACAATTTGAACGATGCCATTGACTACGGACGCTATGTTCTCCCAAGGGTACGCAAGGCATTGCAGGAGCGCGAAAATCAGGGCCCCGATTCTGCGTAGAGATATTTTTGTATGCTCGGTGTTACTTTTCAGACAGCAGAAATCATATATTTGATAATAGTCTTATTCATCCTTCCATCCACTGCGGGGGTTCTCCGTATTGACACGGTCTCTCTTGAGCTGGACAAACTGAAAGAGGCGTTCCAATGGCAGCATCATCATGAACCTAGTTCTTCGCCCGCTCGTCTTTCAATATAGCAGGGCCAAGAATGCGGAACGACTGTGAAATATGCCTTCCATTCCCAGTCCTGATTCTTATCCACTTGCTTGATACTATAATCCCTTACCAGAGTTGCCGTGATCTTGGACAACTCTATGCGGGCAATATGCTGGCCTGGGCAAGAATTGTACCCTTGCCCCCACTGTACGAAGAAAAAGGACGAGTCAGCTGGCGGGACGACATGCTCTTGTTGTGTGTGTTGGCGGTGAGAAGGTCACTTACCGGCATGAAATATCTATCCAGCTCCCCCGCGTCGTCTTTCAACCACCGATCAGGGTTGAACTCTCGCGCATCGGGACCCCATAGTTCCCGGGAGTGATGCATCACCCACGGATTAATAGACAGGATAATGCCCTCCGGAAAGTGCTTACTGCCGATGGTCAGTCCGCCTGGTGGAGCGAGCCGAGGCAACGTCATGGAAACAGGACCAAAGACGCGGAGAGCTTCTTTGATGCAAGCCTGGAGAAAAGGAAGCTTTTGAGCATCGGTAAACTTGACGACACGGTCCCGGCAGAGACCTTGTGTTTGCTGTGCCTCTTCGATCTCCCCACGGGCCCGCTCCCAGGCGTTCGGGTGACGATTCATGAAGTATACGAATGACTGGAGAGCACAAGAAATGGTATCGCTTGCAGCACCCACTGCTGCAGTTGCAGCAGCATAGACATCCCGCAGCGATACCTGGCCGGGGTTCTTTTCCATGGTCTTGAGCCAATGATCGACCACATCGAATCTGCTCCTATCACGATTGTTGAGACGGTCGTCCAGAGCGCGAACAGTCGTATTAAAAAGGTGACCGAAGGGCAGGACGTTTAGGGACGTCATGAAAGGGTTACCAATCAGGATTACGTGAATCCAGCGGAAGAAGCCCATGGTCGAAGCGTAGAGGTTCAACATCAAGCTATTGGCAATGGCGTTTCCTACATCGCGCCCCTCCTTCAGAAAACCGAACTGTTTGGAGAAAAGTACTTCACCAGCAATGTCGAAGGCGGTGTATGTCAAATACTTGTCAAGGTGAACGGCCTCCTTGGATTTGGCAGACCTGTCAAGCCAGGCCAAGAACTGATCGATAACACCGTCGATGGAATCCTCAGTCTGCAGGATATTGCTCATTGTATACCCGGCTGCGAAGTGCCTTGACCGTTCCATCTTCTTCTTTGGATCGGTTGTAGACATGGGCGTCTGGTAGCGGTAATCAGGAATGGAGAGGAATTTGTACCAGCTCGCCTTGTGCAGGGGGGCTAGCAGAATCTTCTTGATCCCATCCGGATGACTGACGCTCACTTCATTGTGAGCTATACGGACAAAGTGACCTTCATGGGTTGATCATCAGCAATTACACTCGGTCAAAAAGTCCCTTCAAGCCCATGCTTTGAGTAAACCTTAGCTCTCTCACACCGGCGATGTTACACATACCATACTTGTCATGGAGATTGATCAACTGCAGATTCTGATCTCCCTTGATGATATGGTAGAGATGCCAGAAGCGGGAGACTGAAGCGAGAAACGGTCCTGGGACCGTTTTGATGGGAGAAAAGAATCGACGCCAGAGTATGATGAGACTGAGGCCTAGAAAAAAGATCTGAACCGCAACGACAAGCAGACCCGGAACCATCATTATTCTGGAGATAGGCTTGAGGAAGGAGTATCTGCGTCGATGAATACTGGGTTGGATATAATAAAACCCGGCGTGGGAGTCTATATACTTCCATAATTGAACCCCAAGACGAGCAAAAGCATCTACCTCATCACGCGTAGGTGACCATCCGGCCATGGTTACATCAGACCATCTCAGTCAGCGCACCTCCGAGCGCCTGCCCAGTAGTGTCTCTAACCAGGGAATATTGCAACCCAAACGGTAGCACTCATCCTGGTTGCCGGTCTATGCCATGACCTCACAGGCACTGGCTCCCGGAGTATTATGCCTCTGCCTGGTTTGATTGTGCTCCGCCGGGGCCGGGGACAGAGGAGGGCCGAGCCGGCCGGAGCTAGAGCTCGTGGAATGCGGAGATATTGCTGACGTGAAACATCACCTCCATATCACAAGCACATGGTTTGTAAGATCAGCAAACTGACATCAATATATCCACAAAGTGGAAGTCACCATTTGCAGATGTTGGCGGAGGCATGTTCCCGATGGGAAGGTACCACTCAACCCCTAGCGCTTACTGCTCAGAGATGTATCCACCATCTTTCTTGACATCGAATAAATTGTCCCGTCTCTAGATGACAGTGGGAAGCGTCATCTTTAAACAGGAAATATTAGTTTGAATAGTTGCTGGTGGGAAGTGGTGTCGACCCCTGCACTCCGGGTTCATATACCCATACTAAAGAAAATATTAGAGGACGGAAAGCTACCTGTGTTGTACGATCGGTTGGATGTGGTGTGTCCACCGAGGTGTGAATGGGAGCGGCACGGCTGCTACCTACTTCCGTACCTTCCTCCCAAGGTACCAGAAAGAAAAACCCGAACAGTCTCCGCTTGCGGCTCGTACCTTCCTTCCGTCCATCGCAACCACCTCCCTTGGCATATATCGGTAGCACGTGCCCCATCATTGACGAGAGTCTGGTGTCTCAGCATTTCCGATTACGTTGCCATGAGTTCCATGTAGTATTCGTCGACTTTTCTTGATGAAGCTTAACCGCTCAAGTGCTACCAGATGTTGTGCTCGTTACTCACGTGGCCAGCCTTTGGACTGCAGATGGGCTGTTGAAAGACATTCCCAAACATCATAACAAGGCCAACTCCTTGCTTGGGTGGTACTGCGAGCCATGTTATAGACCATTTTATGGGCCCCCAGAATTCAAGATCGTCGGATAACGAGGAGTAATGTTACCACGTGGGGCCTACTGTCTTGAGGCTTCAGCATTGTACCGCATGTCGAGCATGGCGGCGAGCAATAATTGAATTATCCATGGACGATGATGCTCGACGGCGGGGACATAAAACAACGAGATATATCCTGGGGTCGCATCTACATTGGCGGAGTGACATCAAGCGCGGGCGCTCGGTTTTGCGTTGTGACCTTGACAGTGCACCGACGAAGGCTGGTCGTATACGCTCGAAATGGAAGGTATCTCAGCGTTGACGTTAAATAGGTAGCTGCCCTCGGGTCTGGTCGCGGTCGTTGACATGGAAAGTACTAGATATGGCCTCTTGAGAAAGCACGACCAGATCACACTCGAGTGCTCAACCCACAGTTCACCTAGTCCCAGACGATCAGAATCATCCTCGTTTACGAAGACATCTACTATATACACGGCAACTGGTTGACGTCATGAAAATACACACATTTTTACCGTTGTTGCTGGCCAACATTGGCCTCGCAAGTGGTTCGACTAACTTGCGACTGATCTCTTACAACATCCGTTACGCCACAACATCACCATCGACCGGCGAAGAACCATGGGCTGTCCGGCGGCCTTTGATGGCCTCTCAGATCAACTTTGAAACCGCCAATCGCCCGGAGGCTTTGATCTGCATGCAAGAGGTACTCAATCAGCAACTTGTCGACCTCCAGTCGGATCTTGGAAGCGCTTGGAATCACGTTGGGGTTGGTCGGAACGACGGTGCACAAGACGGAGAGTACTCGCCCATTCTCTACCAAACAGACACCTGGCAACTAGAGAGAAACAAGACCTACTGGCTCAGCGAGACCCCCGACGTGGTGGGTTCTACAGGATGGGATGCTGCCTTGCCGCGTATCGTCACAGTTGCCCAGTTCAAGCATCGCACAACAGGTATGCCTCTGGTATTTATGTGCACGCACTTTGACCATATCGGCACCGCTGCCCGGAACGAGAGCGCCAAGTTGATCATCAAGATCGCCGATGAGTGGAAGGACCAAGGCTCCAACTCGACGAAGCCTGCTCCAGTGTTTCTGGGCGGTGACTTGAACATTGAGCCTACCAAGGAGGGATACAAGACCCTGACTGCCCCAGGCGGATTCAAGGACATCAAAGATCTTGTCCCCAAGTCACACTGGTACGGCAACACCAAGACGTCGACTAGCTTTACTACATCCACCTCGGACGATATCCGGATTGACTACCTGTTCGTGCGCGATCCTCTCGACATCAAATTCTTGACATATGGAGTCTTGACCAACAAATTCGAGGATGGGGTGTACATCTCAGATCATCGACCAGTGGTGGTGGATGCAAAACTGCCAGCATAATTGTGTCGCCGTTGAAGACGTGGCTTTGAGGATGCCTGGACCTGTGTTCCATGGAGTCAGTGTCAGAAGAGTTACCAGATACTTACCCTCGGCGTTAAAGCAGTCAAGTACTGGGTAAATCAGGAGGAGGAGGGAGTGAACAGTACCAGGCCAAAAGTGACAGAATGGAGCATCGGACACGCCGGTTTGAATGGATTACATCGCTTATGTATTGGGAAGAATTATTTGTTACGCGCCTTGGATTGACGGACAATGACTGCTGTGCAATATATATATGTACCTAACCTTCCGTATCACAAGCCAAGGTTGCCGTTTGATATGTATATGTCCTCTCTCACTCGTTAGACCAGCATTTTGGTCATCATTTGAGTACCCTGAAGAACGAGATTTAAACCTCATGCCCGGATAACGAAAGATGTTTGACTGGGAGGTAAGTATACTTTATCTATCTTTGGTGGAGAGATCTAGATAACAGGACTAGGTCATGAAACAGTTAGACTTGCTGACGTGTCAGGACACACATTTGTGGTGTATGTCGAGTACGATGGACAGCTCCAGACCGCCAGTCACATTTCATCCAGACAAATGTCTTTAAACTGAAAGGACTGAGATACACTTTACTTCAGAAGGTCTGATTTGCCTACTATGTTCCCACACACCCGATGTTTGTGTACAAACTAGGTCTCATGTTGGCGCCCAACCAAAAGAGTGGAGCACGACCAGGTGATATATGATAATTTCATCTTGATAAGAGTTTTGAAAAGTGGCAAACTCATATAAGATAGTTTACCGATCCTGTTTTCACTCAACTTCGCCGTTATACATTTCATTGGTCACTACTGCGTCGTAACATCCTTAAACTCTTTGCCTGAGTCACAGGTTTGATAATCGCGGCGAAAGACTCATCACGCTCGATCCAGGCTTCTTCGTTGACATTTCCAATAACGACCACCTGCAATGGCTATTTCCCAAAGGTTACTAGCGGTCCTGAAGCAAGCAGAGTTCCTGGAGCGATCAGAAGCAGAAGGCGGCGTTGTCGTTAGGATACCCTCCCGGCATGTCAGCGCCCTTGAGTTGAAGGAAACGCTAAAGACGATGTTTCCACACTCAAACTACACCATCCAAGTAAGAATCAAGCCGAGTCCTGCCCTCTCACTGCCTGTCTGACAAGTGTTCTCAGCTCAGGAGAGACCGATATTCGATAACGTTTCCAGAGCATCGAAAAAGTGATCTCGATCAGGTGTTGCTCGGCCCCAAACCATCCGGCCAACAACCCAAGCTACCTATAACTGCTCGTACTTCCGCTCCTCTGTTGGCCATTGAGTCAAAGCCCGCTGTCATAGAGTTCAGGACAACTCTTCGATCATCAAACACAGATGCTGGTCCGACAATCGCGTCACGAGATGCTCTCAAGGCGCTTCCTTGTGGACCTAAAAACTCGCAAGGGGCAGGAATTCTGATTCGTACCAGGTGTTTTTTGCTGGATACAGCAATATGTGCTAGAAATGCAGCGATGAATTTTGTCCGTTCATGATTGGCCATGACGGTGGTTCCGACATGGGTAGTCAGGATGTGGAAGGGAAAAAAGAGGCGGAAGAGGTGAGGGAAGAGTGAGGAGTCATACGCTGACACTCCGTCGTGGACATTCTCTCGTTGAAGGATTCATTTCGATGACGGGAAGTTCCTGAACCTTAGGCCGCATTAAGGAGCGCCTCCTTTCCCTGTTCCTTCAATGTCTGCCTCACAGCCTTCAACACAACGTGGTGAACGCTTCTCGGCGCTGCCACAAACCCAAAGTTCGCACTCAGCTTCCTCCCCTTTGTCAGATCAATATCCTTTCCATCAACATCCGTGATCATGCCACCAACTTCCTCAAAGAGAAGCATAGCTCCGGCATGATCCCAGATCTTCGCATATCTATCGCGTCTCTTGTAGACCCAGACAGTCATGTTCGCCAACCCCAGGGCCAGGGCCACCCACCTCGGCACCCACCCAAGCAGGTCGGAACCTGGGAACTCGACACCGAGCCTCTCCGTGGCCGCCTTATGTGCATCGTCCACGCCCGAACCCAGCAGATTCCAGCATGATACCGATCTCAGCCCGGAAACAGTAACGCCATCCGCATGTCTTTTCAGCGACTCTGAAGCGCACATGGTCAAACCCGAACCATGTCCGACGAACAAGGGCCTCACGTACGCCCCGAAACCTCGAACCGCATACACGATACACCCTTCCTCGCCATCTTCATCATCATCCGCCTTGAACACGCTCGCATTGCCCACCGGTGCCGTCGCCTTCCTGCTCAGCAACGGACACGCCACCACGCTGAGAATCTGCCTCCCGCCCTCGAGCAGCGCAACATTGATAGCGTACTGCTCACCACGGACAAACGTCTCGGTGCCGTCAATCGGATCAAAGACCCACGTCCGTCCCGAATCGGCACTCAGTCCGTCCTTACCACCATCGCCGCACCGGTCGACGAGCTCGCACACCTGATCCTTGCTCTCAGGCGCACCCCGCTTCACCACTTCGGCAATTGCAACCTGCGACTCATTCTTGTCGTTGCTGGACGAGGAGACCTCGTTAATGTGCTCGTGAATGACATCGTACACGCGCTGCAGCAGGTCGGGGTTGTCGCGCAGGGCGGCGGCGGACTCCTCGCCTACGAAGCTGTCGGTGGGGAAGGAGGAGGAGAGGACCTTGGTGAGGTAGGCCTGGATGGCAAAGTCGGCTACGGTGACGGGAGAGAGATCCTCGGCTTTCTCGATGATGCCCTTGTTGGCGGATGCCAGGACGTGTTTGGAGATGCGGGCGGCAAGTTGGATAGCTGAGATGACGATGGAGATTTCTGTTGCGTATGGGGTATCCATTTTGTGTTGTATATGTTTTCGTGCTTCTTTGTTTATGCAGACAGATGTGGTTTGGAGGTACAAAGGGACATATGGCGCAAGTTGGGTGATGGGAGTGGTGTATCGTATGAGATGACAAAAATTCCGAGTGAGGTTGAAATTGGGTTGAGAGCTCACGCATCGAGGCCCCACTCTTAATTGCAACTGCTGTGCTCCTTCCCGTTCCTGGAACTGGCTCTAGGATGGAAACAACACTGACTGAAAAAACTGAGGATCGTGGCTGCCACCCGCTGGAAATCACAACAACTCGATCGAACAATGGAAGGCGCACCACCATCATATGTACCGTGGGTTCCAGTTCCTCTCATTCTTCCTGATTGCGCCACCGCTGTCTGCGGCCGGTGACCTCCTTACACAAGGAAACTACAGGGAATACCCCAGCGAAAACGGGTATGTGCGAAAAGACACAAGAAACGTCACATCCTTTCTTTAAACGGTTCGAAACCTAGATCCTCATAATTGAATATCAATGTAGACTGTTATAGCATTAAAATGATATTTTAGAATATCCAAGGAAACCCGTGAGTGATATAAGTACAAGCAATAAACTATTAAAGGACAACGAGTGAAAATGGATCAACTTTTTCTTGGTTTCCAAAGGTCAAATGAGTAACTGTTCTCCGCCGACTACCAACACCGTGGCAAATAGACAGACAGGGGCAATACAGATTCCATCACGGGCAAACGAGAGTGAGGGTGGTGTGTGTACGGGGAGGGTGACATGTATTAGGTATTGACAGCGTATGTCTTCTTTTAATATCCTCGCTAGCAGGACACAGTCCTTCATCAGTCCGCCTAGCAAAGGACATTGTCATGACCATCTAGGACGTGACGTCGTAAACCATAACAGTCGTGAAAGCCCGTCAGCCGGCCCTTCTCAACCGGCCCTTCCTTCTCTGCGTCATTCCAACCTTCAGGTCTGGCAGACCGTGTGTACCTGAAGACCAAGAATGGCGCAGCAGATCGGACCGTGAGAAAGCTTGCTGAGGCTGACCAGGCCATTGGCGTAAATGGTTGCCCATATAGCTGTAAAAAAAAACTCTTGTATCCCAAAATCTTTCATCTCTTCCGTGTCTTCTCTTTTTTTGTGGTATCCGATCGTCGTCATCATTTCGGGTATACGCAGGTTCAAAACCGAGGAATTGTCGCCCGAATCCTCTGAACCAAAGCCAACGCGAGGCGTCAAAAGCCAAAACCATAGCCTTTTGAGCAATTGGAAAGTCCACCACATGCTATCCGAGACCCGCGCAACAGGCGCCTGCAAAGAAAGTCAAAATCTCAAAAAGCCCATCCAATACACTAGATGGTGGCTGATGCAAAGATATTACAAGTCGCTTAAAGATTGATGATAAAAGGGAGGTGGAGCGCCCATGTCGTCGGCGAGCCACATCGGAAATGCCGCGCTTTCTCCAGAAAAGCATTTGAAACACCGATCAAGAAGCTGTTGTCCGTCATCTCAGCTTGCAATCAGAAGACCCATAGCTGAGATCGTTTCGGATACCCCAGGACCAACACTTTCCAAAAGAAAGCGTGTGACGCAGAGGAGAACGAGGAAACAGCCGCCGTGGACGCATTTGAAACTGATGTTGAGGCTTGGACCTTTGGGATTCGGGGCCCTGGAGATGTTGGATCATGCCGATGCAGATAGGAAGAGATGGACCAAGGAGCTGGAGGATGCCGATGTCGCAAAACAACAGCCACATCAAGATCCAACAATTGATGAGTTGTTGATAAAACGAGAAGATGGGCAGAGCTTTAGTGGCACACATTGAGAGGCCTCGTTTCATCAGACCAACGACATCCAACCGCCGCTGCATGGTAAGGCAATGCATGGGCCCAAGGGTAGAAAAGTGGCAGCTCCGCAAAAGGGGCCACAAATCAGACATCACGTTGAACACCTCAAGTGTTCTTCCGTGAGCATTGCCAAGGCGGCGGCGAGCTGGTTTCTAGATTCCAATCCTACTGGAATCTCGAGGAGGTAGACGTCGCCGCTCCGCGCGTGCCATTGTCGGACGAATCTGTTGTTTATTTGTCAGTAACGGTTATCTCGGAAAGATCAAGACTGAGGTTGTAGACTTACCACTGCCACGCTGCATGTGACCATTGGTGCGTCCCCGTCCGGCAAAGCCAATGCTCTCGCCCCAGTCACCGCTGCTCGGTCCGTGAGGCTGACGCTCCGGAACGCTGCGAGTGCTGTTTCCATTCAAAGGAGAGCGTTGGCTGCCAATTGCGCCAGGAGTCTCTCTGGGCCTGAGGCGGTTGGCGTTGAAGGGCTCGCTTAGTGACAGAGAACCAAGATCCGAGATCAGTAGCGAAGTGTCCTTGTTGGAAGCTGCTCCAGGTGTGGTTGGCGTGGTCATTACGCTGTTAGGTCCACCGAGGCTGGCGCTATACTCGCCATACTGAGCAATGCTGGAGCTGTGAAGGCTGCTCTGTGGGAAACCAGAAGCTGAGAGCGAAGGGCTGGGTGTGTATGATCGCAGGTCTGCGAAGGATTTGACACCGCGTAACGCGTTGATGCCGCCATCGGGGCTGTCAGGAAGCTCCAGAGTCGGGCCGTGCCTGCCCTGTCTACCCAAGGTGGCGTACTGACCCGGAGCGTTGGCACGGGACTCGGCGAAGTCAATGGTGGCGGCGCGGCTAAGACCGCGACGGTGAGCATCAGCCGACACACCAGGGGAGATGTGCATAGGAGGCGCCATGCTTGCCAAGGTGGCAGTGGCCGTGTCCTTGATGACGTGCAACTGGCGGGTAGGACCTTCGCCAACGGAACGATGCTCAAGACCCATGTTGTGGGCCAAAATGTGAACGGTACGACGCTGCTGGGGGGTAATGCTGGCAGGGAAGATGATGATCTCGCGGTTGGGGTCATTCCGGAAGAGAGTCAACTCGGTGTAAAACTTGAGAGTTTCGGGGTTGTTGAGGTCAACATCTCCTGTAACATCATCCTGGTTAGAGTTTGGCGGCAAAAGATCGCGGCGAGACGACTTACGCAACGGCGAGTTGCGAGATCTGCTAGTGTGAGCGGCATTCAAGGAGTGCATGGAAGACTGGGAGTGCAGGGCAATGGGCTGGTGTTGCTCCTCCAGCTGGCCGCGCTTCTCCCTCTTCTCGCGCTCGATGCGCTCTCTCTCGTGCTCAGGGAGCATCTTCTTGTACTCCACCCTCAATTTTCTGCCTTGAACCTCGTAACCATTGAGCTGCTCGATGACGGTCTGGGTATCCAGGGGGCTTTGGAAGTTGGCGAAGGCAAGACCACGGAAAATGCCGTTATCGAAGTGGTAGTTGAAAGCATAAGGCTGGGGAAGGCCAAGGTCGGTCATGATCTGGGTAAGCATCTCTTTCCTCACGTTGAAAGGGATGTTCTTGATGACAATGGCGGTAGGGATGAGGTCGCTGCCGAGGGTCTTGGGATCATGGCGAGGGTCGTACATGCTGCCGGGATAGCCATGGCGGTCGCCGGCGAAGTTGCCGTCGCCGTTCAGAAGGCCCACGGACTGGCCAAAAGCGGAAGAGTACTGTGTCGAAGGGGTGTTGAGAGCATGGCTTCCAAGGCCATTTTGTTCGGACATCCATTCCTAAAAGCAAGTAACATAACCACGGTCAGCAAACATGCATCGTACATACATGGCAGGTAGCGAGAAGGGTAGCGGACAGGATAAAGGGGCAGGGAAAAGGAAAGAGAAGGGGGGGGGGGGGGGGGGGGGGCGCGGGGGGGCGCAGGACC
>RAPC01000029.1:311394-598422 GCA_009806235.1 Neurospora sp. CHS-2018c
CCCCCCCCCCCCCCCCCCCCCCCCCCCCCCCCCCCCTAATTGACCAAAGCCACTAAAGCTCCCTGGCAGGTCGGATTTGATGGGATGTGCTCCAAACTGTCCAGAGGTAATAATCCCACATGACGACCGGGCTCTCTCTTCTGTCTCGCTCTGTCTGCAACTGCGTACGGCTAGCGGTTCCAGGAGATGCGAACTGGCATCGTGTGCGCGGATATCACCATGATGAGATGGAGTCCATCTGGGGCCCAAACCCCTGGCGATCGAGCTCTTGTGGAGGCACCTTGAAATTATTCTCGTTTATTTTGGGTTTCTCCTGTCGCTGTTTGTGTTGCTTTTCGTTGGGCCCCTTGACCTGAAGAGGCAACAAGGCTCCAGAAAGGTGAAAGGGGGGACATCCCTAACCAGTCGGTAACCACGACAGCCAAGATTCGCGACGACGAGGTCTTACGGGGGTGATGAGGAGCCAGAGCCCATCGACTTCTCAAAGAAGCTTCCATTCGATCCATGGCTATGGAGCCGTACACATGGCCCTGCTACTCCTACCACCTATCGCGAGTGTTGGTGCTACATAATATAGAGTGTACCACGCTGGAGATGCCACGATCCCGCCTTTTGGTTGCTTCTCCACACGCGAATCGGCTACCGTCCCCTAAACTCTAGCGAACAACCGGTGCAACGCCGTTTTTTTCCCACAGGGTCGACGTTGGGGGACAGTTAGGAACGTGTATCGCCGGTGTCAAGGGCCTCACCCCCGTCGCCAGACTCACGCTCACCGCGCATTCATTGACTCGCCGTGGCGTGCCTTCTGCGAGAAATCTCCCACAGATCTGTGTTCCTGACCCACCCGGTCACCCGGTCTTTCTTGTCCGTGCTGCCGGGACCGGGGATCCGTTGCCGAGTGGGGCCATGCTGGCCGGGCCCCTGACTCCTCGAGTGCTGACGTCCTCACGAGAGATTGCAAGCCAAGATGATGAAAAAGGGGCAATAATAAAGAATTACCTACGAAGAGGGGAAAACTATTGCTGAACGAAACAGATTAATATGCCATCGTGGGGGCACGCTTGGCAACCCTTGATCATGGCTTCATTGGTGCCAAACCGGGAGAGAAGATGGGCTATTTTTAACAAAAAGAAGATTCATAGGTCGCAGCAACTCGGAATGGAGAACCACACCACATTTTTTGGACACAGTCATTGTTGTTACTGTTGCCACAAGGTCAGGCTTGTGATATTGCGGTGCGGCCGAAACATGGTATCGAGAATGATAGCAACGACAATACTTTTCATGTCTACACCATATCCTGGCTGACCGCTCGTTTGCAGGAGAATCTGTTTGTAATAATACCTAGTTCAGAGGTGAGCTTGAGAATCAGAAGCTAACATGTATCCGTAAAGCCGTATACTCGAGTTGTTGAAGCGGTCAACACTCGAGGCATTGAAGCAAAAGAGACATGGTAGAGAGCACCGTTCGGAACGGAAATATTCTGGCGTCGTATCCAGGCCGGCTCTTTTGCCCTGTGCCTGACGTTTTTAATCTGGGCTTGTGGGGAAAGGGGACACCCTTGACGATTTTGGCCCCCTTTTCATACCCCAGGGGCCCGGCATCAGGGTTGCTCTGCAGTGCTGTTAGTCAAGTCCTCCGGCGGCTGTCCGTCTGCTCCCGCCAGATGACCAAATCCGCTAGGCCTGTCACAACGGTGTCATCCCAGAGCGTTGGGTTTACCACCCTTGACTATTCCTCCTTTTGCACCTCAATTTCTCGTCATTGATGGCCGAGAACCGTTGGTTCGAGAAACAGAGTTGGCTCGATGATCGACGGCATGTGCCGTGAGCGATGCCGCTGCACCAGCTCTACCGCCTCACTTATTATGTCGAGACGTCTCCCAGCCCAGTTTCCAGACAATGAACTTTCTCACCCCGCCGTCTCTTTCGTCGTGTTTGATGATGGAAGGTACGGAAAAGCCGGGATGCAGGTGGCCCTGACTTTTGGTCACGGAAAGATGCAAAATCTCGGGTTCCCAAGGATCAAAAGATGTGGTCTCTCATCGACAGCTGCATTGAGAAATCACCGTCATCGAGGGAGGTGGTTTAGGTCCAATCAGTCAACCAATCTCTCCATCGGGCAAGAACTTCGATGACGGCCAAAACACCGGCTCGAGACCGGATCCTCTTGGAGATTGATGAGGCTAAGCGGGTCCAACAGTTTCTGATGCTTCTATTGGTGATCTCCAACTGATCTCAGCTCTTCTGAGAAACAGGGCGATGCTTTGTTGCAGCGAAGAGAGGCGTTCGCAACGCACGTCGCAACCCACTCTTCAGTTATTGTGCGGTTAAAAACGGGCTCTCATTGGCGCTTGTTCGTTTCTGCGCCAAGACCAGTTTACCATGACGACGACGGCCACCTTGTTCCAGACACGCTGCTGGTTGTGTCGAGCGATGAGGGATGAGGACGACCGGTGAATCGGGAGTGCGAATGGGAATCGCTTCTTTGGCCTTTTTAGACATTTCAGAAACAAACGGGCCATGCAGCCTGCGACATATGTAGACACAAACATGTCTTTGATGGGTTTGCACCATCTCGCGACTCTGCGGTCGGCCGTCAGCATGTCGTTTTAAGTCGGTTGATTTTGTACCTCTCAAGTTCCAACCACATGCTAACTGCTTGTCTGTCGCAGCGCAACGGCCGGTGGTCTCCGAGCTTCCATTGGCAATATTGTCATTCAAACTTGATGCGCAACCACAGACTGCAGTGCACCACGTTGGACAGACATGTTGCACAGATTGGGAGAGTCTCACAAAAGCGTGGCCACCAGGCAGCGAAGGCCTAACATAATTGAGACATTGGGTTGCTTTAGGTTTGGACGAAAGGACTCCGTCTTCACCTTGTTTGGGTCGCTTGGGAAGAGGAAGCTGACTGTCCATCCCGTCCCCCCGCATTCCGGTGCGACGCCATTAATTCCACCTTGCCGGCCGATCCCGTCGTCAGCAACCCCGCACGTGTCCCGCTCCGTACCGCAGTCCGTCAATCCGTCCGAGAAGGGATGGGGCTCCTGACCGGGGGCGGTAGGAATTGTGGGTCCTTCCACGTCAAAAGTCCACTTTGGTACCACGAACCGCGTAATTGATGTAATTTACCGTAATTTATAGATATACAAACTTCATGCAAACCAATCTAACAGATAATCGACATATATTCGATATATAATAATATATCTATAAGCGGGAGCTTCTCACTAGCTCTCTACACTCTTAGAACTAACTCTAACTTTAATTTACCCTAATTAACCCTAACTAACTCTAACTAACCCTAACTCTAATCTCTTGGTTAGCTACGGAAGGTATTATAGCCTAGTATGTATAGTCTGATACTAGTTTGATTATTAGTTCGAGACCTCGGGTCAACTTCCCTAGGCGTTTTCATATTGTAAATATGCCTTTTCCAAAATAAAATACACCGTATTGGATCTTGTTGATGCCTTTCGGATCCATACCTAGCCATTTTCATACTGTGAATATGCTTTTTCTAAACTAAAATACACCGTATTAGATCTTATAAATGCCTTTCATTTAATCCTTAAAAAGTTTAGGACAATTCGGAGGACATTTCGTCTAATGTACTAGGAGTAGGTACCAAGCTAATAAACAAACCAGTACTAGATTGTATTTCGGTAATTTACGTTTATACCCGTCCGGATTAGGCATATACAAGTGATACTTGTAGCTTGTATAAAATGGTCGTGCACGAACCAGAGTGCCGCCCCGGTAGGAATCGCCGAAGGGATGCCCGGCCACCACGAGACCCCTCCGCCGACCCGCCCCACCTTCCCCAGATTGACTTCCGCATGCATCCCGCCTGCCGTCATCGAACCAACTCGAACTTGATCAATCAACTAACCAGCCTCAGCTTAAAATTGCACCATACCTTGACCACTTAATATCTTACTACACTTCGACCTTGCTAAAAGTCCATTTGAAACCAGAGAATAAAGCAACAACAACAACAACAACAACAACAACAACAACAAAAAAAAAGACAAAATGGCAGTCTTTTCGCTCCCGTCCGGACGGACCATCTCGTACGAGCTCACCTACTCCAATGAGCCCACCCGACCCACCGTCCTCCTTTCCAACTCACTCTCCTCCCAGTACCACTTCTGGGACCACATCGTAGAACGCCTCCACGATGCCGGATATCGCGTTCTGCGCTACGATCACCCCGGCCATGGCGCCTCTGGCGTGCCCGACGATCTCTCATCCACCACTTTCGCCTCTCTTGCCGAAGACGTCTACGCCCTTCTAACCAGCCCTGACGTCGCTACTGCCTTCCAGGGCCACCACTCCCCGGATGCTGCTTTCACCCCTTCACTGCACGCCTGGATCGGCGTCTCCATGGGTGCTGCCCTAGGCGTCGTCTTCAGCAGCCGCTACCCCGGCGTCGTCCAGAAACTCGTCATCTGCGACACCATCTCTGCCTCACCCAAGAACGCCGGCGTGCCTGATGCGTTTGGACCCCGTGTAGCTGCCGCCAGAGAGCACGGATCTATGGAGAAGGCCGTGGTCGAGACTATGGACCGCTGGTTTGGACAAGACTGGATCAAGGCCAACCCAACCGAGGCGGAGCGTGTGCATACATTGATGAAGCAGACCAGCGTTGATGGCTTCGAGACCTGTATTGCCGCCCTAAAGTCAGATTCGTTCGATATACGACCCTTGATGCCCGGGCTTGGGAACTGTGTCCAGCATGTGCTACTTGTGGTTGGCGAGAAGGATGCCGATCTGCCCGAGAAGATGAAGGAGTTGCGGGATGCTTGCCCGGAAAACCTGAAGGCTGAGCTTAAGGTCATCCCAAATGCCGGGCATGTGTCCTTTGTTGATGGGAAGGAGGACTTTTTGAAGACAGTGATGCCATTCTTGGGCGAGAACTAGAAGGTCCCTGCCGGACAGTGGGAACATCTGGTGCTAATGGCGGCTGCAATGGCTTGAGTTTGGTAATAGGATGGTGATAGCGCTGGGCTTCCCAAAACCCGAACCATTAGGTGTCACTCTGGCATCACACTTTTGAGCAAGGTGGAAAAGGCTGACGACGAGCATATGATACAGACTTGGAGATAATACACAAACGACAAAGTTAACTTGAATCACTCTGCAGAACCCAGCTACATACAGTACATGCCAAAGCAGCCGCGTCAGGTTACTTAGGTTAGGAGCGGTCCATACTGCCCCGGTCCCGATCCGATGCCCCGATGGCGTCTTTGATCTTTGCTGACTGATCTTCTCAGAGGCGCATTGTCAGATGCCCTCCTTTCATTCCAGTTCATGAAGGCTGAAGCCGAGTCTTTGTCGTTTTTCCATTTCTGCTCGCCAGCCCGCGTGGAAGTTCCCCATATTCCGCGTGGCGCGTTTTAGCGGGAACATTGAGACAAAGAACAGACTCGAGTAGCAAGGTCTATTTCTGTTGAGACATCCGCCATCCCAAAGCCTCTTTGATCTCCTTCCATTATGCAACCTTTGAGCTCACGAGAAGCACATCATATAAGCAATATAACGGACGTCCTGACCCAAGAATTCTCATGTTGTCAGCTCTACGCTACCGGGTCGGAATCTGAGCGCCCTCCTCCAGTCGTTTTTACTGCATCCCCGGTTTTCATCGCATCTGGCTTCAGTCTCATATTCAGTTCTGCCGTTACCAACAGGCTGGATACTGTTGATATTGTTGCTCTTCCGGTTTTCCTATCGACTGTTTATTGTTTCTGTTGGTCAATAGAATTCAACCACCCGTTCTGCACAACACTTGGAGAAAACGCTTCTTCCCGCTCTTTTAACCAACAAGCTTGCCAATCCTCTTTCTGTTCCTTATAGACCTTCAAACCAACAAACTCAACGGACACTCAACTCAACAAGGATACACAACAGACCAAACAAAATGCCTTCCAAACAAAATGCAAAGACAAAGCCGCCCAGGCTCGTCCTCTTCGACACCATCCCAGAGCTAACTATCGTCACCGGCTCCATCTCAGAGATGATCAACTCTCCCACAAAGGTCAAGCCTCAAAACAGTCCCAACTCGCCCATCTCCAACACTTTCGGTGGTAGTGACACCATCAACAATAGCAGCAGCAGCAACAACAATAACAACAACACAGCCAAATTCTCACCAACTCAGCCGTCACCCACCAGTCCAACCACCAACAGAAATACGCCACCAACAACGCCACCCATGCTCCCGCCTCCCGCTCCCTACCCCTGGCTGTGGTCCTGCCACTCTTGCCGGTCTGTATACCGGCTAGCCTGCACAAGGAGATGTCTGGAGTGTGGACACATCTTTTGCTGTTTGATGCCTGCCATCAATGAAGGGGGATCTGAAGAGAGACACAAAAATGGGAAGAAAAGAAAGCGAAGCGGAAGTGGCAGAAAAGGAGGAGGGCCGTGTACCGCCGAGTTTGATTACCTGGGTTGGTCGGCGTGGGGAAGCTATAGACGGAGTGTGACGGGTGCTGCTGCTAGGCGTGCTTTGAAAGTTGGTGGTCATGATGGTGGAAAGAAGAAGTTGGGATCGAGTGGGAAGAGGAGACTCACCAGTGTCTCTCTCTCTCCTTTCCCCTCTCCCCCTTCCAGCTCTAATAGCGAAGATACAACCACCACCACCTCTGACTCCGACTCATTCCAATCTGCCGAAGACAAAGCCGCCGCCGCCCGCCTCCAAGACTTTGCAACATGGCATCTCATTCCCGTCCCCCCCTTAGACCCATCTCCATCTCCATCTCCATCTCCATCTCCATCTCCATCTTCATCCCCAGGCTCGAAATCACCCAGAGCCACAACCCTTGCCTGGCATCACGTCTCCGAGCGCGAGACCCGCTCCATCGCCCGCGCCAAAGAAAAGATGTACGTCGAGCGCACTCACAACTGCTGGTCACACTGCGACTACCCGTCCGAGTGTCGACAGACCGTCATCGCCGCGTGCGAGGAAGGCCGTGCCAAGATCGACAGAAAGGGTAAAAAGCTGGTGTGGGTGGATGACAGGGAGAAGGACGCCATCGAGGCTAGACGGCGCAAGGAACGGGAGAGGGAGAGGGAGAATATGAAGAGGGCGTTGGGGACCAGGAGGAGTAGGGATGGTGATTCCTCTTCTTCTTCTTCTTCTTCTTCTTCGTCGTCGTCGACTTCTTCTGCTGGTAGCAGCAGCTCCTCCTCTTCAGACTCGTCGAGCTCGGAAGATGAAGGGTTGCTCAAGTCCGATTGGAACGAGACGATAACAATAACACAAGAGGCCCAAGAAGGCCCCGATGATGACAACTCTGGGAACCTCACGATCGCCATGCTTGAGCCCTATTCCAGGGTGGACGGTTGCAGTTCTAGACAGGATTGTTACATTACCGTGGTTGCGGATGACATCACCATTGATCCTGCGAAGCTGTTGAAGAACGATCCGGAGACCATCCCCGTTTCTCCGGTGTCGCCCTTGGCTGGAGGCTGTCTCGCTCTGGGAATTGCTACCCCGAGCACATACGAGTCGTTTGCCTCGTTGATTGATTTTGGGCCTATGGAGATTGACGAGATGGCCATGTGAGCTTGGTCACCAAAATGAAATGTCCGGGGAATGGGAACCTGGAAAGTTGGAGGATCAAGTCTCTGAGTGACATATAACGTCTCAATATCTTTACCTTCAAAGGTTCCGTGGTCATGGATCGGTAGGGCATAGAGGCTTTGCTTAAAGAGAGTTCGCCAAGTTAGCTTCCAGAATGACAACAATATTTGGATATACCTTAACCTGCGTTTTCTCATGTGATAATCGGAAGCGGGTATCAGTGCCGTCCGAAACAGCAGATGATGAGACCGAACACGTTATAGTCACCACGAATAGGGTTGCGAATCCCGGACTGTAGAGAGAACAGAATAATAATTGGTATCGCAAATTTTTGAGGCTCTTGCAGCCTTTATCCCGCCACTACCTGCACCAGTACCAGCCAACACGTTCATATAACGTGTCCTGATGTTTTCCTCGCTAAGCCCTCATGGCCAAGTCGTACCATAAAAGAAACGATGAAGGAGATTCATGTTGTTACAGATATCGTAAAAGAGCTGCTGCCGCACGCCGCGCCGTGATGAGGGGAGATTGCTCGCTGTTTCCAGTGTGTGTGTGGTGCACTCCAAGACGACACCATGCAGCGAATGGTCTCCCTGATCCTCGCTTCCTATGCGGCTTCCACGGCTGAATGACAAAGAACGCCTCGCTTTTCGTGTGTGTTCGCACAACCCTGTGGAAGTGTCGCAAGGGAAGTTCTCGTCGTCTATGCGCTGCGCTTGTTACCGCCGCAGACACCGGAAGTGCTCGGCTTTTTCCAGCCATGATTCGATGGGCCCCAAAACCGTGTGCGTATCCCAACAAAAATAATAGGAAGAAAATACCCAACAATACAACGGCGTCGGGTTGTGTTAACGAAGACAAGCCCCAGTCCCCCCGTATCACCCCGCGTCCATCCCTTGAAGAAAACCGGTCGCTGTCCTGCCCGTCAGCCCGGAGCGGGGCCAAGGAGATACAAGACAGTATCCGAAACGTGCGCGACGTTGAGTTTTTCGGTGCAGATATCTCCTTAAGCCTCCTGAGCCTTGGCCTTCTTCTTCTGCTCCACCTTGAGCAGAAGGGCGCGGTTGATGTGGGGGAGGACACCACCGAAGGCGATAGTGGCGCGGATCAGGGTATCGAGCTCCTCATCACCACGGATGGCAAGCTGAAGATGGCGGGGAGTGATACGCTTGACCTTGAGGTCCTTGGCAGCGTTCTGTACAACGGAAATAAGCGAGTTAGCCATGAGCCAAGTAAAACTTGGAGGACGAGGGCCTCCTCGTCGCCGAGCAATGGCGTGCGGATGGGGTATGGATGACTTACGCCCGCAAGTTCGAGGACTTCAGCAGTCAGATATTCCAGCACGGCAGTAACATAGACGGCAGCCTTGGCGCCAACACGCATCTTGTTCTGGGTGTTCTGCTTCAGGAAACGCTTGACACGACCGCAAGGGAACTACATAGATTCATTCAAGTCAGCATGGTGCATCAGACACACGGCAATCTCCAGAGGACGAAGATGCACGCCGCAGCTCCGCCCCGTCGTCAGAGCTAGAAATCCAAGGTTGGAGACCGTATCAAAGGTTCGGGTGCGGGGCCAGGGCGAGAGAAGGGTGCACAGAACAACGCGTCCATATCAAGCCGAAACAGTGTCGCAGACGGGGCGCAATGTTTTTAGGCACCGGCGAGATTGCGTGCGACCGACATGTAAGGCAGCGAGTTCGCGTTCTTCGTAGGTTGGCGATATGGGGTTGCTCGGAAATGTAGGGGGCTCGGTGGACGCGTTGTGGTGTATCGGCGTGATTCCATAGACATCTGACGACAGGGATGGCGGATGCGAGCGAAAAAAGTTGGTTGATGAGGAGACGTCGATGGTGCAGATCGAGCAGGAATTTGAAAGCGAACAGAGTCATGAAGCTCGTCGACGACATAAACGTACCTGAAGACCAGCGCGAGCAGAGTGGCTCTGCTGCTTCTTGGGACCCTCAACGCCCGAGGTCTTTCCACCCGAGCTCTTGCCGCCAGACGACTTGCCCTTTCCGCCAGCCATTGTGTTTGTTTGTTGAGGAGATGAACGGGGTGGGTTGGTTGTGCGCGGGATGGACGGATGGACGTAGTGTCAAGAATAAAATCGGTGGTCGTGACGATGCTCGATGTTGATATTGACGGGGCGACGGCGCGGGATTTGCGTGGAACTGGTGGAAGTGGATGAAGCGGGGTTTGCGGATGGAAAAGTGGTGTTCTGGCCGGAAGGATGATCGCGACGAGGTTTGGTGTTGAAGTTGGCGGCAGGAGACACTCGAAAATTCAGAAGGGCCGATGATGCATGCCACTGATGGAACCTTTGTTGTTGTGTCCTTCCAGGTGATTGCCCGCCGTGTTTGAGCGCAACGGCGCCTGAGACTTGCGCCCGTACAGGTGGGAAGGTGCCGACCTCCAAGGCCAAGGGAAGCTCGAGCTAACAGCCACCTGCAGCTCCCACCTATGCTTTGCCGTGTGTGCTGATTTGTCGCTGTTGCTGATTTTTTTCGCAAAGGGTACCTCGGGGTAAGCTTGGGTACGGCGAGCCAAGCAGACCACTTGAGCAATTCGAAGGGAGCTCCGAGGCTTGGCAATATCATGAAGCTCCAGCAAAAGGCCAAGGCCTCGAGCCAGCCATGACGACCCAGTGAGGTCCATCTCGAGAGAGATAGCCAAACCTCAACTCAGCCTCGCAAGTGCCATGGCTGACACGGCCTTGCAGAGAATGCAGAGACCTCTGCAATGAGACCAAGGC
Organism: Neurospora sp. CHS-2018c; assembly: GCA_009806235.1. NCBI lineage: Eukaryota > Fungi > Ascomycota > Sordariomycetes > Sordariales > Sordariaceae > Neurospora > Neurospora sp. CHS-2018c. Next base: position 321,736 of record RAPC01000029.1, read on the forward strand.
TAAGCCTTCCAGTAGAGTCCATGTGATGCAAGGGGAGTCGCATACCTGTTGCCCAAGGTTGAGAGCAGCTTTGAAGCCATGCAGAGATCCGCGACTGGCACTGTCCAAGCCGGCCACCCAGCCGGTTAAGGCGGGCTAAAAGCCGTCAAAGTCTTTGATAATGAAGGTCTGAGCATCTTTCCAGCAGATTTGCACCCTTTTCAGAGGCTGGCGTGGTGTTGCAGAGTGTCTCGAAATGTTGCTCAGATAGTGTGATTCGGAGCGTTGGTGAGCCTTTGCCAATCTGCCGCTGATGTTGTGGTCCGTGACCCTCGCTGCCGTGTGCCGGCCACAACTCCAGACTCGTCACAGCCGTGCCAAGCTTTCACGTTACAGCATTACAACTGGCGCAGTGTTCTGCCAGCTGTCGGAGCTTGAGCTGGGCTGTCTGCTATTAGTGACTCGGAGCTCGCAACTGGCTCAAGCTCGAGTCGAGGTTCAACTTGCGAGAGCTCTATTCAAGATGCAACAAACAAAGCCCAAAACTGTTTCTCATTTCCAACGCTTCAACGTATATCGTACAAAGATGCACTCAGTTCTAGTGTGCTTCCTTTCAATTCCCTTTCGCAATCCTCGCCAACCTCTCAGCCTCCAATCTCCGTCTTTCTAAGCTCTGCAACACCTCCAACGTATGACGGTCGTTGCTGATCGGGTCCTGATGCCCCGAAAACCGATCCGAAACTTGGTTGGTAGTGTCGTGGAGGTATCTGTTCATCATGGAGCCGTATTCTCTCCTTCTGCTTATGCAAAATGCATTAGATAACTGCTTCGGCTCTGGATTTCAAAAATGGGATTGTTTCATCATTTGTGCGGCTATATTGTCCACTCCCAGAGGAATGAAGAGGTGAGACGGAATCTTGGGATTGGGGACAAAGAGAGACAAGTCCCACCTCGGAGCTTGGCCCGGTGCGGGTGGGCCCCCGGGTCCCGATGTGGGGCCGACTGCGCCGTATGAGCGATTGCCGCCACCGGATGAGCTACGGTTTCCGCTCCCGGTGTTGCCAGCGCCGCCGCTGTAGTGTGTGCTCATGTTGAAAAGCAATTATCTGATGGTCTAGGTACGCTATTCAAGCAATGGATTTGGGCGGGCAAAGATGATAATATTCGTGCAGTGATATCGTGTGTTTAGGTGAACTTTGAAGAGGAAAAGAAAGACCGTTCTAAGGCAGCAAGAAAGAGCATTTTTATATTTTCTCCGTTCTATATTTTCCCCCTTCAAAAGCCGCCATCTAGGACTGGAAACTCGTAGAACTTTTGGCAAGTTGCCGGCTTCTCACCATAGTCTGTGACAGCTGGTGGTCATGAGGCAGAATACTCGCATCGATCTGGCTGTGAGCCCATGTCAATGCCCCTGCTGGGCAAGTCAACAGCAACAACAACCCAACAGAATCATAACAAACCGAACGGATTGAGACTATGTTGATTGAAAACAGATTGAATGAACTGAACAGAGTTGATTCGTCAGATAGTAACCGGGAAGCCGCCGGGACTCGGGGAGGTGTGGCATGGGGTGCGTGAAGGGTGAAGCTTCCGCACGATGCCTAGCAGACAGCCCTAGGCTCCTTTCCGCCCCTATAACAGAGAACGGATGCGGGTGGAATGAAGTATGTGACAGGAACGATGGAATAGAAGAGAAAATGCGCAGCGAAATCGAGGACTGGTGCATTCACCCCTGCCAAGAGGGAAGTGAGAGCCGTTGTTGGTTGTCCCGACTGTCAGAGTTGTGAAGAGAAAAAGTGAAGTCGTAAGAGGCGCTTGGCCCTGCCAGTTCGCGGGACACAAAATGGACCGATGCGTAATGAACGTTCAAAGAGGAAAGTCCGGCCTTACCTCAAGAGGCCGAGATCGGTCCGAGTCCTAGCATACGCATCGGTCAAAAAGGACTTGATGAGAACGCACTCGGGAGATTTGAGCCATCTTAAGAAGAATCAGAAAATCAGCTGCATGAGTGTTTGATCAAGTCATCTAGGACTCCAGCGTTTGGGCGGTCTGGGGCATATTCATAGGCATACCGCGGACTAATTGGGCTAATTGGAGGCTGATAAGATGCACTTGTGCCGTAGTGCAATTACAATTGGTTGCTGCTGACAGCTTGATAGAACCAAGTCAGCCCTTTGAGGGTAGCGTAGGACAGGTGGTTTCACTGGTGGCTTGGGGAGACTCGGCCAAGTGTAGATAGCAGCCCGGAGTCAGCCCGGAGTCAGCCCGGAGCCTTGTCGCGGAATCTAGGAGTAAGGCGAGTCGTGTCAGTTCTCACCTCAAAAACAGTCACGGGGTCATCCACAAGTGTGGTTTGTAGGACCGTGAAATGGTAGTTTAAACACCAAAGTTTAAACCAGTCAGGCCGTTGCGATGTTCAGCAGCCTCGAAATGTTCGGTGAACCCCCGGTTCTTTGCGCCGCACCGCCACAGCTCAGGGGCCCTGAGCTGTAAGGCCTCCAATTTGTTGTGGTATCTCGACCACTGATAATTGTTCAAACGCTTTTACCTGTATTCATGGCCCAACCGATTATCATGCACTCGGCTGTGCCCTTTGGATGTGCCCGGGTCGATCCGCCTCTCAAAGGGTCGTCTGTGTCCACGATTAGAGAGAGCATTGCCCAACTGGTCGCTTTCGAAGTGACTGGCTTGCTTCCTTTCCGGTGTATACCTCTAGTTTAGAGAAGGCACCTCGTGGTTCGCGCACACCCGTGCGAGTATGATGTAGATAATGAACATAAAGTCTAGCAAGCGTAGCTTTCTGCAGGCGAAACTTAAAAAACCACACGTTTATCTCCCCAGTCTGAGAACGACAGGCCGCGTAGACTAGTGTTCACCTGGCCATAACTGGGCCCCATATCGTCGGCAGATTTCAGAACTCAGCCATCAGCCATCAGCCATCAACATGACTTCCTTCCTGAAAGGGCCCTCGGTAACGGGGCAAGGGGGGCAGCTCAATCAACCATCATTTAAGGCAGGCTCCTCTCCGGAACTTGCAGTCACAAACAAGCCGGCCCAAGATCCCTATCCTCAAGGCGTACCCAACAAGCGAGTGGAGTTCGAGGACACCAAGAGCAACACCAGCGAGGGGACCGAGTGGGAGAGATCTTTTGCAGCACGCCGCTCAAATACAGCTTGCTCGATCTTCTCTCAAGCCTCAACAGCCATGACCGAGACTACCGAACCAGACTCCTTGAGTCCAACCACTGCCTCCTTCGGAGCAACGAACCTTTCTCAATATTCTTCGTCGCCCTCGTGGATGGAATCCCGCTGTGGCTCACCCGCTCCAATGGCATTTCATGCTGGGATACATATGCGACCGGAGGCAGGGCTGGAAAATAATCCTGTGGATATGACGACAGGACCGGCAAACTTAACTGCTGAAGGCTCATCGTTACCGAAGCACATCTTCTCGCCGAGCTTGAAACCGAGACGAACATTTCGGGACCAGGAAAAGCTTAGAAAGAATTTGCAAGACCCAGCCCGACATCTGCCCGGGTTCAGGAGGAAAGACAGTATGAGCATACATGCGCTGTTCCAGGTCGGCCCTCCTTCCGACGCCACGCATCCTGAGGAGCCGTTCGTCAGTCAGATCACTGCAGCGTTACGGGCGGGCTCCGCAGATGATCCGAAGGCCGTCTTGCCGGTCCGCCTGAAGGAGGAATCGGAATCTCTGGTACCAGATGCAGAGCCATCCCGCAATCACGATTTGCCAGACCTCCAAGGCATGCAAATTGATGAAGGGGCCCACGAAGACACGAAGAAAGCTGCGACAGAAGAAGCAGTTCCGCAAGACGTTAACACAACCACGACTGGGAACGGTTCATCCCCCGAAGGACTTTCGCCGTTGATTATGACCCCTGGTCCCGATGAGCCGGAAGACATTGAGACTTCCCAGAGCCCCATCTTGGACGCTGGGCTGATCCAAGACGTCTGTGAACAAATTCTCAGGCAAGCGTTCGGTACAGAGTACGACGACATTGCACATACCGATGCAGCTAGTGAAGCGTATAACACCGTCAGCTACTGCCTGGATGAGCTGTCAAGAATTCTTCCGGATGACAGTCTGTTCAACTCTGCCATCTGCATCCAAGAACTACCTCGCGGAGCGGGTCACATTGCGCCGGCCCGGCACGGCTCAAACTCTGGAATGGGCCGTGGTGGCGGATCGAACAATGGGTCACAGAAGAGACCGAACGACGACGGTGACGGGTACCCCAGCCGGGGGCCTGAAGACGGTTCTAGTCCCGGAGATCGAGGTTTCGGCGGGGGCGGTAATGATGGCGGGAACAAGAGAGCAAGAATGACGGCTGAGTCGGGAGATCAGGGATTGAGCTGTCCCTTCCGCAAGAGAAATCCCGAGAGATTCAATATCCGCGACTACCAACATTGTGCTGTTCGGCCCTGGGACGACATAACTCTGCTGAAGTAGGTCTCACGCCTGTCTTTTAATGCGTGGCTCGAAGTGCTAACCTCCTGCCTGATTAGGCGCCATATCAAGGACCACCATAAACAGAAGACGGGTTCTGTCTTCCACTGCCCTAGATGCAAAGAGGACATGCAGTCTCGTGAAGCATTGGATGCGCACATTGCAGTGCCTAATGACAGAATCTGCAGCCCACAGGAAGGATCCGCGAGCCGCAACCCGGAGGATGGCATCACCGGTCAAGTTGAATATTGGCTTAATAACCGGAAGGCGAATGCCAAGATTGCTAACTGGGAAAATCTCTGGCGCATATTGTTCCCTTCAGACGATGTCGTTCCGGATCCCGGTGAGTGCTTTTCCATATTGATCCTTCTGTCGCTGGGTATATATATATCTTGATGCGGACTGCTTTGCTGACGTGCGGCGATGTAGATTTTGAGCCCCCAGTCGAGCGGGAGGAGTTCTACAGAGATTTGCAGAACGCTCGCTCACAACTCATGGAGACCCTGACCTCGAACGAAGAGCTGAGACGTTCTGAGAGCCAACAGTCCGAGGGACAGCACGTGGATCAACTGGTTGACATTTTCTACGGCCATATTGGCCAAGTCTTCCAAAACTCCCGTCGTCAGCCGATGAACCTGGTCCGCCGCTGGAGGAGTGGTAAACGTAACCCGAGGGCTGAACATTCGAATTCGGCAAGCCCAATAAGCCCGGTGACGCAGAAACAGGGCCGAAGACAGGATCAACTGGCGGTTCCCAGGCCGATTGTCAAGAAACGGGTCACCAACGGCGACAGCAACGGAGGCAGCCTAGCTTCTTCTCTCGAGACGATCAACAGCGCCGAGTCGTGGGCGAATGTAGGCCAGGCGGAGCTGATGGCGATGAGGGCGGCTCCCGGCTTGAATGGTTCGGGGAACGTGCAACAACGCCAGGGACAGGTTGCGCAGACAGGCGTCGGTGTAGCCGCATCTCCCTTAAGTCTTCGTCAGGCTCGACAGCATGATTTCCCCGCAACTCCGAGCCCAGTTACTCCCCGAACACCCATCAACCCTCAGGTCGGTTTTGGCGTTTACGGCAATGGGGTCGTAAACCTGAACCAGCCAGCTCAAGTTACCGGGTTTCACCATGATCGACAGGATCTGGTAGATTCAGGGATCGAGATGGTGAATTATTGTCCTCCAACCCAGGGCATGGACGGATTGAGTAATATCCATCGAGCCGAGGCCAGGGGAATGTTCGGACCGTCGCCACAGCCGCAGCAACACAGGCCTGCAGAGATGAACTTTGGGGGGCCCCTGCCTCAGCATCTGGCTTATCAGCAACAGCCAGGACATATGGAGCTGGTCAGCCCTGATGATCCTCAAATGGCCATGGGGGAGATGTATGCTTCCACTTTTGACTGGGGTTTGAATGGTGGTGGGATGGACATGTTTCCGCATCAGTATCAAGGGGGCCCTTCGAATCTTTGATGATGCCGAAGGTCCATTTTGGGCACTGATGCTCTTTGGTGTTGAGGGGCAGTCATCGGCAGCGCTCAATGACGACACCCATCCCATAGGAGCTGCCGACGGAAGTCAAGGTCCCACATGTCAAGGCAAGTGACTGGAATGAGATTTGAGATGGTAGAGAAGCCGAAGGTTTGAAAACGAGGAAACATGGTCGGATGGTTTGGTATGTGTGCTTTTTTAGTTGTTTTGTGGTCAAGTGGGAAAGCGTTGCTGTGTCAGATTACATTTGCGTTTGTTTCCGTGCACGGACCAATCCGTCGCTCCTTCCGTTCGACTAACAAGCCCGATAAGGATAGCCCCGTCGCTATAAGGATAACCGATAAGATAGATACATAGAGAGCTCCTTGAAGTCCCAGAAACTCTACCTCTTCTCTTTTCTTTCATCACTTAGACATCAGTTTCTAGTATGATATCGACATACTCTTCAAATTTCTGTGCCTGATTGTGCAAATTCCGCTCGCTTCTACTATAATTGCCACTCGCTCACCAAGGAAAGCCTTCACTGCCACTTCCTGATCTCATCCCGCTGCTCGATAATCCCCGCTACATGCATCTAAATAGGTGACCTTCTAGGCTTTCACCAACCTCCATTGCAACTGGACATACTTCTTCTCGTCCATCACGTAGCAAGCCGTGAAGTCCTCCGCCTGTACACGTCCATCTTTTGCCTGCTTGAGTTGATTGCTGACATAGTAGACCAAGTCACTGTCCCCAAAGTACACCTTCTGCCCTATTTCACCTGACAGCGTGACTTGGAACTGGCAGCCATCCACCTTCACCAGTGGAACATCTTTTCCGTTCTCAAGGTCGGAAGGATACAATGTCCATTTACCCCTGACGCCGGAGTTCCTGATGCCGGAATAGTAATCGACAATCTTCTGGCAGTCTGCTGCCAAGGGCGCGGAGGGCCCGTAGCTGAATTGGGGCCTGCTCTCGTCCCAGCAGAAGTCTTGTATGGGGGCACTGATGCTGAGGTCTTGCCAGTCCACTCGCTTGTGCTTCATGTCTTTGGAGTCTTTGGGGGACTCTGGGGTGAAGACGAGGTTGGGGTTTTGGCCAATGGTTATGGTGGTGCCATCGGGGAGCTGGACCTTGCGGGTGACGAGGCCATCTGGGGTGGCTATGATGGCAGAGGGGGCAATGGTAGCGGCGGTTGAGATACCAACCAGAACCAGTTGGGCAAGAGAGCGGACAGTGAAGATGGACATGTCGGTATTTGGGTCTCGCTGAAGAGGTGAGTCCTGAGGTCAGGTATGGTAGAGAATGGTTGACGAGTACGGCTCTGTTCAGTGTGGGCTCTGTTCCTGGGAGTGTGAAAGACGAGACTGAAGGGGATGAGGGGACAGAACAAGAGTTACTCGTGAGGAGGTAAAGATGGCGAGTTATATAGGCATATATCTTGAGTTGTGCGTATAATGCCATCATCCCATTGAGCTCTCTGCGGGAAACTGGCCCCCAGTTGAGGGCCCCCAATACACCTCGCTTGATGCATGAGAGCTAACAAACAACCAGGCGTATCGAGCCATTTCTTCGGTTAGAGATCCTTCGCTAGGGAAAATACCACGATAAATTACCAACCGGACCCCATCTGTGATCCTTCATGTACCTGGCGTTGGATTTACTCTCGATACTGAGAATGACTGTAGCATTCATCAACTTGAGCAAACAAAGCGAAGGACGGCTTGTGCCATCACACCCGATTGGCTAGCATGGGTATCTAAGTGGAAAAGGGTCTCATTCCATCAGAGGAAAAGAATCATACAAGAACAAGATGATCTCTACCATGGTTTAGAGTCAGATTATGCTGGTGGATGCCATTAAGATAGAGGATGTTGTGTTAGACAAGCTGAAGGTCAGGGCAGGGAGCGGGGACGTTGGCGGGTCACTCGTGTTTATGGAATTGGATACAGTTAGGACAGTACATCCTTCTCTCCACACGTTCCTGCTGCCCGCAGCCTACTCGTCAGGTCTACAAAATCGACCGTCTGACTAGTAGCGGAGCCACTAGTCAGGACCAGCGACTCGTACACGACCAGCGACTCGTACCGGATTCTTGTACCGAGTTGCTATATGGTGTGCATGCATTGGATATCTAGCTCGGAGGGGTAAAATGCATCTAACCCGTTTACATATGCGGGTAAACCCGCTAACCGGCTTAGCGTAGGCGACTTTAGCGCCAAGGGTTTTTCTTAGCCCGTGCAAGTCGCTCCCGCGGTACGAGTCGCTGGTCGTGTACGAGTCGCTGGTCCTGACTAGTGGCTCCGCTACTAGTCAGACGGTCGATTTTGTAGACCTGACGAGTACTGCACATTAAGGGCAAAACTTACCCCACATCTTAGGTACTGCACTAACACTTACATACACTTTTGACATATTGATTACGGCGGGTGCGATCCAGGCCGCCCGGCCATGTCACGCATTGCCGCTCCCGCGTCACCCACCCGACTGTTCCAACCAAAACATCCGCTGCAGCGACCTCGGAAGAGAACACAACCAACATTCCAACAACCTCAAGCGGCCGCCGAAATCCATCCACCCAAGATCAGCCAAACCGCAAAAAAGCACCCTCATCATCCCTAACACGCTGTTACGACATCGGCGATGCTGATGCTCACGACCCGGCAGCGCCAGAGTTGACGACTCGAATAACTGGGTCAATGTCGATCTTCCATGCTCTCCCACAGCCTCATCTGATCCTATCTGGGTTGCTGTATGTCCCGCCATATCCCGCTTGTAATATAGCCGTACCAGGGCCCCGCAAACATGAATCGAATAACACTGCGCCACGCGTCTGCCGAGAAGCCCAATTATGTTCCTACGGCGGGCGGGATCTCGGTCTCTTCGACTCCGTCTTCTCGATTGCATACTCGCTGATCCCGCTGTCTTTCTTGTCCGACAGAGCTGTGCGGGCGTTGCCAAACTCTGGTTCCGTCCTTCGCTTGATGTCGCCAAATATTTCGCTCATGTCTTCAAGCGATTTGCCTGGTAAAGAAAGAAGAACTCGTGGTCAGCTGTGTCTACCAACATCAAGAACCAAGGTTTCCTCCTTACCTCTTGTTTCGGGATATACAAGTGCAAACACAATCGCACACAGCGCGTTGGTAAGGATAAAGAAAATCTAGTGTGCCGTTAGCCAAGTCACCTAGTCGTCCTACTCGTACACACTCTGTTTCATACGTAATACTTCCAGCCTACTGCAGCCAACGCAATGGGAGAGCACTGGGTTATAATCAAGCTGATGGAATAATGCAGGACCTGGACGACGGCATTTGACTTGCCTCTTAACTCGGTGGTGAAGACCTCGGGCCTAGGGACAGTTCAGGTCAGCCATGCAACAATCATCATGGAGCAGGACTTTACCTACGGAATGATCCAAGTCATCGGTCCCAAAAGAGCCGAGTAGTTGGCCGATACAACAAAGACGCAGGCGATGAGACCGCGCTGAGCTGCCTCGTTTGTTGGGAACCCCGGTCGAGCTGGAAAGACGGCGGCGATGATGGTGATAATCAGGTAACAGAGGGACAACAGCGAGGCACTGGAGACCAAAATCCTCTTTCGACCGATGCGGTCCACGAAGAGCAGGGACGCCAGGCACGCCACCGGAGCCACCGATCCGTATAGCCCGCTTATGAGAAGCTGCTGATCCTGATTATACTGCAGTGTTGCATAGATGGCTGGTTGGAAATACTGGATAAAGCTGATGCCGCTCAACATCGCAGCCGCCCACACAAAGGATCCGACAAAAAGACGTTTCCTGAAGGCCGGCGTCTTGAGGAGCTCTGCCCAGGAAAGACCGCCTCGAGCTTGTAGCTCGATTGCAATGTTGGCTTGCATACGCCTGAACTCCTCTTTGCACCACTCATCGTTGGAGCCGTTGTGGTGATAGCTGCGAAAGGCTTTCTCGGCTTCTTCGTGACGGCCTTTCAGGCACAACCATCTTGGAGATTCACTGATAAAGAGGACTCCCACCCCAAGAGCGAGGGCTGGGATGCTCTGAATAGCAAAACCGAGCCTCCATTGGTTGGGGTTATGCCACTTGCCTTCCCCTACTCCTGTCCAAAGGGCGACAAAGAAGCCCCAAGCACACACTGCAGCGAGAAAGAAGGTCAGTAATTCTCAATCACCTCTATGGGATTTGGGCGACTTTACTCATCTGGGTAACTGCGTTTATTCTTGCCCTCTCATGGGTCTGAAGAAGACTTTGTGAGCAAGAGTCTTGCATGCATCACCTTGACAACAACAGCAGACCGTACTCACCTTTGCGATCTCCGCCCCAAAGACCGGTGCGACCCCTGTGATTGTACCGACCGCATATCCAACAAGCATGCGACCGATGATGAGCATAGCAACATGTGCCGCACCGGTCATCAGTGCGCCCCCGAGGACCCCAAAGCCGCACCCGAACGCAATCGCTTTCCGTCTTCCAAGCCTGTCACTGGTTATACCGACAGAAGCGCTTCCAAGCCATGCTATAGCCGATGTCAGAATAACCCAGGCATCGTCACCCCGGTGATGAGCATGATCAGAGGACCCTTACCGCCTGCCTGATAAACTGAAACAATAGCTCCTCGAAGAGCCGCATCGGGATTGTTGAAGTATTTCAGAAAAGAGCTCAGAGCCAGACTTGGAGTGATGATGCCCGAGTCACTGTCATCAAGTTCTAGTCAGCTAATGTGACATATTCCAAGCCTTGATCATGATGCAAGTTACTTACAACCCGTAGAGAAAACCGCCGAGCCCTAAGAAAATGGAAGTCAAGAATGGCTTTGTGAGCCATGTTTCTGTGATGTTGCCTCCCATGTTTCACCTTTTGGCAACACTTCCTGGGTCAAATGGTCACCGGAACAGAGAAAAGACAAAGTCTGGGTTGAATTAAGAGATAACAGGAACGGTAAACGTCAGCACAGTATCTTTACGGTTGCATTTTGATGTTACATGGAAACAATCTCATAAGGATTTGAGGAGGTTAGATCTGCCGAACTGCCGGTGTCATCTGAGCGGATTCAGCTAACAACGAACCCCTCACGCACCTCTTTCCAACACCCTGGATTCAGCCTAGTGTGAGGAGAACCGATCAAGCAAGCAACACAATCGTGTAGGTCGCCGCGTCACATCAACTCGGTAAAGATTCCGACGGCGAGTTCCAACACTCAACATTGGTGGCCGGAATCCTTCTTTAACCAGGGAATGGGAAAGATCAACCTCTGCTCCCTAGATGTGTCTCCAAGGTACCATACGATCAAAGATTTTATTCAAGTGGAAAAGGACACGGTCAAGATGATTGGTACTATCATTCTTGGCTTGGTCCTTGCCCTTGCCTTGTCATTCTTTGGGCTCTCCTTTCCAGCGGTATGGTCAAGTCCTACCTCGAACCTAGTAAACAGCTTGCTAACTCACATCTGAGTACTTTAGCTGCGGCAGCGATGGAGGCTTCATTCACACCGCTCACAGCTCCCTCCAGGACCCAAGACCATCAAGACCGGTATTCGAAAGCCATGGCTCTGGTTCCAAGAACTGAGCAAGGAATACGGCGATGTTGTCTACCTCCAGATGGGACCGACCCCGACCATCATCTTGGGTTCCGCTCAGGCAGCATGGGACCTGCTTGAGAAGCGTGGAGCCATCTACTCATCCCGTCCACGCTTCATCATGGGCGGCGAGCTCCTCTCTGGAGGCATGCGTGGTCTCATGGCTCCCTACTCGGCTTTCTGGAGGCGTTGGCGTAAGGCTTTACACAACGGCTTCATGCAGCGCCAAAGTGAATCCCATCGGCCTATCCAAAATTTCGAGTCTAAGGTCCTGATGCATGACTTGCTCACGAACCCCAAGGAATTTCGGACCCATCTTGAGCGTTATGCTGCTTCGGTTATTGTGACGGTCACTTATGGACGAAGGGTTGAGGATGTTCGGACTGATGATGTGGTTCGGGCCAATGCTGAGTCTATGGGCCGTCTCACGTCTGTCAAGTATGTCTCCTTCATGACCTCCTTTTTTTTTTTTTTTTTCTTCTTTTTCCTTTTTCAACCAACCATACGTGCGAGCTTCTAACTTTGATTAATGCCACAGCATCCCAGGCAAGTTTGCCGTTGAACGATATCCGGCCCTCAAGTACCTGCCAAGCATCTTTGCGCCGTGGAAGGCCGAAGTGTTGAGGCAACGGCAGAAGGATGTCGACATGTATCTCGGTCTCGTCAACGAAGTCAGAGACAAGATGAAGCGAGGCGTGGCAGCAGATTGCTTCACTACGTATTTGATCAACGAGCAGAAAAACCATGGCATGAATGACCTTGAGCTGGCATACGCCGCTGGTTCCCCGTTTGGTGCCGGTGTGGAAACGGTATGCTTGAACCCCTTCCCAACCGCGCATAACGCCCAAGCTAATTTGATTCTCCTGTGCTAGTCCGCTGGTTCCCTAGCCAGCTTCTTCCTCGCCTGCGTCAAGTTTGGGGGCGACTTTATCCCCAAGGCACAGGCAGAGCTGGATAGAGTTGTTGGCAGCCATCGATTGCCGACTTTTGAGGACATGGCGTCGCTCCCGTATGTCACTGCCATCGTCTCGGAAACGCTGCGGTGGCGACCTATTGCTGTGCTTGGGGGCACACCCCATGCTAGTATTGCGGATGATACGTATAGGGGCATGTTTATCCCCAAGGGGAGCACGGTTATTGCGCCTCTTTGGAGTAGTGAGTTCCTCGTGCACTTTCTTTATCTGGCTACAGGTCCTTTGTAAGAGTCACTGACGTATGTCTTCTGCTGCTGCAGTTCACTTAAACGAGAATGATTTCCCTGATCCGCATAGGTTCTTGCCAGAACGTTTTCTAGGGCAACGTGAATATCCCGGTCCATTTGGCCACAGCGCCTTCGGATGGGGTCGCCGTATCTGTCCCGGCATGCATCTGGGACATGCTTCGGTAACTCTCAACATCGCACGGATACTGTGGGGGTTCAATGTTGGTCCGGCGAAGAACGAGCGTGGTGTAGATATTGAAGTTGACATGTGAGTAAAATTCTTTTCTGACTTTTATCTCTGACTACTCACAATGATTGTGACTGACATATTAATCCACCCACAGTTTTGCGTTTTCCGATGGCTTCAACTCAAGTCCCTTGCCGTTCGAGTGTTCTATTACATCCCGTTCACCAAAGCATCGTCAAGTCATTGAGCGGGAGTTTCAAGATTCCTTGCGGGACTTGAAGACATACGCACCTGGACCTACTGAGTGACGAGTGGCCGAGTTTCATGAGTTGGGTGTGCTTTTCATAAGCTTTTCCTTCACTTATATCACTGCTCTCTCCGCTTACAGAATGAAAGTTCTTCAAACCCCATAACTGATACTCCAGTTGACTGCACTCATCAGTGACAATTTGCCCTCAGAAAGTCAAGCCACCTTATTCCTCACCCACTAGCTCAACGGCATACGAATGATCCAACAAACTCGCCTTCTCGGCCTCAATATCTCAGTATGTGAATTCCAAGCGTGATATATGCAGTTTTGGTATATGACACCCATACAAAATGAAACATCCGGTGATGTGCTGACGTCTATAACTCCAGGAATATGCCTTAAAAGAGAGGAATGCTATCCAGCGTTTGAATCAACAAACGTAGCGGGACAATGGGAGAGTGACAGAGTGTTGCTTCAGGCTCTGATATGTAGCGTTGCTGTCATCGCTGGAGGGAGTTGAGTATATCTTCCTTCCCATGAAGTGGCAGCGTGACCGAGTACCGGTCTCTCCTGAGCTAATATGAAGATCCCGTTAGACATGAACAGTGATATTTGTGCAGCCGAAATACAAGACTCACCTGTATCGTGTACTGTGATGTTTGTAGCCGTCTTTGAAGCTCTTTTTTCAGTTCGTCGGCAGTTACAGCGCACGCAGGTATTTCGACAATGGAGCCTCCGTCTGGGCCGTCAAGATATTTTGCTTGTCCCATGACGGCCGAGAGCTTGCCCGTTGTGTGATGTAGAGCAATAGCCATTTCTCCTGGCGACTAGAGTCTGGCCGCAAATGTACTAAGAGGTACGTTTGAAAAAATTCAACTCCTTTGAGGTGGCTTTTGTGTGTTATGGCAGAGTTTGATAGGCTAACAGAAGCGAGAGACAACAAAGGCTTAGAAGGAGTAGAAGCTTAAGATGTTGTCCGTCGTCAACAACAAGATCATCATGGAATTAATAGCTTTTATCGTGTCAGCCCATGTGTGAGCACATGCCTCCTTTTCCGCCTTGTATGTCCGTTTTCAGCTTAGGCTGTGGAACACGCGCCCGCGGTAAAGCATACGGATTCGGAAGCTAATGTGGCTGGGTGATCTTACGCCCTGACTTGGCGAAGCAGGTACTACAGTGGATGAGTGAGCTCTACAGGGTCTATCCCAAGGCTCTTCTGGCTCTGATTCATGCTTCCCGATAGCGAAGTCGGTTTGCGTATGGATGGATATAGAAATGCCGTTAACCATGAGTTTGCTTGGCAAGGGGGGCGGGGAATGTGACAACATGAAGCACTGCGGCTTTAAATTGAGTGGCTGAACCACTTAAGTAACACTCAGTCAAGGTCTTAGACCAGAAGAACGGAGTCCATGCTGCCCACCCAAAATAAGTGGCCTGTTGGGGTTGGGGAGGCCTCGTTCTTTATCAACTTCGTGGGCGCAGGCAGCGGAGCCTCACGAGTGATTGGTAGCGGGCACAAACTGGGCTAACGGTGGCAGTGAGGCAGTGCAGTAGCTGCTTAGAGGGCCACCACTCATACATTCTCGATCTCACGCCATTTTCACGCATCGAAGTGGCACAGCATTAGAGAATTGGGGGTAGCCCACTCACTCCCACCTGGATTTATTAGGTTTGGCTTTCCTCTCTGGGCAAAGAATCTGGCGAGTTGTAAAAAGTCGCGCCTTCTACCCGAAACGACAACCAGGAACTGGCTTGGGAAAACGTTGAGCGGTTCTCCTGACCAAATGTGCTAACCTAGGTGTTCCACATCGCAGAGACTGAATACGCTTATTCCAGAGAGTTGGCATTCGAGCCTAGTTGGGATACGCCTTCAAACCACGCTGCTGGTGCTGGACCGGCGGTTCATACCCTCATTCATGATTGAGGCGAGTACCTTACCTATGCTGGATCCGAAGAGTGGAAGGAAAGTGAAAACTGAAGAGAAAAGTGGCCATTCAAAGCTCTTTATAGGTGTTGTCTCAAGGCACTCACTACGGCTCACGGGGACATTCAATCAATGCCTTGCGCCCTTATAGTCAACTGCCAGGATCTCACGAATGGTGGAAGTAGACTTGCACAAGGCTCCCCGCGGGATGAGTGTTACACAACAACTCACCTAAGGCAGAGAGGCAGTTCAGGTTTCAGGAGCAAAGTAAGGCTGGAGAGAGGCCGCCATTCATAACCATTGGGGGAGGCCAGAAGAAGGCTCTGTGCGCCACAATGCTACCTTGGAGACCGGTGAAGGGCGGCTTATACTCAAAGGTCGTCTCACGCGTTGCTAACATCACTCATCCCGTTCCATTTTTCAGTGTGGGATAGGAAGACGCGACATAAAGTCCTTCAGGTTGATAACCGCCCGTCTAGCGCACACCGAAGGCGCAGTAACGGGTGGTGTATCAATGGCCTCTTGTTGCAGACAATAGTACCCATTGCTGATCACGTCCCAGATCTCAAGGCATCCAATTCTTGATACTCAGCCGCATCTACACACACAAGGCTCTGGATGCCTTATCATAGCGATGCGAAGAGGCTCCTCATATCACACCCACCGCCTTCAGTTCTCAGATGGGCCGCGGGCCATTGTACATCTCGCTCCTACTTACTTATTTACCCTGCCAAACCCACCATACGTCCGTCATATTGCACAATGGAGTAAAACGGAACGATGGGGCTTGTTGTTCAAACATCTGACGAGTTTCACTACATTGGTTGAGTACCTAGTCACTATTTGCTTTTGTTGGAGTATCACTCATTCTCAACTTCGTCCTCCTCCACTTTATACCTAATTGGCCGTACGCTTTTCGGAGTTAACGTCACTCTTCATCTTTTCCTCTTTTGCCCGGCGCATTTTCCTTTGGTTTGACTCAGAGTCTACTTGGAAGATTACTAGGCCCACCACCAACATCTCTCCTGCACAACATAAGGCCTGTTACTCAGCGCATACTTCTCGCCAACGAACAGCCTCTAAGATGGCTCCAAGAGCGAAAGCTATCGGACTAGCCGATCCGCGTGTCGACATATGCTACGATCGTGGCAACCAGTACTACGATGATGATCATCCTTTCGAGCGACCGAGCACCAGCATTGTACCCCAAGACAGTGGCTCAGATATATTCGACATCATTCGTGAAGAACTTGAAGCCAACGAAGTCGAAAAGGGAAAAGGCTTCTTCATTCCCCGAAGGTCCCTACAAGAGATATTCACGCCCGGACGTCTCCTTGCAACCATACAACAACTGTGGAAGGATGTCCCAGAGAAACATCAACAGCGACTTTGTATTCATGTTATCTATAAAGTCCGTTGCTGGAAGGTCTTCCTCTTGTTTATCTATGCACAGCAAGAGAAGTTACTGCCTGAGCTTTGGAAGGAGGAAAGTGGCAAGGATAACCTCAGGCTGTCGGACCGATGCCTACCCTTGATTTCGATTACCCGTGAAGGCAAGATTGCGTGTCAGGACAAGACTCATTCTCATCGACTCCCTGGTTGTAAGACGAGAAAACTTTCACCAAAAGACCGCAAGTACATGGAACAAGTCAGCTATGCAATCAACGCCGTTTACTTCAAGCTTCCCACAGACGGCGAGAAGAATCATGTCCACTACCGCCTTGGCCCGAAGGACGTCATGCCATACACAGTCATTCCATGTCGTGCGCGAGATTCTCCTTCACCCGACAGAAGCTTGGTTAAGGGGCGGGCTGGCTCAGCTGGACAAGCAAGCAACAATGTCAAGCTTAGGCCAGACACGGATCAAGATGACAATCTTCACGGAGGTTTTGGCGAGGTTAAGAGGATCATCATTGATCGAAGCCACTTTGATTTTGGTCATCTCGGAGTAAGTTGCAATAAGCGCATCCGTTGTCTACGTTCTTACCGGCAGGCATTCACCCTATTGGGCAAGTGCTAACGTGTATTCCAGTCTGATGACGGCAAAAACAAAGAGCTGACCTTCGCTCTCAAGAGGCTACACGCGTCCGATAAAGAGGCATTCGACAAGGAACTGGCCTCCTTGATCACCGTCAAGGCCCAGAAAGGCACCCACCTCATCAAGCTTCTCACCACATTTTCTGTCATTGAAGAAGATGGCGGAAGTGAAGTGTTCTACCTGCTTTTCCCCTGGGCGGAGGGGAACCTCTGGAAGTACTGGGAAGTTCATCAGCCCAGGAATGAACAGGAACGCCTGTCCATCTCTCCGTGGATGGCTCAACAATGCCACCAACTCGCCCTTGCTCTGCGGTGCGTTCACAATGAAAGAGAACACACGCTAAAATTTTACGACGTCCCGGCTGGAAAAGGCGAGCTATATGGGCGCCACGGCGATATCAAAGCTGAAAATGTTCTCTATTTTGAAGCTGACGGCACGCTTGTACTGTCCGACTTCGGACTTGGTCGCCTTCACACCAAGTATTCTCGATCCAACGCTGACCCCAAAGCTCTCGAGAAGTCAGCAACATATCGAGCGCCCGAGTTTGATCTCGCTAAAGGTCGCATATCTCGAGCATCCGATGTCTTTTCGCTAGGGTGCGTGTTCCTCGAGTTCGTTACATGGCACGTTATGGGCTATGACGCTGTCTACGATGTGTTTCCTGATCACCGCATGGAAGAGGACACTACATACGGATTTGAGTCGGACATTTTCTTCAAAATCGAAGGCGACACGGCCATCATCAAGCCTAAGGTGCGCGAGTGGATAGTTATGCTCAAGGCACACAAGAAAGCATCCGAGTACACCAAGCAGTTTCTCGATATCATCGAGCAGATGCTCAGCCCGTATCCAAAAGATCGGATCAACGTTGCGAAGCTCGCCAAAGAACTCGATCTTCTCAGAGAGACGTGTGAACGCGATCCAAGCTACTACGGTGGTGAGTCCCCGTCAAGAAGTTATGTCTTCCATTGATCGAACCACCATAGGCGTCCTACTAACTCTTCGTGCAGTTCTACATTCGTGAGGTCTCAGCCTAAAAGCTACCTCTGGAACGTCTGGAAAGGCGTTTAATTTTGCACATCCTATCTTTGGTTATCAGAATCCCGGGCAATGAGTGCTTGGGTAACCTGTAAGGCGTTCTGGAGTTCGGCCATGCCGCGCCGAAATCGCAACAGCTGGCTGGGCACATCCAAGTAAGGCGGTTGGTTGGTTTTTGGCGCAAAAGCCTAGTGGCTATTTTTCCCTTATTTTTATCATACGTTTCCCACTACTGATGTCTACATCAAGCTGGATCATGGGAAGGACCATGTATTACACTCATACTTTCTCGGGCAGAACGCCTTGGTATTTGGGTTGGTTTTTGTTTTCTTTTCAAGTCCGCTTGCTTTCGATGCTTTCTTTCCTTACATCCCGCTCCTAGATTGCCTGTTAAACTTTGATACCCCCAAAATCGCTAGTAGTGCGAATAGACCGAACTTTCAAGCTCATCCATCTCAACCTGTACGCGCAAGCCACACTTAATTAGCAGCAGAACTTTTCAGACTTCGTCGTTCCATCTGGTAATCCCGCAGTTTTGAACGAACATTACTCATTTCTCTAGGAATAGCCACAATCCACCGATCTGCCCTGACCTGTTCCGGCTCACACGTAAGTAAAGGTTGGAATAGAATCCCGACCAATCGGTTAAAGAGTAGGGTACGGTACGTACCTTGATCCTATAGTTCCCTTCCCCGTACATTGCAGTCAAAGCCTGCTTGAGCTTGAGAGGATCTCGGTACTTCTTTCGTAGAACATGATTATGCCACTGGACTGGTGCAGCCGGGGGAGCCTGATTTATGACCGCTGGCGACGATGAAAGCATGGTGTATGAACGCGATAGCTGGCGAGGTGTTCGGTGGTGATGATAGAGATCAACTTTCTTGATGTAGGCCTGCTGCAGACACGTTCTGTTCTTTAAGTCAGACTGATCGAGATGTGTTTCGTCAGATTCGAATGTAACGGTATCGTCGATAGATTCAACCAGCAGGGCTTCAATAAGATTCCGGTGCCTAAGGCAAGCAGTAGGGCAAAAGAAGAAAACTAATCAGGCCTACGGCCGAGAAAGAAGATGCTTCAGGTCACACAAAATATCTCGGTATGGGCGGACGGCTGTCTGCAGGTTTTTGCTCATCAAGAAAATGCAGACATTCCCGGTTAGAGTCAAGTTGCCGGGCAAAGGAGAAGCAACGCGAAGAATCCCACCGAATGAGTAAGGCGGTGATAGTGAAATGGCGCTACGACCCCGCACAGACACTAACACTCACTAGCAGAATCCTACTGTCTCGGGACGTACACAACGTGGTGCTTCGCCACGCACCGGGTTGACGAAGAACCCAACGGTTGGCTAGAGAGCTTCCATGTCAGCCTGCATGGGCACATGTGCGGAGTAGGAGATCGTGGCGAGGCAGAGACAAGACAACAGAGGAAAAATATATACAGTTCATCTCACTCGCCGAATGTTCGTGTCACACATCGACAGTCCGATTACACCACCTCACTTCCTCAAGTGTGCCTGGCAGTCAGCCTCCTCTAACGGTCATCATCTGCAACACTTATCACGGGATTGTGAGACGCCCGGCTCCTTTGACGGGGATTTTGACTAAACCAGTTTAAGAATCACCCGGAGGCACCGCTACCCTTGTCGGGTTTGTCCGTCGTCACAAGATCCTCAGGCAAACATCACCACCAGTTCACATCCTTCATTCGGCATCGCCTCTCATTGTCTTGTTTCGAGATTCTCCAGAAGAAAACGGTTGCCCGTGACGAAGATGGACTATGACCGTACTTCACTCGAGTGGTCCGAGCGCGACTTTTCCAATTTCACTTGCCAGTTCCCAGACGAAAAGGCGACGATCGTGACGAAATTCGTGAATGAAGAAGCAAGTAGTTTTTGGACAGTTGAAAGCAGTCTGGGCAGTCAAAGGGCTATGGCTGATCTGTTTCGGACGATTTACAACAGGGTCCTCCAACATTCGAGATCAAGACACTGAGCACCGGTGAAGAATGGGAGACCTGGTTCAAGAACGTAAATACCCCTTCCGGATTGAACATCGAAACCGATGAAGTTTATATGATCTGACCGATGAGTTAACACATCGTCCTGGTCAGGCTGTCCTGGATTTTCTCCCCTCATCCGGCCACCCGGGTTCTGGCATATGTGCTGTGTAAGGAAATGAGAACTTTTTCTTTGCCTCCACCTTTCTTTCCTTCTTGTAAGCCCTTTTCAAGGAAACATCAAAGCCAACGGGAGTCTCTTATTGATGGTATAACGCAATAGAATCTTCAGCAGGGTCAAGCCCATCTTCGACGATGACGAGGATGGCGCAAACACACAGTCACCGGTATCCTATCTCCCCTTTAACAGCGATGATATCCTCTCACAACTCGTGCATGAGTTTCATCTACACCCAAGGATCACCCGGACAATCGGTAGATTGACCTGCTACTTCTCTGCTCAGCGTCATTACTCCGACGATGACGATCTTCCAAAGGGGAGTAAGGAGAGAAGACCGATGATAAGTATGGTTCAATCAGTCCTTGCATGCCATGAACTAGGATGAGTGGGCTAACCTTCATTCGCTTCAAACAGCGTGCACAGCGCGAACTTCGTCAACATTGCCGCACGACATTGCTTTGTCAACAACGTACTTCACTGAAACTGATCTCAATCTTGCAGTGTTCTACGGATGCAATGAAAGACAGAAGGAAGATATAGTAAGAAGAATCAGGTCGTGTGATCTCAAGCACAACCACCCACTACTCCTGCCCGGCTTGTTCTTCGAACTCGAACGTATTCGCCTAGTCGACCAGGTAGAGGATCTTCTGGACAACTTTGAGCTCCGAAACAACTACGAGTACAATCAGCTGGAAAACGTCAGCGGTGCAAGAGGACTTGACCTAGACATGGACAAGAAAAGGATGACAGACGTGTTGAAGTCAACGTACAGGTCCAGGGAATTGGTAAGCCTGATAATGGCAGTAAAGAGACAGCTGAAGAAGTTTGAGACGGCAATGGACATGGTGGAAACCAGTGTCAAGTCATCACCTTCACCTACCTTCTCTCCGGGCTGTCTGACACGCATCCCTTCAGCGACCTTGTCATCGGCACCTGGCTCACGAACAGTCTCCCGCGCTACAACTTTGTATGGCGAGGAAAACCACACGCAGCAGGGGCTGCCTCAACTTTCCAGCGTATCTGGCTACTTAAGACTAGAAAGAGCAGGGAGGCAGATTCGGGAGAGGCTGCAGGATATCATGTTTGAGTTCGATGATAAGATCAACGACTGCCATCTCGTGAAGGACAACATGTCACTGACAATGCAAACGGTATGAGTGATGAATGAAAGACATGGAAGTGTCAAGTTTACAAAATCAATGAAGCTGACAGACAATGCGATACACTTTCTAGGTTTGGAGCTTCTTCTCACTCCAGGACAACCAGACGAACCTGAAGCTGTCGCGACTCAACACCAAGCTAGCACACGCAAACACCGGTCTTTCGGAGGAGATGAAGAAAGACAGCTCGCAGATGCGATCGATCGCTTTGCTGACAATGGTCTTCCTGCCCATGTCAACCGTTGCGGTATGTCACGACCCGTGTCTTTTTTCGAAGGGTTTAGCAGTGTTCAAGGAGCTATAAACAAAGGCATGGAATTTGGAACTGACAACAACTTGCACCTAGGCCATCTTCTCGTCAAATTTCTTCTCATGGGATGCCGAGGGAGGCCAAGCCGTCGTGTCAAAGTACTTCTGGGTATTCATCGTCGTTGCCCTTGCTTTGACATGCATCGTCGTTGGGGCATGGTACATGGCCACTTGCGCCAGAGATCGCAAGGGCCGTGGGCGTCAATGTTGTATACGCTTGCCATTTGGTCTGTTCGGCAGCAAAGCTGGAAAGGACGATGACGAATTCCAACCCCACAGAAAATCTGGCAGAAGGATCTTCGAGGATGAAGAGAGGGGGATTCCACTTGATCTCTAGGGAAAGAAGGAATGATTTTCCCTCGGGTCTTACCAAGAGCGTATTCAGTGCCAAGGAAAGTGAGATGCAGATGTAAATGGAGTGAAAAGGGGCAACTGCAGGCGAGTGTCTCCACACAACGTCAAGCTGGGGCCTCTGTCCCGGAAGGCATGATCATGATCGCGGGCAAAGAAGCAAGGGTGGGGGTTTTTATCGTCTAGTTCTCCTACAAATGGCCAAATCTTCGGATAACTCAGATCTCAATGCCACGCTTCTCTCCCATTGCACCTGGTTGAAATGAGAATGATGAGTGTCTTCCAGAACCGATTCAGATCGGTAACTGCATCTGTCCAGGTCCAAGCTTGAGGCCCCCATGTTCCTCTTCTTCCCCTTTCTTCCAGCCTCGATTTCCACCTGGAGGATGCAACCAAGAACCTGGTTAAAGAAGAAGAAGAAGATGTCTCCGGCAAAATCACCATTGGGAACTCTGACGCGTTCGATAAGGACGCAGGTGGTGGGCTGGGCTGGGCTGGTGGCCCAACATCGAGACCAGTCACATCTTCAATCTAAAAACTGGATCCTAGAGTCTGGATATCAACACTAATGACTCTGTGTCAGCATCAGGTGAGCGAAGCCAAGAAATATTCATCATGAAGATTCGTCAACAGAACATTCAGACCTGACTAGCAGCTTCCAGATCGTCGTTCTGGGCAATATACCTTCGCATCCCGTTCACTGTACAGTGACCTCTCCTTTTTTCCATGAATCCGAGCAATTCTAACCGGCCGCTTAGGACACTATTTTTACATCTCCTCCATTAAAAGCGTTATTTTGATGATAACCTCATCAACATCTCATCTAGAGACAAATGCGGACTGATGGCAGTGCTTGTAGTAAGTCTTCGGCTTGGCCTTTCATCACCAACACAACACTCTCCCCAATATTGACCACCATTCCAGTCTCGCCCAGGTCAAGCCAGTCTCATGTCAAACTCTCAACATAAAAACACCACCCCAGTCAAATGTTTGACTTTATCCACAAACCCAAGTGCGGGAAGGTCACGGAAGCCCAAGGGGCACTCATCCATCAATGCCACTGTAGCAGTCCAGAGTCCAAAGTCCAGGTCCAGAATCCAGCATCTCCCTCTCCACTCCAGTCTTGCCACTTGCCGCCCAGATCATATGCCTGTCTCTTACCTTTCATATGCCTGAAAGGCCCGAAGCGGCTCAGCGAATACTGGTTGAGTGTTGACAACGGATGAAGCCATCCAATCGGCTTGTCTCTCCCACACCTCCACGTTCATGGGCAGCATGGCATGTCTGTGCCTTACTCCGGATTCTTTTACCCCATGGGAAAAACCCCAGCACCCCAGATGGTGGCTTCCTTTGTGCGAGCTTCAATCTCCACATTTTCCGAACTATAAGAAAAGTTGGTTCGGTCTGCATGTACGTCACTTCGAAGCATCGTCTGTTTCTGCTGCTGTTGTGTTGATTGGAGGTGCTTCAGGGGGGGCATCGTGGTGGTGACATGATGAGTACAAGCGGCGCCGTGTAGATTGTTTTTCGACAAGGAAAAGGACATATGAACAGGCATGACTTCCTGCTTGAGTTTGACAGACATCGTGGGATTGAGTGGTGGCACCTGGTATGTATAGCAATATATCAGACGTGGCCACTATTTATCCGGTTGGAGGCTCAATTCACCCGCTCCAGACCACTCTCTTTCAGTCTGTCTGTTTGACAACCACAATTAACCCTGGTCAGTCTCATGGTCTAGCTTTTGTCAAAGATGTTTCTGTATGTTTCATTTCTGTCAAGTGGCTTGGCTTTCCACTTTTCATCATAACGCACGGCGGCATGACCCCCATCATCAAGAAGAAGATCACAAAAACAGACCTACCTCTAGAACATACCTGGTCGCCCGGAGGAACGGCAATTGTCGACGAATCCGGCAGTGGCTACATAACGTCTGGAACGACTGTAGACCAATCACTTATATTATACCCAAATGAGAAGAAGACCTTCGGCCTAGTTTCCGTAGCATCGGCAGTTAGTAACTTGCCGGCAAGCCTGAAATCATCCTGGGTCTTGGTAGGATAGGAAACATTTGTCGACCTGGTCACGGCTGGCCACGGTTCGATCCTGGTGTTGTGTGGTGTTGTAGTGTTGAGGGAGGGAAGCCGGCTGGTGGAAAAAAAGGGAGATCAGAGGAAAGGGGGAAAAGGCGATCGGTGCATCATGTATAAGTGCGTCGTGCGACATCGCGATCCTTCCCTCCTCGTATTTGCTCTCCTTTTCTGTTCTTCTCTTCTCTTGATATCTTGTCTTCAGCAGCAACAAGTCAGTTCTCTCTTCCTAGAGCTGTTTGTTATCCCATCAACAAACAACAGTCACTCCACCACCGTCGACAAGCCATCCTTCCCGAACCGACCGACTCCCAAGTTGTGTTGAAGGAAAAAAAAAGAGACAAGATGCAGTCGTGGGCAACCCTCGCCGCCGCCGTGGCGCTGCTAGCAAACGGTGCCGTCGCGCAAAACATGTTGCGCTTCGCCTGCTCGCAGCTGGTCGTCGACCGGGTCGACCCCCTCGTCAACCCGGGCGTCCGCTACACGCCCCATCTCCACCAGATCGTCGGCGGCAACTCGTTCAACCTGACCATGGACCCGGACTCGCACGATCTTGCCGGCCAGTCGACCTGCACGTCGTGCAGCTTCGCCCAGGATCTGTCCAACTACTGGACGGCTGTCATGTTCTTCAAGGCCAAGAACGGCAGCTATCACCGCGTGCCTCAGGTCGGTAACGGCGGTCCTCAGGGCGCGCTCGTCAATAAGGGTGGTCTCGATGTGTACTATATCCCTAGCGGCAAGGTTACTGCTTTCAAGCCGGTGAGTGACTGACTGCCCTTCTGGCCTCTGACCCTCCTTTGAGTTGCTAACAACGAACCCCAGGGCTTCCGCATGCTCGCCGGTAACGCCGCCAACACCGACCCCAAGAAGGTTTCCTCCGGCAACATCTGCCACCGCTGCTGGACATCGACAAACGAGGGTAACTTTGTCGGCGGTGCCCCTTGCACCGGCTCCGACACCGTCGACATTCCTCAAGATACCAAGTGCAAGATGATCCGCCAGACCATCATTTTCCCGACGTATGTTCCATCTGCTTCTTTTCTGCTCAAAACCTCGCACACAGACACTAAACAGGCATGGTCACAAACAGCTGCTGGGACGGCAAGAACCTCGACTCCCCCGACCACAAGTCCCACGTCGCCTACGGCGGCGGCTCCGGCGCCAACGGCGGTGGCTCCTGCCCTTCCACGCACCCCGTCAAGCTGCCGCAGATCATGTACGAGCTCATGTGGAACGTGACGAGCTTTGCCGACAAGAGCATGTGGCCTGATTCGGGCCCTGCGTTCATGTATAGCATGAACCTTGGGTATGTTCTCCATCTACCTTTTCATTCCCGTAGTGGTTTGATTTGACGTGAAGGGAAGGAGAGGCTGACAAAGTGAAAACAGTGGCGCCGCCGCCCACGGTGACTACGTCTTCGGCTGGAAGGGTGACTCCCTCCAAAAGGCCATGGATAAGGGCTGTAACCTTAACAAGGACTGCCCGTCTGCTGGTTTGACTGCTCAGACTCCGGCTCAGTATAATGCTTGCACTATCAAGCAGCAGGCTCCTGAGCCTGTTGATGGCTGTACGTTTTTTACCTTTCTTTTCCGTGCCCTCCTCTTCTTCTCCGGGTCCTATCATGAAGGCCAGTAACTGACAAACCACACAAAAACAGGGCTCAAGGCGATGCCAATGGGTGAAATGGCCATCAAGGCCTAGGCTAATCAGTCGGTGAAACGCAATTTGAACCGACCGGAAGGAAACTTGGGCTTTCTTCTTTGTCTACCGTCAAGCTGTTCGGTATAGCTCGTGTAACCCGTAGAGGAGCTATTACCTCACCTATCTGTTCTCTGTTTCCTGTTTGGTCGATGGGCGTGTATCTGTCAATTTGAGAGGTTTCGTCCATATTAGCATGTCTTCCATCCCTATTTATTCTCGCATATACAATTATCTCCGAAAAAGAAAGAATTTTATGCACTTACTTTGTTTCTGATAATGCCAAGCCCTTCCCGGGTTCATTAACCAGACATCTAACCACCAGTGCCACCCTGGAATACTGGCCGCCTGACCTGATTCCGCGAAACAGCATTTCGGTATATACTAGGCTGTGGATTCTGCCTAAAGTGTTAGAACGTTGATCCCAGCATGCACTCAGCCATAAAGTGTCAGTGGTGGTCCATCTTTTTTTCCTTCACTTTCTGTACACAATCGGTTAGTGAAAAGGACGACTTGACCTTTGGGGAGGATGTCGGGGTATTCACCAAAAACTAAACATAATCCAGGCCCATCGCATGACATGCTCAGAAGTGGAAACAAGAAAATGAAGATGCAAATATAAGTGTATTCTTTTCTCATCCGTTAATGACATGACCCATCTCATGATCCCTCGTATCATCATCATCACACTCATCAACACTCCTCCCTCGTCCTGTCTGTCTCCAAACATTCTGCGGATCGTCTTGTACGCCACGAACCCGCCCAAAGGAAATCCCACATGCTGACGAAGAAGCAAGCAATTTTGAACATATGCTACATGAATGAACGCAACCAACGGTGTCCATGAGACTCATTGCTTTTATGAGCAAGGAAAAGAAAGAAAAAAGGAAAAAGAAAGCCAATAATGCCCCATGAATGCCGTTTAACTCCCCGGAAATTTTGACCCTTGAATGAGCAGGACGATCGATGTATAGAACAAACAAAACGGTCTGTGGGCTTCGTTATACAGTCGTTTGTGCCCAAAGACTGCCCCCAAAACTTTTGAGCAGTACTGACCTCAACTGTTCGCAGCCAATGCTCTCCAAGGTATTCTTGATCGTGAAATGAAAACAAAATAGAGACTCAGTGTCCGGGGATCGTTCAGTAAGCGACACCACCTGCACCTCGCCCAACAGTCTTAAAGCCGTAGCTCATGTACTGTCCGTCATCACCAAGGGTGTCGAAGCGGCTGATGCCAGCATTGGATTTCTCGAGTCCGGTGCTGTAGCCGCTGAAGTAGTAGCCAATAACAACGACAAGGTAGCTCAGAAGCAAGATGCTGCCCTTGAAGTAGTTGCTCTTCCCTTCGCCGTACATGTAGCTCAAAAGGAAGACACACAGGATAACTGTGACCATATCCCACTGTGGGAAGAGGAGGCTAAAGGTATAGCGTGCCATATCTGCGACCGGTACATCCGGAGGATAGATGGCGGAGAATAGAACGAGTGCCGGAATTTGCAACAGGCAGACTTGCAGGGCATATGCTGAACCGATTTCCATGGAGAGCGCAATGTTGCCATTCATAGCAAAGGAGATGGCGTTCTGATTAGGTAGAAGTTAGCATCAGTCTTTTCTGAAAAAAACGGCGGCTGGATCAAAGCTTACCAAGAACTCAGTGGTGTTGGGAACAAGGGCAAACAGCGTAATGCCGAGGAACTTCTCGTCAATCTCAAAGCTTTCAAGAACCACATCCACAGTGTCCACTAGAATCTCGGCAATGACAGCGTAGAGAACGGTGGCTCCCATGAGAATGATAGAACTCTTGAGCCGGCTCCAATTGGGTGCATCGTGACCACCTCCTGCGTGTGCAGCAGTAGTAGACTCGCCGCCAGCCTCATCGGCATCCGGGAAAGTTGCGGTACGGATCAAGCTGCGGCGGCTTCCCGGGGCCGACTGTTGCTGACCTGTTATCGAAGAGCCTCCGAGGTGCGAAGTACGTCTTTGGCTGGAATAGTTCCTGGCTGCCACGGTGGCGGCGGTAGCTGCAATTTCAGCGACCTGGTGCACGAGATTGTTATTCTCGGCATCAGAGAAGCCGGGTATGTTAAGGATGGTGGCCGCATGTTGACTGTCCGTGGCACCGTATCCAGTCGATTTGGGGGGGACCATATGGGGAGTGCCGTTAGTCTTGGCCCCTCCTCCTGAGACAGACGAACCTGGCCGTTGCGGCTCGTCCGAGGGGCCCTGGTGACCGACTTGGCGAAGGGATTGGCCGAGAATGCGCTTGTAGAGATGCGAGTCACGAACGTCAGCACCTGTGGTGTCACCGAGCGAGGTATGCACCGCCGAAGGTCGGGCACTGTTGCGAGCTGTGTTATCTTCATGCTTCTTCTCATCCGCATCTGTGTTCCAGATAACGGCGGCATGAGTGCGAAGCGTGAACCAAAGACCAATGATATATGACAAGAATAGCATGCCAGCAGCGATGTAGCAGTAGGGACGGACTGCCTCCAGATAAAACCGGTCATTCATAGCAGGGGTCTGGGAGAAGTAACAGCGACGGCAATCTCTCACTGAGCCCCTGGGATGATCAAAGTTAATACAATCCTGGCAGGTAAGCTCGTGGGTTCCGTAAATCTGGTAGAACAAAGTCGGACCAAAGGCGCCAATGACGGCGAATAGCAGCATGGTCGATGTCACACCGGCTGACTTGGCGTTGAAGCGTTGTGTCTTGCGCTTAATGGCGCCGCAGCACATGGAGATACCCGGAAGGAAAAGAATACCGGCGAAGATACTCCCCATAATGCTTCCTTCGACCAGCTGTCCTTTACCCTGCTGCAGAGCAACGCAGTAGAGGAAGACCTCCACAATGGTAGAGAAGAATGCATTGATGGCAGCCCCGAAGCCCATCGACGACTGTGCGGAGATGGAAGCAACAGCTTGGCCAATGAAGTAGGCAAGGGGGATGATGGACAAGAGGCCGGCGACGAACAAAAAGGCGGGCGAGGTAAGGAAGTTGTGGATCTCCAAGATTCCCTCAAGGACAATCCAGTCAAAGATGACAAACATGACGATAGCCATCAGATTGACCAGGAAAATGTTGGTTCCGTCGATGGTATACTTCCAGTACTTGATACCGACAGCACGATACGTGCAAATGAGGATGGAAGAGTGCGGGGTGGTGGAGGCTCGGGCAGTCGAAATATCGGATTCGAACCACAGGGCCAGAGGATGGCGTCGAAGATGGTCGATAAGAAGCATAGTGACCTTGCCCATGGGGATCCAGAACACCAGAAACCAACAAATTGCCGACACAATGAAGAGCGAGGGCATGATCATGGTGTAGAAGAAAAGGAAGTAGATGACTCGCCCAACATTCCATTGACCACGGCCGAACAGTCTTCTCTTCATACGAGGAAGGTCAGGATCGGAAACATGGCCACGACCGCGGCCGAGCAGGCTCTCCGTCTCGTCCGGTTCCGAGTCCAGACTCCGGCGGGAGTGACCAATAATCGATCGGTCTCGCTCGGGGCCAAAGAATAGGCGGCCATCCTCGAGGTCACCACTCTGCCACTGCTCGTACTCGCTGATGCTTCTGCCTTCGTCCTGGTCCTCGTCCAGATAGGCATCCTGTTGCTCCAAGCGGATGAACTTGCCGAATGGATAGAACAGGTAACCAGCAAGACCCCAGAGGACTCGTCCGTACTCTCGACCACTAGGAGCGGCAGCAAAGACGAAGCAGACAATGGCACCCGTGTAAGCAATGAGAGACATCCACCAGCCAAAGGCCAAGGTCCACATGATGTTAAAGAACAGCAGCCATCGACTAACATGTCCTCCAGGTGACGAGTGGATATCTCCCTCGGCCGTCTTTTGGACCGAACGGTGCTTTTTGTACAAGGCTGGTTTCCATAGCCTGATGCCAAAGGGATGTGTTTCGTTGATTGCCTGCTGGCGGTCCTTGAGCGTGAAGCTTTCGGCATCACTGATATCGCCATCATCGTCCTCGACCGGGGTCTCACCCTCGGCACTGTCTTCTTCGGCTGGAGGAGGCAGATTGAGTTCCTCTTCCTGGGCCGGAGTGTCGACTTCTTCAATGACGTCCGGGGGATCTCGATCGCGGCTATCGTTTGCTCCATCCTCGTCTATAATCGATTGTACTCGGGACAAGGGAGCAGGAAGTAGTCGCCTGCGGACCGTGGAGCCACTGTAGCTCTTCTGGCGCTCAGCAGCATCAGCCTCGACTTCGGTTATGTCGTCATCGACAGAGAAGACCTCGCCACGATGGGGGGCCTGGGCATTGGACGAAGTGCGTCGTGTCATTGGGGGCTTGCGAGGTCGTGGTCGTCCGCGATCGGGACCTACCATGGGAGAACGAGGGATGCCGGTTTGGGATGCTCGGGAAACGGTACGTTCACGCTCGGACGCAGTGATAGAGGGCGCGCCCTCCGCAGCGGTAGGGCTGTTGACGGCACCTATATATGTGCATGATATGGTCAGCGAGGGTACGATACATGCAAGAAAGTCCAAGAATACCCAAGGATGCCAAGGTGGGCAGTGGGGGGAAGATGGCAGAAGAAGTACCCACCAGCAAGGCCCGTAGGGTCTGGCAACCTCCGCACAATGGCGGTGGATTGGAAGCTGGTATCCGGAGGGTTCATGCCGGCATCGTCATGTCGGGCTCCGGTGGTGTTGATGGGATCCAGGCGCGAACTCCGGCGCGTGTTGGTGGGGGACGGATCGGGACGGTCTTCGTCGCCCGTCTGGGAGGGAGGATCCATGGTGAGGGGTTGTGTGTGGATAGCAATGCCAATGGATGGAGATCAACAGCAATGGAGCGTTGTGTTTTTTTGGTGCTAGGAAGTATACCAGGATCAAGCGATGCACGTAGGGTTGTGGTGTAGTGGTGTTGTGTGATGCTGATTCCGTCCGTCCTTTTTCGAAAGAGAAGGATCCGACCTCGAAGTGTTCAGCGGCAGCCGTAGATAGATATGGCGAGTATCTGTCGCAGCGTAGGAGTTGGAGACAAGCTAGGAGAAGGATGTTGAGTTTAGATCAGAGTGACTCGGTGAGCAGTGAGGCGAGATTCGTAGTTGGTATGGCACGACAGTTGCACCAAGTAGTGGAGAAGGAAGGGTTCATGATCGGATTTCTCGAACTGGCGGCCGCGACGGTGGACGGGATGAGGTTTGTTATGAGAAAGACGGAAAGGACGGATGATCAGAATGCCAAAATGCGACAAGTGACTACCGCTCTTGAAAAGTGGACGGTTGGTGGGCGTGGCCTGATGACCCGAGTTGGTTGCGACTGTTGCGAAAGCCCCGAAGCTGGTGGTGGTGGACTGGAGGTTTGTTGCAGCGCTTGTCAGTGTGAAGCAGGAAAGATCGACCTTTTGGCCCCTGCCCGTACTGTGCAGGGCAGCTTCTTCCTTCCTGTAAGCAGCTGTTATGGCTAGCTGTACCCCTACCCTGAAAAATAATGGAGATGAAAACAACGCCTAAAATCTGGACAAAACACTGGCGTGTTGCTGGGCGCAAAGACGAAAGACGCTAGAGACTTTTAACTAGTTATCGGGCTGAAAGACTATGCCAACTAGGGATGAAAGTCTTGGATCAGGCCTGAAGAGTCGTAAAGAGAAATGAAAGATGGTGAAGACCAAGGTAGGAAAGAGTTGCATACACAGTCAACTTTTTCTGATATGGAAATTTGGGGAAGAGTTTGGAAAACACCACCAGCGTTAACACCGAGAGCAGATGAACCAGCATGACGCCTGAATTGACATTGCTGCTGTAACTGTCGCTGCAACTGCAACCACTTTAACTCGAGCACAGACGTTGCAACAGATAACGGCCTTCCTCTTTGAGTTTGAAGCTTTGTGAGTCCTCTTCTTTGTTTTGATAGTATTATCAGGACCCTGAAGTATGTAGTGTAAAGAGAAACAAACACCGAGTTGTACAATAGTCCTTGTCACTTTCCCTCTTAAACAAATACGATGTTGTTCATTCCATCTCTATACTAGACACTGCTGCAGCACAGTATCAGTTACGCAAAAGACCTTCGATTCAAGCCGCCATGTCTTCGATCCTTGGCAAGTTGGCGCATCTGGAACCAAGACGGGAACAGCGCGAGGGAGGATTCGATGTGACCGCCGCGTGCACCGGTTGGCCAGCACCAGTCGCTGACACCATTTTGTGGAGGGTGAGGGAAGCCAAATGGCCTCTCCCGTCGACGCCGGTCTCAAGTTATCATGGACCGTGATGGACCGTGATGGATGACTGATCCTAGGCTCACCAGGGTGACCCCTTCTGTGCCCTGCTAGGCCTGCCTGTTTGACAACCCCCACTCCATCAGCTGAGCTGATATCGCAGGGCCGCCTCACCTCTCACTATTACATCGAGTATCACCATGTGAATCGAGGGACGTGAGAGTAAAGCACGGTGTAGCATGACTGCGACGTATGCACTTCAGGACGGTATGAGTAGGAAAATGATTGCTCATTCTCATGGTCGAATGGAGTTTACCATGTCAAGCGACCGTCCTCTCCCTCATTCACTTAAGACTGAACCTTGACTTTGAACCATAGAAATGGTTATCAATAGCTATTTCGGCTTGGGGAAAAAAAATCTTTCAGTCACACTGAAGGGAAAGGATAAGGATCGCCCATTACAATAAGAAGCCAACTGATAGGTAACCGCCTGAAAGAGGGGTAGCTGAACGACAGGCTCATGGGAATGAGACATGTGCAGTGACATGTGCCGTGCGCCCTTCTGTGCCATCTACACAGGCTGTAGAAAGCTTAAAATGGAAGAAATGAGCGTTGAAACATTCTGAAAAAAAAGGGATGAATTTAACGACGCAGTGCACAGCGAGTCTCAATGCTGGATGACAAGCATCTGCAGGGAAAGGTGAATATGCGTGCTGGTAGCAATCGTGACGGGACCGTACCGTAGCATGACGGGCACCTTTTGGAGTTTGGCGAGATGCCACAGCAGCATGTGGAGTCGACGACGCAGCTGAGGCCTCGAAAGGGAAACTGACAAAGTGACATCATTTTCAAGACTTCACCTTCTGAAAAGCTCCCCTGCGAGTCTGGAGCCACGAAGTCACGTGTAACCCCACAAAGCACGAGCCTCTGCCATCTATCGGTACGTACCTTATCCTGATAGAGGCGGGAGCTGAGTCTTGGCATTGGGAGCCGGCCGGGTGTGTTGCGTTGACCTGAAGCTGCCTGTCTTCGGTGACCTTCGTTGACGCTGGCTGCTGCATCGCTTGAACGCCATCACCACCTCCACCATTCGACCACTAACAAACATCACCACCACAACCCACCATCACGAACGAGTGTCTGCGCATCGCAACACACAACCCCGACGAGCAAGCGACGACCGAATCCCGACCACGCACCCAAGGGCAAACCTATCCCACCTTACACAACACAACCAGACAAACAACCCACTAATTCCCCCCGCGAGAGCTCCGTCTCTCCCCCACACGCCGTCACCATGGCGCTCGACAACTACTATCACAACAAGATCGAGGCGATGAAGCTCGAGATCCTCAAGGGTCAAGCCGTCCTCCGCCGTCTCGAAGCACAACGAAATGACTACAACTCGCGCGTGCGCCTGCTCAGGGAAGAGCTCGGTCTGCTACAACAGCCCGGGTCCTATGTGGGTGAGGTCGTCAAGGTTATGAGCACAAAGAAGGTCCTCGTCAAGGTGCACCCCGAGGGCAAATACGGTACGCGCTTCCTATCTCCTTCTGCTGTGTCCTGTGCTACGGATGGATGGATGGCAGAGTACTAACCTTGTTGCCCCGCCGCCAACTAGTCGTCGATGTATCCGACAATGTCGACATCACCAAGCTCACCGTCGGCAAGCGAGTCACCCTCCTCTCAGACTCGTACAAGCTCGAAAAGATGCTTCCTTCCTCAGTAGACCCGCTCGTGTCCCTCATGATGGTCGAAAAGGTGCCCGACAGTACCTACGACATGATTGGTGGTCTGGACCAGCAAATCAAGGAGATCAAGGAGGTGATCGAGCTCGGTCTCAAGCATCCCGAGCTCTTCGAGTCGCTAGGTATTGCCCAACCAAAGGGCGTCCTGCTCTACGGCCCTCCCGGTACCGGCAAGACCCTGCTCGCCCGTGCCGTCGCCCACCACACCGACTGCAAGTTCATCCGCGTCTCGGGCTCCGAGCTCGTGCAAAAGTACATTGGCGAGGGTTCCCGCATGGTGCGCGAGCTGTTCGTCATGGCGCGCGAGCACGCGCCCTCCATCATCTTCATGGACGAGATCGATTCCATCGGTTCTTCGCGTGTCGAAGGCTCGTCCGGCGGCGACTCCGAAGTCCAGCGCACCATGCTCGAGCTCCTCAACCAGCTCGATGGCTTCGAGCCGACCAAGAACATCAAGGTCATCATGGCCACCAACCGTCTCGACATTCTCGACCCCGCCCTCTTGCGCCCCGGCCGCATCGACCGCAAGATCGAGTTCCCCCCGCCGAGCGTCGAGGCCCGCGCCGACATTCTGCGCATCCACAGCCGCAAGATGAACCTGACGCGCGGCATCAACCTGAACAAGATCGCCGAGAAGATGAACGGGTGCTCGGGCGCCGAGCTCAAGGGCGTCTGTACCGAGGCCGGCATGTACGCCCTCCGCGAGAGGCGCGTGCACGTCACGCAGGAGGACTTTGAGCTGGCCACGGCCAAGATTCTGAATAAGCATGATGATAAGGAGGTGTCGTTGGCCAAGTTGTGGCGTTAATTTCTCCTGGACGGAAGAGGGGAAAGGGGAAAAGGAAGGTTGGAAGGAAGGGGGGCGAAGAAGGGTTTATGCGTACAAAGATACGATAAAGAATTCAATATTACTTTTATGGGAAAAGTAACTGACTGGGCTTGTTCGGTTGCCTTGCTGAATCTTTCTCAAGTCTGCTTTTGGCGTCTAATAGACTGTGTTGTATATTACAAGATTCCAAATGGTCCATGACGAAAGCGGAATATCTAGCGAAAGTAATAGATTGGTCACTCGACATTGAACAGCGAGATTGTACCTCGCCTCGTTTCAACATGTCTTGAACAGTGTGAAGCGCTCATAAGCTGCTTGGTGTTTTTGCCATCCATCCACCGTTGAGTCTAACTACTGCTTTGCACTGGGTCCATCACCGGTCTCCAACACCATCACGCGACACGCAACATCGTAGATCATGCGGAAGGTAAGAGGGAATAATGCATTGGAGTAGCTTGAGCATCAAGTCTATTTGTAAGCTGCGTGGCTATCCATGAGTGAGTGGCAAACCCTCGTAATCTTGGACTGGATATGCAACGAAGACTTCACGACGGTCTACGATCTGTGTCCGTCTATCTGCAGTGCTGGACTGTGTTGGGACTCTTTGTTCTGTCTATTCGGACTGTTCTAGTTCTACTCCGAGCAACCCAAGACATCCTCCATGATAAAGAAAATGCGAGGTAGAGATAGAACGAAGGGATATCATATACTACTATACAAACTCCCAACCAAACTGTCACGAAACCGCGCCATGCAAGTGCTACTTACAACCAAACCACAAACCAAAACCAGACACGCCTATTCACATGCAAAATTTCAAGTACGCAAAACACCAGCAACAGTAATACTTTGCGCGAAGTTCAGGTAATGGTAAATGGTAATGGTAATAGTAATAATAGTAAACGACAGAAAAAGGTGCGGAAGGGGTACTGGGTAACTGAGGTATGCGTAGAAGACAAACGACAACAACGACAAGAATTACCAAAAAAGACAGCAACAACAACGTAACAGTAACAGGATGACACGCTCTCCCACCGACCGACCAGCCAAACCGAAAATATGCTAGTAGTAGTAGTAGTAAAGGAAGACTTTCATCATCACACCACCTTCATCTCTTCGTCCTTTACTTCCTCAGTTCATCCATCCATCAACCCTTTCTCTCTTACACTCTCCTTCGTTCGCTATATGGTCCACCGCCGTGTGATAACTGGGAACAACGACTGATTAAAACCATATGATATATCCATCCCATCTCTTTCCATCCCATTCCATATCCATTCCATTGCATCCATTTCCATTCGATGCCAAAATGCTCTTTGCTTTTCCGTCTTTCTGTCCGTTCGCCCGAACCGGAACCCCTTAAAGAGAAAAGGCCCAACGCGCAACTGACCTGACCTGACCAACTTGTGTACAATGCTTCACGCTCTTGTGATATCTCACAAAGCCAAGCTCCCGCTTCTTACTCTGCTGTTTCCTCTCCTCCCACCAGCACCACCAGCGCTGGTATGATGGGAACGCTCCTCCAGCCGCCAGATCCACTCGATGACCGTCTCATAGCAGAGGACAAACTGCCTTAGACTCTGAACCATGCTCAATCGCTGACCGCGGAAGTCCTCAACGGTCTTAGCGATGAGGTCAAGTGCGTCGTCGTCGAGCCAGGTGGTGTCGATTCCTTGGTCATTCTTGCTATTTTCCTCTCTCGTCTCGGTTGATGCTGGTGGTGGGACGCCAAAGTCGAAGCCCTTGCTCTCATCCAGGTTCTTCATCCCTCCTAGACCTCCCGGCCCATGATCGAACTGAAGACCCTTGTGTCCACCCATGGGGATGTCGCCGTCCGAGTCACGGTTCCTTTCGGTTGCCTGTCGCTTAGATGGCTTGACTCCATCCATGACGCCGTCGACCTCTCCGCCCGTTTCAGAGATCCGTCGCCCGCCAAAGCGGTCGTCGATTCGCCGATCCGCCTTCTCGGTCTTGCGCATCCGCTGACGCTTGAGCATGTCGATCACGCTGTCAACCGTGCAGAAGGCGCCTGTCCGGCCGCAGCCCGCAGAGCAGTGCACCAGCATGGGGCGCGCGTGGTCGTTCGGTTCGGGTGCGTCGTTCGGGTCGAGGGGTAGCGAGTCACCGCGCTTGAGACGGTTGGTGAAGTTCTTGACGTCGACCTGCATCTCGTCGGAGGGGGCAGCACCAGAGCTTTCGAGGGCGGGTGCCGCTCGTTGCATGACGTTGGCGAGCTCGACCAGGGCGAGGAGGTGGCTCGGTTGAGCCGGCGCTCCAAAGTCTGGCCAAGAGGGGTAGTGGAGTTGGGTGATCTCGCGCATCGGGAGGAAGGGGTGAGCGGCGTGGCTCAGGGCGAACTTGCGGATAATGACATATGGTGTCTCTGCCGAAGCCGCAGCGGGCTGCTGCGTGCCGTCGAGGTTTGGCTGCATCGTTGTGGTGTTGGCGCGACGGCGGCCACCTTCCGCTGCGCCAGCTTGTGCTGGGTTCCAGGGGAACGCGCCTTGCGTAGCATCCCCGGAAGGTACGTTTGTTGTCGAAGAGGCGGAGTCTGACGTTGTTGGCACGCCGGCTTGATGGCCTTGTCTGTGCTTGTCAATATCCAAAGACACCTTCTTTTCTGACAGTACTCGGAGCTTGATGGGACCAAAGTCTTTGCCTTTCCAGTAGGGATGGCACTTTAGTTGCCCTCCCTCGGATTCGGCCGTCAACATGACGATGACACGGACGTCCTGATCCCAAATGACCGACCAGAAATCCTGTAAAGACCATCAGTCAGCTGCTGATGCACTCAAACTAGAATGTTCCTTGTCAAGCGTCGACATACCTCGAAAGTAGCCGGTAGCGGGCCCTGGCTAGCGATGTATCGCTTGTTGCTACGGCTTGCTTGGATGTGGCTGGCATTGACATAATCGCATTCGCCATCTCGGCGGCCCTGAAGCCTTACCCGCGCGTGTTCGAACGGTAGAATGTCCTTATACCTGTTCTTTCCACCCTTCTCAATTCCGGACAGCTGCACCTTTCCGTGCTGTTTAGGGCCCGCCTTGACACCAGGAGTGAAAACGGAGTAAGCGTCCTTCATCCGAGACTGTTCTCTCAACTCAATGCGAAGGAACTTCTCCGACACCTTCTTTCCATGGTCACCACTGTCGGCTGCTTCCTTTAGCCACTTTGGCAGAGTCTCCTTGTTGAGCTCTTGAGGAAGACCAATGTCCATCTGCCCAACTCCATCGACCAGATCTTGGTTTTGTCGGATGTTGTTAAAGAAGGGGTTCGGGCCCTTCCCTGTGGTGGGCAACATCACACCGCCAATGACAGGCGGAATGTTGGCTCCTCCAGGACCAGCTCCCGCACCCTGCCCTAGAGACAGGGCTGGCGTTGTGATAGGGGATGATCCACGGTCAATCAGGTCTGGGTATGTTTCGGCGAAGGCCCTGAATCCTCCACGCAGGATATTTGCTGAACCAGAGAAGCCCTCATTCGTGAACTTCTTGATCATGTTGATTGCGCCCATGGCATCGCGCTTGTCGGACGACGAAGCATCATACACGACCAGGTACTTTGCGTTGCGCCAGTTGGAGAACCTGTCCTGATCCTGGTTTGCCGGGAACGTTTGCTGGAGCTTCTGCAAGTTGAATGTTGCTCGCTTCAGCAATGTCGTCGGAATGCACAGGTTCAAAGCACCCTTTACCCTGGATACGGCATACTGGGGCGAGACCCGAATATCGAGCAACAAGAGTTCTGAATCATCCCCTTGGTCCATAAGGTCCTTCAGCCGAGCCGGGTCTATCATAGCTGGCCCATCGTTGTTCGCTGCTGCCTTGGGGTTGGGAGGAACAGTATCCGCTCTTCGTTGCTGCATTGGTGGCTCGGCCTTTGTTGATGACATGGACAAACGCGGGTGGCGGTCATCGACTCGGGAGATGGAATGGGCCGACTTCCCCCATTCAACTGGGGTTCCAAATGGGGGATCGATCTGCGCCGGTGATTCCTGCCTGCCCATATTGAAGAAGGAAGGCGCATTGAGGGAGGCTTGGGAGCTCCGCTTCGAGTCCCCGGAGATGTAGGCGGAATCGTGTATACTATCATTATCGCCTGAGTGCTTGAGGTTTTGAACGTCCTTGTTGAACTTGAGGTTGGGGAGCGGGCCATGCAGACCCAGACCAGACAGCCTGGGGATGGGGAGGTGGCCGCTCGTGGGCTCGGCACCGAGGCTTAGGTTATGTCGCTTGGGCGGCTCTGGCCTCTTGAAGCCAAAAGGTGTTGAGGGCCCGGGAGTACGTGGGCCCATGGTAATATTGAAGTGCGACCCCGACAAGCTGAAGGACGACTTCCCGAGGTTGGCATCTATTTGCCTCCTGAAGGCCTCGAAGTCGGGGTTCGCATCTAGGGGTGAGGGCTTCGGTATTGCTGCCGCGAAGGATTTCACCGAGGAAGACGGTGAGCTCCAGTTTTCGCTGGGCAACACGGCCGACTCCAGCGGATCGGCGGCATGGTCGACCGAAAGGCCAAAGTAATTAGGGCTCGGGGTACGAGCATCTTGTTGTTGGGCGGACGTGCCGGGAGAGAGCCTGGGAGGGTATGGCTGGCCGACGGAGTAGATGCGCGGCGAGGCTAGCGGCGTGCCGGTAGGCTTGTGGGTGAAGTAGGACTGGGAATTCGATCGCGAATGGGGCCCTGGTGTTTTCATGGTGAGGTATGTGGTGGTGGTGGTTGTTGTGGTAGAGTGGGTGTTGGTTCCCTGATTTGGCGACATGGCTGCTATGTTGGCGACGAAGATTCGCGGTCTCGTCCTACGTTCCGCCACAAATAATTCTTCTCTCGATCGTTTCATAAGGCTCCCATCTTCTGTCGCCGAGACCGACGTGCTTAAGTTGGGATAAGGGGTAGGTAGTTATAGTGGCTTGTGGTGGTGATGTTTCTTGCAGTCGGTATTATCCCAGCAGGGTACGTAGGTCGGCGGCAGGCTTTGGAGGCGAAGCGACGCAAGTGGCTCGGTATATGTGGCAGAGACGAAAGATCGGGCCAGCCCTGGAGCGCAAGTCGACAGGAAAGGCTGTAGGTGTCGATGCGAGGTTATGGAGAGAACGTGGACGGAGGATTAGTGGAGGTGGATTGCCGAGGGGAGGAGACCGTGGAGGAGACCGTGGAGGAGACTCCTGGAGAGGAGCAGTTCGGTACAATGAGAGCGCCCGTGTTTCGTCGTCAAGGCGGACTCTTTGCAGAAGACGATGTACCGGTGGAGGGGCTTGAAATTGACAGGAAACTGGAGGCGACTACCCTGTCTCAGCAGTGGGGAAGCTGGGAAGGTCGACTTGTTATCGCAGCAGCAGGAAGCGTGAGCCAAAAGAGCAGTATGTAGCAGTCTGCAGTGTCTGCGTATGTAATGTAGTGTAGTATAGTGTAGTGGTCGAATGAATTGTCCTGGATGACTCCTTTTGAGGGTCGAGATGTGATTTCGGAGGGTAGCCGAGTATCGTACTGTGTAGTACTGTGTTCAGGTTGTCCTTTTTACGTAGTTGGAGGAAGAGGTTACGAAGAGAGAGAAGAGACGAAGGGACCACTTTCAAAGAGAAGAAAAAAAAGAGACGGACCTGACAGGAAGGGGACTAGGTAGGGGAGTTTGACAGAAAGAGTGTGTGCGTTATGTGTGTAGTGTGTGTGGTGTGTGTCCTGCGTGTGTGAGAACTGGAGATCGTGGTGGTGTCCCCAAAAATGGGTGGATGGTAGATTGCAAGGGGGGTACAATAACCTCGACGGGCTGTCAAAAAAGAACAAAAGGTAAAAGGTACAAGTACCTCTACAACTCCAGCTGGCGGCTGTGGAGCCCCTGACGCGCAGGTGGGGATGGTTCAGAGAGCGCCCCTGTACGGTGATGTCGTCGTCGGTTTCTGTGTACGGCCCCTCAACCTCTTAAAAGGATCTGGTATCTGGGTCACTTCCGAGGCGCAGACGGATTGGAGCTGAATGAGGCTAAGTTTCGTAAATAGACTCGGGATATTGTTTCTGGCCAAGTCGGATGGATGTCGGAATTGAACACGACTGACTTTTTGCGACTAACTGCAGTACACTTGTCGCGCGCGCCTTCGTTTCTTCTTTTTCTGCAATTTACTGTGTAGACTCGATGGTGTGGGAGGTTGTGCGTAGAGCCAAGGTGCGTACTCGGTACGCACAGTACAAAGTATTGGCCATTGGCGGCTGGCGGGGTCTGTTCCATTGATTTAGTCGCGTCGGGGATGATCGCTGTTGGAAAATCTGACAAGACGATCACCTCAGGTTCGGCTTCTTGGCGGCCGACGAAACGTGCACAACTTCGTTTTCGTTTCGTAGACCTTTTCTTTTCGTTTGAGATTACTACCTGCTACACAGCATATATGGCATCGGCGAATTCCACTTCAGGGCTGAAGCAGATATTGAATAGGGGCAGGCGCAATTCGGCCAGTCAAAGGTGACAATTATGGTATGTAATGGACAACACAGTTTGGAAGGGGGTGTGATTGTACACCAAAAAGTAGAAGCTAGAGGATGGTTGGGGGTCAAAAAAAGGAAGATGGGGGTCAAAAAAAGGAAGATCAGAAAAATGTCAACTCGGGATGCAAACCGGTGCAGAAGCGCAATGAGAAAATGCCGGGAAACAAGGGGTCAATGTCTACACAAGTTTGATGTCAAACTGGATGAGAAGCAATGATCTGCGCTGCTGCAGTTCCCCCAAAACGACAACCGGCCTCCGCGTTTTGTCATCGTTGACGTCGCTTTGCTGACCTCATCTACGGGTCGCCCACTCACCAGTGACGAGATGTCTTTTTGATAAAGTGGTGTCGAGGCGAAATACCTACAGACTAAGCCTCGCCTTTACCAGCTCCATCCTCATATGATCGTCCTCTGTGGTCTCTGTTGCCTCTCTCACTTCTACGCACGTAGGGCTTCATTATGCTTGCAATTCCAATGGGCACTTTGGAACACTGCAGGAAAGGGGAGTTGCTTCGTCCGATATGTCTCCAAATAGTCCGGACGAAAGCGGAATGCCGTCACTGTCATCTGTCATACGGCCCTCCTGACGTATATGCGCCCGAGCGCCGTATGTATGTTGAAGCAGCTGAACCATTTTGCAGGTTTGTCCCAGCTTCAAGACGGCAACCGGGTGTCCATGGCTCGCAATCGCATCCGTAGAATGGAGAAAGGAAATAAAAATCCCATAATTCAACAAAGAGTCAACACAGGGTCAATGTCCATTTGCGTCACTGGTCGTCATAGGTGGTAGCAGCGCCCCGGATATCCGTCGAAGCTTACAGTCCGACCATGATAGTACCGGTCCTGGTTTGCGACGGAAGCGTCCGTATCCGTGTTTGATCGAACTGCCTGGCCTGGTATCCGAATACTCCCACCTCTGGTTCATCATTCAACCGTCTAACGCTTACTTGCTGAGTGTGGTGACTGGAGACGAGGTTCTAGATTGGATCGCCGACCTCCGAATCTCGTCAATGCATAAAGAAAGCAATTCAGAGTCAAAGAGGGTGCCTGAAAATCTCCGTCAACAAGTGTTCTAGAACTGGGTCTCCGAATCTGACCGACAGAAAGGATGAGAGCGCCAGTTTCAAGGAACCCGAGTTCCAAAAACATCACACGATATTACCCACATTCACGTCGACATCGTGACTCTCCTCTATGAATGGGCAAGATACGCTCGGTCTAGGAAACACGCGACCTGTCTTTCTATTCGGCCTGTTTCTTCGTCCATAATGTCTCACTATCGAGACAAGGACGATGGTGGTTATGGTCGTCGTCGTCGACAGGCTGGGCATGTGCAGCTAGCGGCCACGCGAAGGAGACACCCGGGCTAGGGGTACCTGAGTGTATCTTCTTAGCAGCAATGTACCTGCTACCGGCAGAGAAGAATGGAAGCTTTGCCCGAGCAACAGGATTTGGCACAGTGCTCCAGCCCACGGGATGCATGTGGACTGCAGTGAGTGCTGTACCTGCACCTCGCTGCGCTGTCCTCTACCGCCCGCTGCTGCCCTGCGGGATGTCGACGAGTGACTGGCGGGGATGACAACGTCATTGCTCCATTTGGGACTGCAAACCCCCAAACAATCAATTGGTGATCAGGAACTTCTGTTGTGAGGTAAAAGTTACATGTGGAAGATGGCCCTGGATGCCCACCCCTCATCACCTGGCTTTGTCTGGTAGGCTCCCGAGAGAATCTGTGGGGGTTGCTAGCGGCGCCAACGTAGGGGATTCTGGCCTGACTATGACCGCATCGAGCTCATCCAAATCAAATCTGGCAGGACCGAATGGATGGGACAAACCGACGGCTGCGACGACTACGGGAATAGGATGAATCAATATCCGTCAAAATCTAGAATCATCCATTGCATTTTGTCCCATCGTTGTGGTTTGACCTTGCCGGCCGGTGCTCCGGTCACGTCCGTTTGAGTCGGTCGCTCTGAAACTCCAACAAACTCGGCTCACTCCCAATGCCAAAGTGGAAATACTATGTCCGTCTCGAGGTTCATCGCTACAACCACAACGCCCAAAAACTTGGACACGAGAGACCAAAAAGTCGCATTCGCTCCACCGAGCTTACTCTCCCACTTTTCTACGCCATTCTCTGTGTTGTCGACAGCAAGATGTGGTCACCAGGAAAACCCAATGGGAGGTAGCGGCTTCGGGCTCGTTGACCTCATGGAAGTCGGTCAAAGTCTGGGGCATTGGAGCATTGGCTCCGTTGTCTGGTATCGTGCCAATACACATGTCCGCCCAAGGCTGTTTCAGGGG
Source organism: Neurospora sp. CHS-2018c (assembly GCA_009806235.1). NCBI lineage: Eukaryota > Fungi > Ascomycota > Sordariomycetes > Sordariales > Sordariaceae > Neurospora > Neurospora sp. CHS-2018c. The sequence continues at coordinate 365,174 of RAPC01000029.1, forward strand.
AGATCAGGGGGTGAATGATAACCAAATTTTCATGGCTTTGATAGTGTCGTGGGGCAGCGAACCCGTTGAGGTGGCATGCACTGCTTGGTCCGCTTTGTTTGGCTAGCGCGGCACTCAACTGCAAGCTTACAAAGAGAGGCAGATGGGATGCTTTTTGTTTGGCATTGGGAATGGGGGGGGTATTGGGGATCGTGCCTTGCTGAAGAGCAGGCAGATCAGGGTCCTGCCCTCCCTGCCACGAGGAAACCCGTTCCCATGTTCCCATGATCGCGCAATCGCAGCACCATCTGACAGTTCCAGCCATGTCAGGCACGCTACACCGAGACCGATTCATGATGCACAATGTGCTTATCAAGATCCGACTGATCTCTGTTTTCCCAGGTTCGTTGTGGTTCTTTATCCTGACTGTATAGGCCGGTTGGGCTTCTCATAGTGCTTGTCATTATCACGCTGCCGCCGTTAACTGTCATCAACAGCTAACGTAGCTTCATCCTGGCGTGGCCTGTTTGCTGCCCGAAACCAACATCGGCAAATGGGTCCCTCTTGTTATCCTTTTCGATCACGAGATGTCTGAAAATGGAGCAAGCCAAGGCATCCCAGTTGAACCGCCGACCCTCTGGCACATGGACAGAATGCGATCTGGTTCTGGAAAACTGGAGATATCCGCGCAGCCCGTTCAGAAACATCGATCCCGTGCCTGGAGTTCGGAGGGGGATGCCAAGGGGCTTGCCTGGAAGTGGAATTGATAGAGGTATCGATACCTCGACGGCATCGTGTCGTGTGTGCGCCGCCGCACAGTAGAAGCACGAGAACCACGAGCCGGTGCATTCGGGGCAGAGCCAGGCCTGAAATCCCGTCCCGTGGGGACCAATTCTCGATTTTTAGGGGTGTTCACGACATGTGGATGTGCTCAGCCCGGGATGTCTCAGGATGGCCGAGCAATCACAGGGCCAGATTCCAGCCTATCCAGGGCGGGAGGGCACAGTAAAATCCAGGAAACAACGAGCTCATGGCTCTCGGCGGCACCATGGGGGTGGAATGGCGCCATTTCCGCATGTTGATTTAAAGCTAGCAGCCCGTTGGGACGCGCTGGGAGGAGATGTTCCGAAGTGGTCGGCAACGTGGTTCAACCCGTAACTCTAGGGATCCCACCCCGGAAACACCCCCAAGGAGGACGGTTGGGACGGGCCTGTGCCAAGATGCCCAGAATTGTCCACCTTCATCAATCGTGACCTTGATTTTGGGACAGAGCTAAGATGTTCTAGATCTCCAGAGACCGTCTCATCTGCAACAGTCACCGCCAGGTTTGTCGAGATTTGCGATAGATTGTCCAGAGATTTCGTTGCAAAGGGGGGGGGTGGTGTCTGTCGATGATCCCTTGCATTGAATCTGTACACATGGCATCAGTCACTCTCAGATGCGCTTGAAAAAGCACCTTATACGAGTCGCAAAATTCAAGCTTCTGCAACAATTTGCAAGAAACCAGATGATAATACCGGGAATTCATAGACTTCCGTGACTTCTTTGCGATTCTGGAGCGCAATAAGTGGGAGACAGCATGTTGCAGTTGGTGCTTGAATGTCTGAATGTACAGTGTACCGGGGGACCTTCATTGTCCGGTGGACCCCCCAGACCCCCCATGCCCCTCGCATTTGTGCAAAGTTGCATGTACGGCACTCAACGACGTCATACCTCTAGCGGAGTCCACGTTTCTCTGGCTCCTGTGGGCAGTAAGCGGCGCGCCCCTGTCTCAGCCGCTTCCAGGAAGGCAAAGCGCAGATCGGTGTCAAAGCTTTCCCAGTGCAGCACACAGTATCTGCCAAGACGACCCTGCTTTGCCAATAATGATGCACATCACTTCCCCCCAAAGGGCAAAGCTTGGAGAATTCTCGATCTTACTTGTATATCGGAAGGATTTCGGACGAGCATCACCATGGAAATGCCATCTCATCAAAAAAACCACGCAAGAGGGCATTCCGACGGGTCAACTGCATGCGATTCGGACGAGTTTGGCTGATGGATTACGATCGGCCGGCCGTACGTTGGACTTCCTTCGGACTTCCCATCGGGGACCGCTATCTTTGTCCGTCTCCCTCGCTCCGGAGTTGCGAATAACCTCAAGTCCCATCTCGGATCAAACGGAACGGGAAAGTTGAATGCCAAAGAGATCCAAAGTTGGACACTTGAGAGATTTTGATAGACCCCCCTTCCTTGGCGGATGTTCTAACTTCGTTTTCACCAGTGAACAACACCCACGGCACCACTCTCGCACTCGGTTGCATCCCGATGCCCCTGTGTGGCTCTGGCAAGAGTGTTGCACATAGAATCTCCATGTACACTGCGTAAGGCGTCTACGGCAGCACGGCATAACACTGTTGTCACACCCAAAAGAATAATCACACCTTCACCGTACTTCATGATAGGTATGACATCCAATACGAGAAGTCAGAAGTCAGAAAGAAGAGGAACCGTTCGGCCCTGACCCCGTCTCCCCGTGTTCTCCTTCCCCAATCCCCCAGGCTTCCGTGCCGTGCGTGCCCCGCGTTACGCGGAGAGGTGGGAGATTTGAGGGTGGACTGGATTATGCCTATTCCGATAGCCGCTTCAACCCCTCCTCCTCTGTCCAGAGTTACATCTCGGTGCCGGTCGATTGAAGATCTCGGAGGTCTAGATCAGTCTATTCGAGGGCTCGTGAGTGAGACTGTGAGGGGTAGAATGTCGATTTTCATAACAGGCGAGGGTAGGATAATAATAGCCAACTGATGCACCAAGGGCCTCTTTGTGTTACTCACACAGCTCGTTCTGAGGGTGTTATCAACGCCGTCATTATGAGGACATGATGGGCTGATGCGGCTACGTTGGCGAGATAAGGCTATATAAGCTGTCTGACAACTACATGATGGTAAGCAGTTGTGGTGGTGGTGATTCACCTGAGATGGTTCGAATCGCGTAAACGTATGAAGGGCAGTCATCGAGGTCTTCTTTCGTTGAGAGACTTACGCAAAATGAGAAGGTAAAGTGTCATTCTCTCAACTGACTTCAAACATCACAACACTTGCGAGTCTAGCTTTCAACTCGAGCCACGATAGCCTCAAGTTGACTCTTTCGGTAATCACTGCACGACTCTCGGCTACAATAAAATCCCCAGAGAGACCGCAAACATGAAACGGTCGTCTTTTGAAACCAACCTGTGGGTCTCGTTCACCTAGGTCCAGGTGAGTGAGGCTCTTCTCAACACCACGAGTCATGCAAAATATCTCCAGTCCACTCGTGCCACTCTTCCGGGTCATGCCGTCTACGCCCACAATAACAGCCACAGCCCTAAATCCACCACAGTCGATAAACACAAAAGATCCACCACCACGATCACAACCACACACGCTCACACGCTCACAAGTTCACAGCATGTGAAGGGCTATTCCCACACAGAAAGGAGTAAAAGCACATTCATAAACCCAAGCAACCCCTACCCTTCTCTCAACAAACAGAGCAAAGAAGCTCTCCATACATGGATCGGGTATGGTGTAGCGGTAACATCGTTGACTCTCACTTCTTCTAAAGAGTGACTGCTTTTCTCAACAGCCCCGGGTTCGACTCCCGGTATCCGAGTGATAAAACGATATTCGTTCTTGACGATCCTGGAGGGTTCTGTGCTCTGATTTTTTTTTTTGTGACTTTTTTTTCATGTGCCCCCTGATGCTGGATATTTACAACTTCCCTTGGTTGTTGCTCAATCTTTTTTTATCCCTCCAATAAATGATTGCTGGGACATCTCATGGATCTGAGGATTTTGTGTGTTCTGATCGAGCTGAGCGTTACTTGAGGCCTGCATGTTTGAAAGCCTTCCGAGTTACGATGAGTCTCTATAGGGTAAACATGTATGAATAAGGGAACCTGAACGGAACACTTCCATCCTGCTGGTCCCTATTCACTCTGACTCCAATACGGTTCGTTATCAGACACACCTCCTAGAGCAATGCTAGGTGCCTTGAAGGTTGATAGGCGATTTTGTAACCGAGTGATTCCCTAGGCAACATTTCTTGGCCAACATCACAGGCCAAGGAACTTCTTGGTAACTGCTAAGAGACAAAAGATTGGGGTTGTTTAAACCTAGGTCTTCTCGGAACGATTCTACCCCTTGCACTCTCTTTCAGAAACTGAAGAGAGGAGTGAAGAGAGGAGTGAAGAGAGACTGAAGAGAGGAGTGAAGAGAGACTGAAGAGAGACTGAAGAGAGAACCGAATATTATTATTATTCAATTCTCCATCACCGGATATTCCCTTGTTTACATAATGTCCGTCAAGACAAAGGGCGAGAAGGGACACTCATAACTATACGGACCATTCTTTGTTGTACAGTTAGAGCTCGACCACATCTTTGAACCGGGGAACTGGGACAATCCGAAACTATTTTCTCTAGTTACCAGTTCTATTTCCGTCAGACTGTTCTCGCAAACTCTGTTCGCTCAAGGGGCGAGAGGAGTGCTGGTATATCGGTGTCTGGTGGATATCCGGATGTTGTTCCCTCGTGTCGTATCAATGTCAGCTGTGAACATGCAATGTAAGCATATATCATGTTAATATCTACGCTATGGGTATCTGGAAGTCCTCTGCAAGCCAGTCAGCCTATTCGTTCCTGGCAAAAGTCATACTCCGCTAATAAACATTAGTCGCTTCCGTTATATGCTCTCCGGTCCCTGATATGTAACAGCTCCAACAAAGCGAAGCTTATGAGGCTGTTTCGCTACCGAACGTGCAGCACAACGCGAAAGAGAAGCGCTCTTTTGGCAACTATCACCCCCGCAAAGGCAAGAGTGGCGACACACTATCCAGCTATTGAGGCACAAATTCTAGTGGCAGTGGCCACTTATCCTCGAGGTTCAAAAACCACAGAAGGGGCCACAAAATGAAAAGAGCGATGCGATGTGCGAGCATACAAGAAGTAGCAGCCCCAGATTGCGATGGGATATGGGTTCCAATTATCCACTCCTATTACTTCCCCCCTAACGTCCGTAAGGTCATCCTATAGTCTGATATAGAGGTCCAAGCAGTCGATCCGCCACTCCCTCCTCCCCAACAGGCTCCTGAGCCACTCCAGTCCCAATCCCGTCCACTCCACCCTCGTCCTGGCCGCCTTGTCCATCGCGGCCGTCGCCAGCGTGCCGACCGTCGTGTTGAACATGTCGAGAACCACCGCCGCTGTACTGTTGGGACTTTCCACCATGGCTGCTGTGCCGGTGCCATTATTCGTAAGAGCGTAGATATGTGTAGTTGTCGGGTTCGGTTCCTTCGGTTGGAACCAGTTGCTGCTGACGTCGAAGAAGCACCGGTCGGACCAGTTACACGACGTCAGGAAAAGGATGACGAGCAGGAAGGAGCAGTATATGCATGGTCGGTTGAGGAAGTATGTGCAGATGAAGAAGACGAGGATGAAGGCGGGCGACGCGTTGGTCGGTATGAAGAGCAGTGGGAGCCAACTGGATTTTCGACATTCGTTATTTTTCTCTTCTCATAGAGATGTGCAGACTATCTACGCGCCTAGCTTGGGACAGGTAGAATTTGACGAACCTCCGAAGGCAGAACATGTCTGCTTATGGGTTGTTGCACAACGGCAACTGGACGGGTAGTGTTACTGTCCGAATGTGGGGAAACGAATGAACGTGTCCTTCCTAGCTGGAATAACCCGAGAGACGGACGGCGCGACTGAGATCCAAGGGGCAGCCGCTCGGGTTCTTCGCCGTACTAGCGTATGTGGGATTGGTAAACCGCCGGCGATATCGAATCGGACTCGAGATGAACGAGCGTGTGCACACGGTGGTGTGATTCGAGGCCGACGAAAAGGAGGATCAGGTTCTTGAGCAGACCCGAGCGACTAATCTGCGGTGTTGCACACTCTTCCCGGGCTTCAACGTGGCGGGCTGGTTCGTGGGACCTGAAGGATGAACGGTTCAAAGTTTGCTTGTTCCTCGTCAATCGTCAAAGAGTGGAAAAGTTGGCGATTCCGTCACCGTCTAGAATTCGATTCGCCAGGCGCAAAGCAAGCAGGAGGATCTGGGACTGGCGGATAAAGAACGCGAAAGCTCTATTGACAGCGTAATTGCACGGCGACAGGCAGAGCGCGGAAGGGCGATATTTGCGAGGGAAGAATGATGTCTTTTTTTTGTTTAGATTTCGGGGTCCTCCAGTGTCAAAGGAAACCTTGACGCGGCGCACGGGACGATCTGCTGGACTTGCAAGTGTCACTTGCGCAATTGTCGGAAATCGGGAATGACGCTGGGGCCGGGGATCGTTCGGTGGGGCGTTGTAAGTGGCTGCCCCTGCCATTTTTCAGTTCAGTTGCGTTCCATTTGCCGTGGCTGCAATTCCATGACACCGGGGTCGAGCTTGAGATCCCTTCCTGCTTACATAAGCCACGTGGTTGAGTGCCGACGACGGTCCATCTTGGCCATCATCAGGAAGCTGATGAGCTTGGATTGAGCTTGAGAAGAATAAAGACTCCTCGTGTGCTCAGAGATGAAGTTTCGTCTCATATAAGCTTCCATACTGATATATGAAGGCCTCCTGAGCAGTTAGTTGGGTCCTGCCAGCCACCTACGGCTAGCATCCGTGAAGCAAGGGCTCAAGCCACTCGCTCTACCTTGAGGGCATTTGTCATATGCCAGGAGAGTGCTCCTTCAAACAGGAAGGACAGTGCCTGATGGGTAGATATCAAGTTGGCTCTGGATGAGAACGAGGTTGCACTTTAACCGGACCGAGCCAGCTTGCCATGAGACGCTAGGTACCGTTCAACCGGTGCAATCCATTCAGTCAGCCCTGTTCTGTTGTCGTTAACTGCAGTCAGAGTTCGACGTTGATATCACCAACAGCCTCATAGGCTGGCAAATGCGGCATTATCATGTCACACCCACGACAGATCCGAAGTGCAGAAGAAGAGACGGATTCTGTTTGGATGCCGTCGTGATGCACATGTCTTCCCCGCGCTACTCAATGCAGGTCAGAGTCGGAACATCCAATGCTCAACGTCGACTGGGAATCCGGTCGGACCCGTGGATGTGAAGGCGGGCGTTGGCTACGTGGGCATGTTGACAGCAGAGAGTTGCACGGACCATCGTGGCCATTATTGGCTGAACACCATGCCCAGACGGCAGGAGGCCCAATGGAATTGGATAGCACCGAATCGTCGTCAACTTGTCCCAGCCTTGATATGGAAGCGTTGGACATTTGGTGCTCGGATGCCCAGACGGCCTGGCTGTTGTTTTTCTGACTGTCACATCCCCCTAAACTGTAGGCCTCACAACTGTCGGTGTCAACAGGCAAGGTCGGGTCTTTATGTAGGTCTGGCCCAGATTGAAAGAAGTGAACCTGAAGAGCAGACGGGAGCCAACTGGCAGAAGGCAAAAAAAAAAAAAAAAGTGGAAAAGTGAAGCACGAGTGATTGAGTGAATGTGTGTTCCAGTTCTGGCAAACGGACGGGGTGCAAATCCAACCAATCTCAGGGCCTGAGGCTGGGGCAATCTCTGCGCTGCGGCAGCTTCCTCAGGTTCCGTCATTTTCAAGGCTCTGGCCGGGGTCCTTTTTTTTCCTCAACTGCAGTGGCTGCAGCTTCCATTTCCTCTCCTCCTCCTCCCCCGCCAACCCGCCAACCGAACCCGCCAAACGGAACCAAACAAAACGAACTGGCCCATCTACTCCCGACCCCGAGCCCTCTTCTCACCTCTTCCTCCTTTCCTCTCCTCACCCAACATCGTCAACTTCTCGCGCGAATGCATCACACTGGCCATTGTCAGTTTCTTTGCGCGTGCGACTTTTGACCTTTGCAGCAGACTGGAGCTGAGAAATCAAGCAGCTAATTAGATACGTGAGTGGTCCTGTCCCGACTCCCGCCTCGCTGTATTTTCGCGCTCGCGCTCTCTGTTTGGCCCTCGGAACACACGCTGCAGTTGGTGGCAGGTGTCGTGGGCTCTAACCCTGAGCCTCAGCTTTGAGCTCGACCGAGCTTGGTGAAGCTTCTCCGGTTCCCGTTCACTTGTCTAACCCTCGCTCCTCAAAACAGCGTCATTGATTTTAAAGAGTCCCAGCTGGAGCTGAGGTCCCCTCCTCCCACCAACATCGACCAACCCAGTCACAACCCCCCCTCGTCACGTTTGGTTTAGGTAATTCGACAAACGAAAGCCAACATAGCGGACGACAGACAACTGGTCACTGCACGAGCGCCGTCCATCGCACAACCCCAACCGCCGCTCTTGGTGCCCTCCCCCCTCGTCGCCGTCACTGTCCGTCATCAGTGACATCGCTTCAACCCCCTCGACGTCCCGAGCCTTCTATTTCTCTGCCACTGCCACTGCCGGAAGGCGGCTTGCGGTAGAAAATAAAAAGACCACCTTTGCGTGTTTGTTGTCTGGATACCAAATTGTGTCGATAGCCAGAAACGGCCGTTCCTCATGATGCCCAACAACTTCAACATGCCCGGTGGCAACGTTTCGGGCGACGGCGAATCCGACCGTGCTGCCGCGTCCCAGTTGCTTTTGGCTCAGCTTCGTCGCCAACAGTCCTCCACCAGCCCTAATCCGGCTGCTGGACCTAATGGCTCGAACCAGTATGGCCAACTTGCTTACCACGGACACCACGGCCACGGTCACGTCCACAACCTCCCCCAGGGCGGCCAGTCCTACTATGGACCTGACTCTCCCGGTCTGACCGGTAGCTTCCAGAACGCCTTGGACTCCGCCGCGTTTCTCCCTGAAGCCCCGACGCCGCCTATCCACGCATTCAATAACTCCCAGTTCCCACCCGGACTGATGCAGCCAATTGGTGCCGGCCGCGGCCTCCCTCCTGCTGGCGAGAATCGGACCGCTCAGTTGTTGAACCTTCTCAAGTTTAACGGACAGGGCTCTTCCTCTAACCAGAACCAGCCGCAGTTCCCCCAGGAAGCTCAGCCAAGCTACAACGTTCCGCCTCCTCTTCAAGCGACCGCACCGAGCGGTTCTGATCCTAGTGGGCTTCTTGCTGCTTTGATGCGTGGCGCGCACCCTGAACAACCCAAGCCCGAAGCCGCGCCTGCTTCTTCGTCTTCGTCCTGGAATCAGCCCGCTCCTCCCTCCAACACTCAGCAATATCTGCTGAATTTGTTGAGCAAGCCGAAGCCAAGCCAGAACGACACGAGCGACATTGTCGAATCCAGTCTTCTCACGCCTCCCCCAGCCGAGGACGACTCAAAAGACGCCGGCAAATCTGCTGATTTGACCCCCCTTGGGACTGTGCCGTCTCGATCCGAGTTCGATTTCGAGCCTCAGGGTCTTGAATCCACGCCCCCCAAGTTTAGCTCGACCCCGCAGTCGCATCATTCGCAACCCGCGTCCGCCGCCCGCTCGGGGATATTCGGATTCTCTGGCCAGCATGACGATCACTCGGTCAGTTCCCCTAGCCAGAGGACTCCCAAGTCGTCTGCTGGCTCTGCCATGGACCCCAATGCCAGTCGCCCCCCGGCAGCACCTGCTATCCAGATTTTGCGGAAGCCTAATCCCCATGATCCTAAGCGGCCTTTAAGCGACCATAGCTCCACAGGCAGCCCCGACCACACGAGACGGAAGCTGGAACATGTATCGTCTCTTCATGGGTCTACGGGTGCTCCTCGAGTCGCTCCCAACATCATCACCGTTTCTCCAGGCTCAGAGGCCAAGGTTGAACTTGGTCAAGACCACGTGGAACGTGAAAAGAAGAAGGAGAGTGTTGCTGAAGCCGTCGTCGGGCTTGCTGAGCAGGCTGACAGAGAAGCCCAAGAGGCGCTAGCTCGTGCTGAGGAAGAGAGCGCTCAGGCTGAAATCGCCCAGGACCTCGAGCAGATGATGAGCGCCGAGAGCGACGACGAATTTGCCAGATCTGCCCAAATTGCCGCTCAGGCCATCCAGAAACAGCTTGAGAAGAACGAGAACAGGGATGTTCTCGAGTCTGCTCTCGATGCCGAAGTGGCCAAGGAAGTCAGAGATATTGTAGATGAGGCAGCTCAAGCCGCCCAGGGCCCGGTTGCGGATAGCTGGGAAAGTGCCGAAGCCGATGAGATTGTCGTGATTGAGGAGACAGCGGCACCTATCAAGGTGTACAACTTCCCCTTGAAACCCTGGATCACTATCAGTGTCCAGGAGACGGATGAAGTTCGCCCTGTGTTCCGCGAAGAAGCGATTCTGGACATTGCTAGGCTGAAGAAGGACTTCGACCAAATCGATCGGAATCTTGTCTCGGCGTCAGAGAGCTACATGGCCTATGGTATGTCCAAGGCTGGTGGTCTTCGGGTGATTCGTCAGGAGGACGGTAAGGACGCCAAGCTCTTCACGGACACTAAGGATAGAATCTTTAATGTGGCCATCTCGGCGTCTGCCTCGAACCAGCACCCCAAGGAGGCCATCATTGGTACAGGTGTGAGCGGCACAGTCTACTGGGTCCAGCTCAAGAACGGTGACCGGGATCATCTGGAAGACGCTCATCCGGAGCAATACGGTTTCGCTCTGCCCCCTCTGTCAACACAAGAGGGCGGCGATGCGCCCGGCGGAGTTCTTAAGACGAGAGCTCGTCCTTCCTCTATGCATCCCGACTACTTTGCCGTTGGCCGCGGAAAATCCATCAATATCATTTGGCCCTCGTTCATCTTCGAGAACAAGCTTTTCAAGAACGCCCATGACCGTGTTGTCGACACTGAGAAACTCTTTAAGCAATGTTCTCTCAAGATCAACACTGGCAAGGCCGGGAAGGATTTCACCTTCAGCCAGGATGACACACTGATGGTCACGTTGGACAAGTCGGGCCGAGTTAAGTTCTGGGATGTCCGTGACTTGACCGCTGTCAAGGAAGGCTCCGATCCCCTGAACCCAATGCCTGCCCACACCTCTTTGGAAATCAAGGAGCCTTTGATGACCTTGACCACCACCCCAGAGGGCGAGAAGGCCTGGCCTACGTCCGTCCTGTTGTTGGATAAGTACCGCCCGTATCAGAAGCGCGCTGCCTTGCGGTATATGATCGTGGGCATGAAGCAAAACCACACCCTTCAGCTGTGGGATCTTGCCCTGGGCAAGGCTGTGCAGGAGTTCAACTTCCCCCACAACAAGGAGTCCGACGCCGTCTGCAGCGTCATGTATCATGCTCGCTCAAGCATGATTGTTGTTGGTCACCCTACACGCAACTCGATTTACTTCCTTCATCTCTCCGCCCCTAAGTATGGTCTTAAGAACCTCTCACAGGTGGATTACATTCAGAGACTTGTTGCACAGGACCCTTCGATTCCGCAGCCCGAAGCTACTGCCGTTATTAGTGGTATCCGGGAGTATTCTTTTGCCAACAAAGGTGTGCTGCGGAGTCTCGGAATTCTTGGAAACCCCGCAGGTTCTACTGATGGCGATGAAGCGAACCTCTTCGAGCTGTATGCTATGCACTCCAAGGGTGTCACCTGTGTCTTTATCAAGAACGGTGAGCTTGGCTGGTCCAAGGATAACAAGGTCATCTGCCCAGCCGATGCTGAAAAGGTTGGCTTGGTCAAGATTTCCAAGCTGGTTGCTCCTGTGCAGCCAGTAGAGGTTCAACAGGCCCCGGCTCCGGCCGAGACAAGCGCGCCGCCCCAGATTCGCATCGCCACGCGCCCCAACAAGGAGATTCTGCAGAAGACGCCGTCATCCCAGGGTGATGACAAGAAGGGAGTTGATTCTGTCTCGACTGTCAAGCCTGATCGCAAGGAAGATACCGAAACTCCCGTTCAAAATAACAATCAGCCGGAGCGGGCAGAGAAGAAGGGCCGCAAGAAGAAGGCTGCTGCTGCTGCGGCCGCCGCCGCCGCCGCTGCTGGCGAGTCCGCTGTCAATGGCCAGGCAGAGCAACAAACCCCGACACTAGGCCGCACTTCATCTCAAGTCAAGGCCAGATCTGCTAGAAATGCTGATTCTTCTGCTCTCAACCTCGCCAGCCAACTTTCCGACCTCTCCCTGAATGGTTCTGGTATATCGCAGGAACAGCTCAATACAGCTATGGCCGATATGGAGTCGCGCATCTCGAACAACATGAACAACATGCCAGGACGTATGTCTAGTGTTTTCGAGTCATCCTGTAACGACCTGTTCAAGCGGCAGCGCGAACAGCTGCATGGTTGGCTGCAGGATTGGGTGCGCAATTTCATGGATAATCGTGATGACCTCTTCCTCAAGAACCAGTCAGCAGTCCTTAAAGTCGTTGCGGATGTTCTTAACGACAACACCGAAACTGTTCTTAAGCATCTCATCGTCGATCAGGTCAACAACGCCGTTGTTCCCGCCATCCGTTCCACCATCGAAAAGGTAGCGAAGGATCAGGTCGACTCTAGCCTGAACAAGCAACTGCCCGCGATGCAGAAGGAGATCGAGAAGAGACTCCCCTCTCTGCTTACACAGTCGCTCCAAAAGGCTGACATCACGCCGAGTTTGGTGGACAAGCTCGCGGATCAGGTTCTCCAAAAGGTTTCCACCCGGTTGGACGTTAATATCGCCAACCAGTTTGCGAAGTCGTTCAGCGAGCAGCTGCCTGTCTTGTCAAAGCGTGTAGCCGAAGACGTTCACCAACGTATCGCAGGAGATATCAGCACACGGATGGGCGAGACCATTGCGCGGTTTGAGGAGCGGAAGCGAGACGATAACGCGAAGCTCGATCGCCTCATTGCTCAAAACACAGAGCTATCCACTGCGCTTGCAGCTCTGGCAGCGTCCCAGGTTCATATGCAAAAGGAGTTCAGCACCCTGAAGCAACAGCTTCATGAGCAGAACCGTGATCGCGACTTTGGCGTTCCGGAGCCTACGCACAGTCACACGCATTCTCGTGCCAGTGGCAGCGTTAGCTCACACCAACAGGCTGGCGGACCCTCTCGCGATTTGGTCACCTATGCGCCGCCCCAGGCTCACCAGCACCAACACACCCAGTCCATTCATAGCATGGCTCAACACCAGCAGCAGCAGTTCGTGAATCAAGAGCAACAGGTGCTTTTCTCTCCTACTCCCCGCGAGAATCGCGAGAAGATGGAGCTCAACAACACGCTGGAAACTATCGATCGTTTCATGAGCGCAGGCCAGTACGACCAGGCAGTTATGCGCTGGCTGCAGGCTGAGGACAAGAGCGAGGAGGTGTTCCAGCAGGTCATTTCCAAGTATGACCCCCGTTGTCTCTCCGGTCTGGCGCCCATCTTCCTTCTTTCCGTGGGAGCCAGCATCGTCAGCAATCTTTCCCGGAGAAGCCCCAAGGTTCAAACCAAGATTGCTATGATCGAAACGATCGTTTACGCCATGGCACAAGCCGTTCCCCACTTGGTAAGTGTTTCTACAACCCAGTGAACTGTGCTCCTACCTTTATCTTTGATTGCTAACAGTCCGTTCTCTTACAGGAAGATCAAGTTGTCGAGGCCGTCCCGAAGGTCATGTCTCTGATCCAGGCTAAGGTGGAGGAGCTCTTGCTCGCTATTAGCCGCGAGAGCCCTCACGATGCCTCTCTGAAGACCTTGTCCAGCATTGCTCACCTTGCCGGACGTGTGGGCGAAAGTTGCCAGCCTTCGCGCCAGTCTCTGGGTCATCCCGGTGCGCCTTACTAAAGACACTCGCTGGTAGTACTTGCTTTGAGGAGGGGGTGGTAGACGGTTCGAAGAGGCTTTTCCCTTTGCTATCTTGATACCCAGCTTCTTATTCTTCTCTCGGTCACGGTTTTACGGATGGGCTTGGAGCACTAGGTTGGTGCCATATTTGTCCGAGGAGATAGACTGGGTGGATTCATGATTCAGCGAGCATGATGGTAGTTTGCTAGTTATTGTTTATTTGCGTTCGCAACTTGTTATCGAGTCTTGTAACATTACTTCTGGGGAGGTGAAAGCGAAAAGTTTTGAGCGAATGGGTCGAAGAGGTGGCTTTTGTAACGTTGCCTGAGCGGCGACGATTGTGTGGGTTACGTGAGCTTGCTTGGTGGTTCTGAGCATAATCAGATTTGCATGTCGTCGAAGTAGCTTGTACGATATATCTTATTGCTGAGTAGATGCAAGATAATTCAAAAGAAGGACACGAGTACAAGATAAAGAGTTTTGTTGATCCATCGTACCCTTGGTTGACAACCCGATATCGCGCTGTGATGTGGTGATGGTCTTGGTTGCTCGAGCAATGCTGCGTATGGTGATGCCGTGAGAACTTGTAATGTAGGATCCCCTTCATAAGGTCAAGTCTGATAAATAATAAGCACATACGACCATAGATGGTAGAAAACTCGGGATCCCGTCCGCTCTCCCATAGATAAGCTACCAATCGCCTGACTAGTAGTTGGGTCGGTGACGACCAGCGAATCCCAGGTGTTGTATGTTTTTTTTTCCTTTTGCCTTTTAGCACGTAGGTTATTCCTTCCTCTTTTTCGGCTCCTTCGTCGGCTCTTTGTGTTCCCTTCTGCTTTTTTTTCTTATTATTTGACTTATGGATGGAAATCGGTTTGTAAACAAACGGGCACTTTATCTACTGGACTGGCACGACTGTGTGGATCGGCATCTTGAAGCGACGAGCTAAAAGCTGACGTACCATAACGCCGAGTTCACAATCAAGATAGGCGTCTTGTCAGAAATTGGAAAATGATTCCACGGTGATAGACGTCGTCGAGCAGTTAAGGCGGCTCCGTGTTGCCATGGCTCTCAACGTTTCATCTTCTATCTTATGACGTTGTAGTCGTGAGAAGGGGTCACCTACATTGTTCGTCAGCGTAGTATCGAGACCTCCCCGGATCGAAACACGTACGACTTACACACGCAACCAACAACCCATCCACTAAACTTCTTCTTAACCAACATCTAGCTAGGTAACGGCAATGTTACGGAAAGATAGCGGAGTACTACGCTCTCCCCCCTCCCATATCTGAAGCATATATAAACCTACTTCTTCACTCACACTCCAGTCTCCAGGCCACACACTACTCCCTCTTTGTCACTAAACTACACTCACCTCCTCAACAGCCACTTAACCCACCATGTCAAGCAAACCAGTCATCTACATCGTCCCCGGCGCCTGGCAGCTTCCCACCGCCTGGTCTACCTTCGCCACCATAGCCAAAGAGTCAGGCTACCCCGTCACGTTCAGCCAATTACCCACCGTGGGCGGAACCGAAGTGCCCCTCGCCGCTCTTCCGGACGACGTGAAAGTGGTGCAAAGCAATCTCCAAAAGCTGGTCAACGAGGAAGAAAAGGACGTGATTCTTGTCGGTCACTCTTCAGGCGGTCTTGTAGCCAGCTGTGCCGCCGAGGGCTTCGATGCTGCCAGTCGCAGGAGGGAGGGTAAGAAGGGGGGTGTGATTCAGGTGGCGTTTTTGGCGGCATTTGCGGTGAGGAAGGGGGAGACGATGTTGGAGATTTTGGGGGAGGAGAAAAGGGATTGGTTTTTTATGGGGGATGAGGTATGTTCAGGGAATTCCGCATTACCCGCCGGTCTTCCCCCAGACTGAGTGGGAATGACGACTTACGACCTTTGGTAGGGTGACCGCACCTACCTCCACGAGGAACCAGCCATCGACGCTCTTCTCAACGATCTGCCGGAGAAGGAACAGAGATACTGGGGTAAACAAGTCACGCATACCTCGGTTGGTTTGTTCAACACGCCCTCTACTTTCGAGCCTTGGAACAATGGGATTCCTTGCTCGTATATCTATTGCGAGAGGGATAACGGGATTCACATGCCCCGTCAGAAGGTAATGCGCGACCGACTGGGGCCAGATGCGAAGGAGGTTTATCTCGATTGCGGCCACTGTCCGTATTTGAGCATGCCGAAGGAGTTGCTTAGGGCGATCGAGGAGCTTATTGCGTGATGGAAGCGAGAGCTACATGGACACTCCGCGTTATTCGCCGCCTGGATTGTTGCAATCAACTTGCTTTGCAGCAATGCTGCTCAAGGGATGGACCGGCAAGAGCTATCACAAAGAATCGCGGCCCCTGGGTGGCGTTTTTCTTCCATTGTCTGGGTTGACAAGGAGGAGAAGATCCCGCTGACAAGATCTTTGTCTTTCAGGGGGTCAGGAGATAAAGGCCGTTGAACAATGGGACAAAGAACGGAAGAAATCACCAACCTTAAAGCTAAGAATAAAACAACCAGATGACAAAGTTCCGTTGGTTCGTTGGGGCGTGATGTTGCTCAAAGCCGAATGAATCATGGGGGCAATTCCAACCAGCCGCCTTATATCCCCATGCGACCGTATCGAACTTGCTTTCTGTTCTGCTGCCAACTGAACAGCACCCTTGTTCACACGCAGAAACAACACCAACTGTTCTGTTACTCTTTCCAAGCAGCAGAAATCGTGACATAGCAGATCGAGCTCCAAAAAGCAGAGAGAGCAAAAGCCAAACTCCCACCGTCAAGATCAAGATGGTCGCCATCCGCCGCAAAGCCTCCTTCTCCCACGAGAGTGAGGTGGGTGATACCATCCACGTTTGCCTCTCCGACACCATCCACGTCCACCCCCCCAAACCCAAGCGCCGACGCACGACGAAACCGCCTCCAGCAGCAGCAAAGTCCCCAGTGTCGACCACATACCCTCCTCTGGATCCCAACACCGGAGCGCCTATTCCTGACCCGCTCCTTGACGACGTCTACCGGCGCTTAACACTCTCCGAGCTTGAGGAGGAACTTTCCAAGGCCGAGGCCAACATTTCTACCGAGGATGGCGGTTACTCAATCCCCACGCACGGTCAACGCACCCAGCGCTTGCTTCACTCGCTACTCCAAAATGCTTCCCACCCCAAAACCAATTTTACACCCGACACCGACGCCAACAGCGACTCCGATCCCATCGAAGCGCTCTACCTCAACCAGTCCCAAGCCACAGCATTGATCGAATCTCCCCACTACGATCCCAACGTACTTTTGATCGTCCAAGATAAGCGATACTTCGAACCCGCTCCTGCCGTCTCCCTCCCATTTACCAGCTCTCAAACCCAACCAAAACCGGAGGCCACAGCCGGGAACAACACAGACCGATCCCAATACCGACCCATCACCCTCTTCTTCAACCACCTCCTCCCCACTCTCCACCGACAAGTCTCCGTTCAGATTCCCAGCCAACCAGTAACCGAGCCTTCGGGGCAGTTGAGGACGTTGAGGTCGATTCGCGCGCGGTTTCACTCGGATTCGGAGGATGCACATGAGGTACATGGAGAGAAGAATAAGAAGGATGATCCGTGGAATGTTTTGGATTTGTCGACGCCTATACCTTCTACTACCCCTTCGTTTTTGCAAGGGCCGGGGAGTCAATTGTTGAGATACATCCGTTCGGAGGTGCTGATGGCTGGTGGTTCTGGTGTTATTTCGCCTCCGCCGTCTCCTACGGTGGCTGAGTCGGGGTTGGTGACGCCGCCTGGGGATAGGAGGGGGTTTACGCCTGTCCTTGAGGGGGGAAGCACTCCTGAGCTTGAGTCCACTGCTACTCCTGAACCCAACTCGAACACTCTCCTCTTTCCTAACCTTACTGTCAACCGCGACTCTACCCCCGATCCCACTTCCATTTCCACTCCCACTCCCAATCCAACACCCTCACCAGCTCCCAATAGAGCTTCCACCCCCAGCCCAACACCAACCCCCAACACACCACCAAACACAACCCCTTCCAAAAAGCGCGGCCGCCCTCCCAACTCCAACTCCAAATCTCCATCCCCCAAGAAACAACGAATAACGCCCAAGACGCCAGAGAAAAGAGCAGAACGCCTCCGTGCCTCCCCCTCTTCCTGGTCCGAATGGACCAACGTCCAATCGTGGTCCCTCCTCTCCCAAGGCGGTCACCACACCCCACCTCACTGTGATGCCTTTGGTTTCGACACCTGGATTACCGTCCAGGAGGGGATGGTTGGGTTCGGGTGGTTGTCTACCGCTTCGTCCACACCCGAATCAAAAACTGAGGTTTTTGGCGAGAGGGAAAACTGGGCCGCGGATCCCCACCACTACGCCTCAGGACCTCGGTGGAGGTTCGTGATATTAAAGCCGAAACAGACGGTGTTCTTTCCTAGCGGGACGGTGCACTTTGTTTTTCGACTTAAGAGTCAGGATAGTTTGAGTGTGGGGGGTCATGTGTTAAGGTGGGATGGGGTGGAGAGGTGGTTGAGCGTTGTGCTTGAGCAAATGCGGAATGGGGAGATTACGAATGAGGATATGGAGTGGGGGACGGTGAGGAGGTATGTGGATGTTGTTGGGAAGTTGGTTGCTAGGAGGGAGAAGGAAGGGGGAGTAGACCAAAAAAAGGTGGGGGAGAGATGGGAGGGGTTGGTTAAGGTATGTTTATCACCCGTTGAGATGTAAGGGGAATGGATGGGTTGCTAACGGTTAATCACACAGGAGTTCAAGGAGTTAATGAAGCGAAGCAGATGTCGGTAGAAGAAGTGAATTGGAGGACATATAGAGAAGGCTACAGAGAAAGCATGCTGGCTCACTTGCTTGTTGGATGCGATGCGATGGGATGTAGACAGAAGGGAAGCCATATACAGAGTATTAGACAGAAAATAAAGAGGAAGACAAAATAAACAGAAACGATATCCAGAGAGCCGCCCATGTTTTTATCTCCCTGGTTGTATCCCATGACCCCTTTCAAACAAAACAAAACAAAACTCCTTTAACCTCCCATATTACGCAGTGCCGTTCTGAGCTCCCTGCTTCTCTTGGTCCTGAATCGGAGGCGCTGATACGGTAGGGTTGAACCGACCTGCTGTCTCCTTCCTGTCTGTACGCGAGCTTTCTGAACTGCTGGCCTTGCTAGTGCCATGGTCCATGCTCTTTCTGACTCCGTGATCTTCGCTGTTCCTGAATTTGTTCGTCAACGTCAACACCGGTTGCATAAAACCAGTGGGCTCTCCAGCCTCTTGCTTGGCCTTTTTCTCCCGTTCGTTCTCCATTTTGTGCATCGCTTCAGCAGTGAGTTCCTGCTTCAGTAGTCGCTCCAAGACATCCTTCTTGCGAGTACGCCTATCGCCGATGGTAATGAGCAAACCGGCAGTACAGTTGGCAGCAATGGAGCAGCAAAGGACCGCGGTGGTCACTGCACTCTTTCTGGTGTGGTAATCCGTGGACCAGGTATAAGAACCGAGAGTGATCTGGAGACAACTGTGCAAATCCAGCAAGCAAATAATGGCAATGAGCAAGCCGATAGGGAAGGCATGGTGGGTTCCCGTTTCGTGAGGCTTGTAAAAGGTGTGTGACTTGGCCAGCTTCTTTTGATGGTGGACGAATCTGGTTTGTGATTTCTCGGAGAGGACAGGGATGAACTCGTCGTCATGTCGGACCTCTGTCATGTGAGGGTCTACGGGGGCGCGCTCAATGTCTGCTTGTTCGAGGGCGGCTTGGGTTTGGAGAGGCACGTCATTGGGATCCTTCAAAGGGACCAACAACTTTTTGCGAAGCTTGATGGTTTTGAGGTCTGGATGAAAGTCAGCATTAAGCTAGATTTTGACGGAATGGCAAGGCAAACACTTACGATAGCGAGCCACAAAGATCATGTGGTATGTGTCGACCGCCCGGAAAGGAGCAAGACCATCACCGACAACAGCAAACAAAGCAACAAGGACATTGTCAATGACGTTGATGGTGTACAGCTGTTTGTCGCCGACGTAGATCCAGCCGATAAGGAAAAGAACCCAAGCAAGACCAAACACAGTGATCAAAAAGGCATAGAGGGTAACAAGGAAGCCCAGCGGCCGTCTGACGTACTTTCCAAAGGCCTTCATGCGCTGCTTGAACTTGGAACGCTTTGAGTGGAGCATATGTCGGACATAGTCGTTGAGCATCCGGATGTCTTCCTCGCGCCATCCCTCCAGAGTAGCATCCTTGGGCAGGATGGCATACTGAGGAGCAGTCAGGACGCTCGAGAAACTGTGGACGTGAGGTGGAATTGGACGCTGATCCGGGCTCTCGTCTTCTACTCCACCCTCGCCTGTGGTTGTGGTCGTTCGTATAGTACGAACATCCTCCTGGGAAGGGGGATAGGTGCCGGGCAAGTTGGGCGGTAGAACTGGTAGCTGGGAGAGATCATATGTCGGTCTTCGGTTGACGAATCTACCCAGGGAAGGAACGAAGAGGGAGTTTTGGACGTTGGTAATGGACGACAACGTGGCAACTTCTGGGTCTATAGTATAGAGTAGTTAGCATCGTGAGGAGTGAGAGGCTGAAAAAAGTGTTACATACCGATAACATCCAAAAAGTCTACAATACGCGAGTCGTATATGTCCTGTTCTGCCTGTGCCTGAGCATCCTCGGGGCTGACATGGTTTTCTGCACGGCGACGACGTGGTAGAAGATTTCGGAAGGTGCCCTGGTGGCGCAAACCAGGGTGCTTGGGCTCGACATTGATAGATGGCTGGGCCAGGACGTCTTCATTGATGGGAGAGAGATGAGCAGCTGGTGGCTGCGGCACTTGTCCTCCAACATGATCAGGAACTAGCGGTGTCGATTTGTGCATGATGGGTTGATCATCAGCCCAGTTTCTGGCGCTAACCGGCCGTTGGGGTTCTGAGCTGGAACGACGTCGACCTGTTGTCGCTAAAGGTGCCGGGGCATCTTGGGGTTGACCTAATCTCGAGCTCTCGGATGGAGCGCGTAGTCTTCGAAGACGGATTGCGGATTCTTGACGAGTGGGAGGAGGAGGGGCTGGACGGTGAGGCACCAGATCGGGCTGTTGTGATGGTTGAGGTTGACTCTGCTGCTGGGGATCATGGAGTGTAGGCGGCCGCTCGTTGATGGGACTAAGAGCTGTTGGTGGTGGAATGTCTGCTGCTGCCGGGCGTGCATCTGCTAGTTCGAGCAACGATGGGAGTCGAGTGGATGTTGTGCTCGTCCGTCGAACATCTTCGGCTGTGAAATATTCACCTTGGCTGGCATGCCCCTGATTTCCTCCATTCTGTGGTTGCTGCATTGCACCCGAGAGCACCGGCTATCCAAGCGTCGTAACGAAGTGTCTCGTGTAGCAGTGGTCCGTCTTTGTCCAAACGAGGAGAGGGAAAATTGGAGAAGGCTCGAGAAAGGAAGGAGGGGGTTGGAGAAGGGCTGCCTGTTCCCGTTGCTCGGTTTTGTTTGTTCCTTCCTTCGAACCTGACTGAGTAAGGGCCTTGACAGAGCAGGCGGGAGCTTGAGACACGAAACAGACACAAGTAAAAACAGTCTGGAGTAATGACAGATAAAATTCCAACATTTAAGGTAGGTAGCAGTGAGCAATACCAGCCATGCAAATCATTAGCACAAGATCTAGAATACCGTCACCACATGGCCAGCCCAAGGGATGGGTCCATGCCAACCAAGGTCACAGACAAGATCCAAACCAGGGACTGGTTTTTGTGGACAGGCATCGTCCCTAAACAAGTCCCAATTTCCCTGTCTTTGACCAAGTGTGCCTGTGACGTCATGCTACGGCCAGCCAATCAACGTCTATTCCGCGGCTGTTTCAGATGAACAGCCACCGGTATCGAACGATAACCGTCAATACAAAACATCTACTAGACAATGCCCACGCATTGTCTCCAGCAATTCCATCGACGGGTCCATCAAGGTTGCATCATGACTCCGAATATACTCAAAGCTCAATCTCCGCCTGCCTGCCCTTATACTCAACCTTCAAAAACGGATCCACCCCCATCGAGAACCCAAACGTCCTCACCTTGGGGTCAGACCCCTCCGGCAGCCTCCACTCGTAATTCAGCAGCAGATAAATCACGGCAATCTTGACCTCATTCGCCGCAAAGAACCGTCCGGGACACGCGTGCTGCCCGTGTCCGAATCCCAAGTGGTCCGGCCCCGTGCTCACCAGCTGCGCCACGTTCTCCTTGCCCGCTCCGGGCGTCTCGCGCATCCTCAAAAACCGTCTGCCGTCCCACTTGTCCGGCTGCTCGTACACTTCCGAGTTCCACATGTTGTGCGCCGAGACCGCCACGATGCCGCCCTTGGGGATCAAGGTGCCGTCTGACAAAGTCACGTCTTTGTCGACGTAGCGACGCATCGAGACCATGCCGACGGGCTTGAGACGTTGAGACTCCTTGATGACGCTGTCGAGCAGCTTCATGTTGTACAGCGACGTCTTCTTCCACCCGCCTTCGCTGAGCACCTGGATCATCTCCTCGCGTAGGGGGTCAATGTATTCGGGGTTTTGCATCAGGTTGGTCATTACCTGGCAGGTCAAGTCGGACGTGGTGTGGATGGCCACCAGGGACATGACCAGCTGCGCAACGGCTGGGTCGTAGTACTTGCCCTTGGCCGTCCGCTCGAACCACTCAATCGCGTCGTCGTGCTCAGCTTTGCCGCCGTTGGCTGCCTTTTCTTGACGTCTCTTTTTGAGGACCGGGTCGATGATGGTGCGGGCTACCCGGACGTGGGCGCGCGCGCGCTGGCATGAGGGGAGGAACCAGTGGACGATAGGCCGGAGGGCGGCCGGCCAGAGACGAAGCTCTTCGGCGGCGCGGAAGCCGTCCATTGTGTACTGCTGCGTAACCTTGAGCCATTCCTCGTTGCGGCAGAGTTCCTCGCCGAGGAAGACGCGGGAAGAGATGCGGGCGATGATGGGGAGGATCTTTGAGCGGATGTTGATGGTGGACCACTCGCCGTTGGCTGGCTTGGGGAGGATGTCCTCAATCGCCAAGGAAGTTTCCTGGGCGAGGGGCTCGGTGACCTTGTCTGTCATCGTTTGTTAGCTTCGTCGCTTTGTCTCGGTCAAGGCAAGGGTTTGACATACTCAGGTACTTGGTAAGATCCCTCATGATAACCTCTTGGACAATGTGCGAATCCCGGCTACCCTCACGGAACCCTTCAAAACCAGGGAGATGCGCATGGAAGGCCTAGTTCTTCTTGTCAGCCTCAGTCCCCATTTTACATCTCACCACGGATCGAAGGGGTAACAAACCTTATAAGTCCACTTCGAAAAGCTCAACCGATCGTCACTCTTGATCTCATTGGCAAAACGCGGCGGCAACAATGTGACCTCACCAAAGTCGCTGATGACACGGCAAGGCTTGTCGGGGTTGGCCTTGAACCACTTCGCAATCATCTCCCGAGAGCCAGCCACGAACTCCTTCTTCGGTCTCGTGTCGCTAAACTCGAGGGGACCCCTGGGGTTCAGGTGCTTGATGTTCTTCGGGTATCTCGGTCCTTGGAGGGAGTACACGAGGACGGCCAAGAGAAAAGCCGTGACAAGGTAGGGGAAGGGCTTCGCTGAGGGGTCGGTGATGGACTTGATGTCGAACCGCTCCATCCACGAGGGGATGGAGCTGGGTGTGGCCGAGGGGTTGGCCATGGTTGCTGTGTTGATGTTCCCTCGAGACTGTGGTGGTATTATAATGCCCTTGATGAATTTGAAAAGGTAAGAGGTGAGAGCGAGTGTTCAAAACACACGCAGTCGAGGACAGTCGAGATCTTTATAGGTCCTACCAGTACATCTGGGTGACATAAAACCGGAAGCTTTGTGTCCCCTCCCCAACTTTATCCATTTTCACAACTCGTTTATGAAACGGCACAACATCCTTGCTATATTGATAACATGACCGTCTCTTGCACAAAGCCCCCAAGCCTCAACGGGATATGAAGATCGCTGTATAACACTTCGAGATCTGGAACCCCAGACGGACGAGCCCCTTGCCGGCTCCTTACCGACACGTCAGTAATGGAAATGGTGCGAATCCGGTAACCGTTGAGTGCAGAACTAGTAACCGTTGGGTGCAGACCTACATTATCGCTGAGTAAGCCCAACCCAGCCGCGCCAGTACACCGTGTGTAATTGAGGCCATATAAACGATGCCCGCGCATCACCAGATCTACGTCGTTGGCGTTATTTTTTACGTGAAGTTATTCAGAGTTATTAATCTAATCAATTGTCTACTATAGAGGGTATTAATACGGTTATTACTATTATAACTGCTATCCCCCTTGCTAGCTCTATTGCTACACTTGCTACACTTGCTGCCCAGAGTGTACGTGCCCACCCTGATTTTGATACCCGCTATGTAAGTGCTGCCTAGAATACTAGAGAGCTCCTATATATCCCTATAAGTAAGAGTAAGGCATTAGAGGGGGTACTATAGGAGCTAGGGCTCGCTACTTATATTGCGTTATTAGTATTATAACTTATCCCTCTCCCTATTATTAATTAGAAGGCGGCGGACCGTCCTAATATTAAAGCAGCTATTTAATAGCCGTTGGCGGCCTATAATTAAATTGGTTAGAATTAGTAAGAATTAGTATATAGCCGTAAGACGGTTGTTACTAGACTGGCGGCTACTATTAGACTTGGGGATAGGGAGATAGGGAGGGAGAAGGATAGTAAAAAGGCGAGGGTAATGTTATGGCATGGCTGGATGGGCTCCTAGAGCACTAGCTACTAGGCACCTTAGCACATCGGATGGAATAAGGCTTATGTTCTTATCGATAAGCTTTACGGATCGGGAAGGCGGCGACGACTGGCAGTTCTAATTTATATATCCAAAACTGTAATACCTTCGTTTAACAACTTCCCTTTCCTCCTTATATTTAATATTACTTTAATTTATAGCTTCTAGTCTTATAGTTTATCTCTCGTAGGATTACGCTTTTATATAATATTAAATATTATCCTTTCTTTGACCGGGGACGGCATTATAATATCCTACTCGTAACCAGTACGTTTGACGACTAGTCTAATATTCTTATTAGTACGCTATTACAACTAATTATTCTTTTAATCACTCGAACGGAAGATCCCTAAAGTCTCACAATCGACGTACGCTATTGCAATATAGTGAGCAATTCACCCCCCTATCTCCCGCCCCAAATTGAGCCAATTATACGATATTTAACGCCGGAAATAATAATAATAAAACCTTTATTTACAATAGCTTTAGCTTAAACTCGAACGGCTTTATTTCGAACTCTAGTTTAGAAGAAAAAGTTAACCTATTTAATTAAATAGGCAACGACGGTGGGTTTAAGCCGATTGTTAGACTTTATAACCCCTTTATGTAGTTCGGCGGTTAGTAAAAGGATTTGTTTAACTATAGCCTGTTTAATATAGATTTATCCAAACTAAATATAGCTTCAATTTTAGAAATAAAATACAACTTATAGGGAGAATTGTAGGAAAAGAAACCCTAATATCTATCTACCCTTATTAAATAAATTAGAATTTATAGGTTACTATTCGTTAAAAATGTAGACGATTCCTTTACTTATATACGGAGTAATAAAAAATCCGTACCCTCTAACGTCGACCTATAAGCGGTTTTATAAAATACCCGGAAATAATTTAAAGGCAAAGGGAAGGTAGTAGCCAATCTAATACTAAAGAAACCCTTACCCTTATCTATATTACTTTTTAAGAAATCCGAATCCCTTTTACTAATACTTTTATAATTCCTACCGATTACGTTGTAAAAGCTGGGTCGATAAATCTCCTGATAATTAATATTAAACCCGAATCTACTTCTCGATACCGAATCCAACCGCTCCTATTATATCCTAAATATTTAATTATAATAAATATTTAATAAGGATTAATATATACTAACCCGGGCGGATATAGAAATTACTATAATTGAGGACGGATAGTTTAATAACGGAGTGATAATTTCAGTTTATAAGAGTAAATATTTGAAGAGATTATACCCCTACGCTAAATTCCTCTGTTAGAACTTTAAAACGAAGGATTTTACAACTGAAATCATTCGAAAAGTAGACGCGATTTATATTAATTAGGAGAATAAGAACGCGTAGGGAAACGTAATTTATTTCCGACTAGTTTCTAAAGCTATAGAAAATAATAAAAGATTTGGTAAATAGGGATTGAATATCCTCGATAATTTTATAAATGAAAATATATTCTACTATGCGTATTGGATAGACCTAGAGGCAATATAGTAAGAATTTTAAGGTTATATTATATTTAACGAAGTTTAATTAGATATTATTTATTATTTCCTAAGAATCCTCAAATATACGAATTAAAATATTATTAATTTCGATATTTAGACTATATATTTTACTAATTAAATTTACTAATTCTATTAAGAGAATATCTAATTCGATTATAATTTAGTAAAACTCTACGCATAATTAGAAATTAATAAGGCCGAAATCCCCTTAGAATTCGAAGAATAGTATTAAGCCTTCGAAGAACGAAATAGATTCCTAATAAAAAAGTTCGCCGCTATACCCCCCGTCCCTATTAATGCGTTTATATCGAATACTATTCCGTTTATAAAACGAGGGGTTACCTTTATATTTAATATTAAATAAATAGGTATAAATAATTATAGTAGTGTAATAGAAGGAAGCGGCTTACGGGAATATATATCCGACCTTTTACTACTAATATAGATGGCGAATACCTGTATCCGTACTTATATTAATAATAACCCTTTTAATAATCCTTTAAATAACGATTCTTCTTATAAAGACTATTAAGAAGACGACTGGTTAGACCCTATACCGCCGGTACTGTTTACTAGTAGAAGGTATAATTTAGTCGGTCCCCTAAATATAGTCCTATATTAAAAGAGATCTATAAAAGTAGTAGATCCTAATATTTTTAATAATAACCCTAATACTAATAAAGTATTATTTAATGTATAGATAATATAAATAAAATATAAATTATAGATTAATGTTAATTATTTTAATAGCGAGTAGAATTGTATTAGTAAAGTCTACTCTCGGCTAAGTAGAGTAATATCGGAAGGGATCCTCTTATACTTTAATAGCGAATACTTAGAAGTTATCGAAATAATAAATATATTATTGGAGTATTTATAGAACGATTACTATAACTATAATACGAAGGAAATAGCCGTCTAGGAATACGAAAAATTGAAGATAAAGCTATTAGAGTACTTCTAAGACTTTAAGATGACGTTTATAAAATTGGCTAGTCGCTATATAGTACCCAAATCCCTCTAGAAACGAAATATATGATGTAAAGTAATTTAAGAATTAATAATTCCGGCCGAAACGACGTATTTAAAGGAGTATAAGACTTTTAAAGACTATTATATTCTTTTGTAATTATTAGATCCTAATATCCGAAGGAGCGGTGAAGAGTAGCGTTAGAAAAATAGGAAAGCCTATATATAAACGACTAAACCTTATGCAAATAATACTAAATTAATAATAGTACTATATAATTCTATTATAATTCCTAAGTTCTACTGTCTTATTTTTGAGGAAATAAAGAAATTACGGGCCGAAAACCGGTATTTCAATTATTGCAAAGTCGGCTACTAATTACTAAATTGTTTAGAAAAGGCTAAAGTCTTTTTAATCGAGGCCTTATTAGAAGTAGAATTAAATACTATTGCCGATTAGATTTGGGGACTTAGGGGAGAAGGAGATAGTAATTACTAGGAATTATTAGTGGAAGATGGAGAAGGAATAGAATTTAGGAATAAAAAGTCCGACGAGGATTCGGAAAATTAGATACCCTAGGAAATATTTCTATTTTAAGGGAAATGTCCGTTTAAATCGATAACGTTAGTACAAAAGATTTAATTAATAATAAAACCTACCCCGAATTAAATTTAAGGGATTGTTTAGGAAGAGGAATAAAATTCTTAATTAATTATATTATAATATATAATAGATTATCTATTTCAACGCAATGTATATTAATAAATATTAGAGTAGACGGTTCAATTCTTGTAAATAAAACTTTTGTTAGCAAACTAAAAAAACGATTAAAATTCGAAGGGTATTCGGACTTTATTCCCGGATTGGTTACTCCTTTTAAAAAGGTATAACCGGATAAAATTAAGGAGGTATTCAAAGGATATATGTAAATTAATAATATAATATATAATAATAAATAGTTATTCGTTTTACTTATATTAAAAATCGATATAATTATCGGAAAGATATAGTTAGTAAAATTTAACGTATTACCTAATTATAGAAAGAACGTACTACTATTTCTACTAAACGTAGTATTAATTTATATAATTAAGGATATCGACGTAGGAAAGAATACTCCTTTAATAGAAAACCCTTCCTTTTAAGAGGACGTCGAGCGACGAGAATAATTAATGAAGGAGGAGGATATAAGACGAGAAGCGGGAAAAAGAACGTAGGAGAGGAAAGCCTAATAGTAAGTATTAGTATAGTTATAAGAATTCGAAGTATTCGTATACGAATTGAATTAACCTGTGGCCGTATGCGAACTATAAATTTTATTACCCGCGGAGGAGGAAGAAACGGAATTAAATATAATAGATTAGAGGCCGGTAGATTTGAATTAGGTAATACTACGGAGGATATTATCTTCCTATTCTTGTATATGTTAATTTAACCGAATAGATTACGAATTGGCTAGGATTAAGGTAATTATTAAGTACAACCGAAATAAGCCTATTACTATTATATAAATATACCCGCTATAGGACGAAAGGGGACTTTATAAGTTAAAGAAAGATTAGGGATAGACGAAAAATAGATTAATTGATTTAATTATAATTAATAATAATATTTTTAATATATATTTGAAGAAAAAGATTAAACCGGAAATAATAAATTTATACGAAATTAACGGTTTTATTGAAGTTAAGCGGGTAATATATTTTTTTAAAGACGACGACGAAGACCTATAACGTTTTATTTTCGAGAAAGTACTAGAAGACTACTATAATCCGGAGGAATTAAAGGTTTTCAGTAAAGTATAATTAAATATATTTCTAAACTTAAGAATAAGAATCGATTACGAAATTAAAATATTCGAAGGCTATCGATTAGAAGAATTGAAAATTAACTTATTCTATAGAATAATTCTAGAAAAATTAGAAGAATATTGTAAATATATTATTGAAAATCTATAAAAGGGATTTATCGAGGCAAATTTAATACCTTAGGCCGCCTCGGTATTATTCGTATTTAAACTTAACGGTAGAGGACTACGCTTTTATATAAATTATAAGAAATTAAACGCTATTTTTCAAAAGGATTAGTACCCCCTACTATTAATCGAAGAAACGCTAATTCGTATTAATTATATTAAAATCTTTATTAAAATCGATATTTATTAAATATTTTATTGTATATAGATAATAGTAGGCTAAAAAGACCTAACGATATTTAAAACGAATTTCGGGGTATATTATTATAAAATTCTATTATTTGGGCTATGCGGCGGCCCTTCTAATTTCTAACGGTTTATAAATAATAAATTTATAGGATATTAGGATTTTTATAGTACTTATATCGACGATATCCTTATTTTCTCTAAATTATTAGCGGAATATAAAATTTATATAAAAAAAGTCTTAAAACAATTGAGGGATATAGGACTATAAGCCGATATTAAAAAATACGAATTTTATATAACGAAGACGAAATTTCTAAGGTTTATTATTAGTACTGAGGGTATTTTAGTAAATCCCGAGAAAATCTCTATAGTAAAAGATTAGCCGAAACCGACTATTCTAAAAAGCTTATAAGCCTTTCTAGGCTTTTATAATTTCTATAGGAAGTTCGTAAGAAATTATAATTATATAATTCGGCCTCTTAATTCGATAACGAAGAAAAATAAGGTCTATAAATAGTCGAATAAATATTAAGAGGCGTTTAAAGTATTAAAAATAGCGTTAACTAAAATACTAATCTTATTTTACTACGATTTTAATTATAAAATACGTTTAGAAATTAATACGTTAAATAAAATATATATTGGAATATTATCCTAACGAAACCCCGAAGGCGATTAGTATCCTATTGTATTCTATTCGGAGTCGATAGTACCCGTAGAATTTAATTACTCTATTTATAATAAAAAGTTATTAGCCGTAGTAAAAATAATTAAATTATAGAGACCGGAGTTTAAAGATAGCGATTTCGAAGTTATTATAAATTATTAAGCCTTAGAATATTTCTCTATAAAGAGATTACTAAATTTATATTAAGCGGGATAATTAAAATTACTTTCCGAATTTAATTTTAAAATAATTTATCGATTAGGTAAAAATAATATTATAACGGATTCCTTATTAAGAAAATCTAAAAAGTTGAAAACAATCCTATAGAAAAAAGACGACTAATGTATATTATATTTATTCAAACTTATAATTAAAAATTACTTTATTTATATAGGCGATAAAGAGGAAACGCCGACGGCTATTTTAAACGCAATCTTTAATATAGATAAAGAGGAGAGTAATAGACCGGCGGATAAGGGGAGTAATAGATTAGTAATCCTATTAGTAGATAGGATTTTTAAAATTAATCGATTAGATGAATCCTTATCGATATACCGGGTAAAAGCGGAAGTCGGGGATAAATACTTTATAGTAGAAAACGGACTCCTCTTATATTATAGTTAATTAGTAGTATTAGACGTAGAAGAGGGGAAGATACGCACTTAAATTATTAGGCTATATTATAATATTCTACTTATTATATATTTAAACCGAAATAAAATAAGGTAATTAGTAGGTAAGTAGTACTAGTAGATAAGTATAGCCTTCGATATTAATAAGTTTGTAAATAATTACTAAATTTATAAATTATTAAAAGTATTCCGAAATAAGACCCCGGGCCTATTATACCCGTAGGCGATTACGCTAAATAATAGGATATAGTAGTCTTTAATAATCGATTTCAAATTAATATTAAAAGGAGAAAACGAATACAATAACTTTATAATAATAATAAATAGGCTATCTAAATTATTATAATATATACTTTACTTTACTATTATTATAGTTAAATAAATTGCGTAATTATACTATAAAGGTCCTTATAGAGTTTATAACTTCTTAAAGGACGTTATAAATAATTGAGGACTATAATTTATTATTAAATTTATATAAGAGTTAACCTAAATCTTAAATATCGAATAAAAGTTAAATTTAACCGGGTATTCCTAAATAACGGGTTAAGTAGAAATTATAAATTAATACGTCGACTAAAAACTTAGACTATTTATAAATTATAATTAAGATAATTAGGTACGGGTAATACTAGTCCTCAATATAATTTAAATTTCGTTCCTATATAATAGCTTTAGAAGGTTATCGCCTTACGAGATTGCCCTAGGTTACCCTATATACTTCCCGTTTTATTAGGATAAAAGGACAATTGTAGTAAAAGATAAACTACTTCGAAGTGAAGCCTAAGCTTTAATAAAAACCCTCTATATTTATTACGAATAGGTATGTATAGTAATAAATAAAGTATAAGAATAATAAACTAAATAAACTAATTGATATTACTATAAGCCGGACTTCGGAATAGGAAATAGAGTTTTTATTATTAAGAAAGGGTAATCGACAACCAAATTTAACGATAAATTCGACTACTTATTTACCCAAATACTATATAAAATTTTAGGAATAAAAGGGGTATTATACGAATTAGATTTACTAAATAATTAGAGAGGAAATAAAGTATATTATACGGATAAATTGAAAAAAGACGCCGGTAATCCCTTACCGAACTAGGCTAACGAAAACCCTAAAGGGATAATTCTAAAAGGTAATAAAGAAAGCGAAGAGGAAGTAGAAGAGTAGGAAGTAGAAGAAATTCTAGTATTTAAGATTACTAATAGAAAATTGCTCTATTAAACCTATTAGATGTAAGGGGTGCAGTATAGTTGGCACAGATGCTGGCCTAATGAATCGATAAGGTTCTACGAAGAAGAAAAGAGGGAAAAGGAGTGCCTATTGGGCAGGCCTGGCTAGCTGTCCTTTTAAGGGACGTACGTATAGGCTAGAGGGTTGCCGGTACGGTAAGGCACCTAATTAGGTATACCCTGCCGGACTAATTGTAAATTAGGCTCGCCTGGCAATTACTAAGTATATTAGCTACGGGTACTAGCCTTATAATATTAGCCCCCCTCTCCTCCTCTAATCAAATAATTAGATATATACGCGTGACTCTATACGTGTATTCTAAATATTAGACGATAAGCCTCCTTTCTACTTACTGCGCGTATATCCTATTTATTTTTGAAATCCCCTTCTTTCTTTCTTTCCCTCTCCTTTTTCCTCTTTTAATTATTATTATATTAAACTATAAATATACCTTTAAACCGTTGCTTCCCGTAGTTTAATCCTTCTTATTTCTCGTCCTTCTCTTATTATTATTATATTCCTACCTATTTATTATTTTTATTCTTATTGTTATTCTTACTAATCCGTCCGTATTATAGACCGGTTGCGAATAAAATATCCGGCTCCCCCTTCAACGTTATTATAATATAGTAATTCTTTATATTTTAATAGTTTTAATAATTATAGTATTAATTTTAACCGCCGTCGTCTCCCTAAATTCTTATTCCGGTTTCGAAGAAGCCTAAGATTTTTAAGCCGGTATAGACCCGGTTTAGTGCCTATTCCGTTAGTATTAGCAAAATTATTATTAATAAGGAGATCGCCGTTATTATTACTTAAGCCTTTATACTTTAGCCTTCTTAGTGCGTATATTATTTATTATACGGTTACAATTATATTACGCCCCTTATTAGTAGTACGGCTATTATTTACGTATTTTATTAATACGCTAAAATCGTTTATAAGGTTACTTTTATTTGGGTTTGGAAGATTTTTACGGCCTAATATACCGTTAAATATATTCCGGGACTTGAGCGTACCCTCTTCGTCGCAGTTTTTAAATCGCTCTTTAATTTTGTTCTCTTAGAGGAGAAAGGAATTATCCTAATATAAGTCTTACTATTCTTCTATTCGTTATTTCTTAATTCCGTTCTTTATTTAATTTTATTTTTTATTTAATTAACCCTATTTTTTATAGCGAATTTTGGAAGAGAGTTGGTGCGGCCGTCGCCTACGAGCCGGCGCCCTTTATTACCTCTGTTTAATCCGGCGATATTTCTTCGTTAGCGGTTGAGGTTGAAGATTTTAAAGAGAAAATGGTTGCTTTGGAAGTCGATATAGTAAAAGTGAAGTAGGTGGCGGACTTAATTATTAAAGCCGGTTTCGATAAGTTTATTAATTATTATAACGAAGCCTTTATTATTAAGAAGTTTGAGAAGGAGTTCTAGAAGGAGCGCGAGAAGTAGGAATAGGCTATTATTAATACCGTTAATACCGCCGTCGCTATTATTACTACGAGAGAGGTTTCCACCTTTAAGGTTATTAAACGCTATTAAAAGAATAAGGAGGATAGTACCCTTAGTAAAAGGGTTCGTTCTACGATTATAAATCCATTCGGCGGATTCGAATAGTAGGACGCTATTTATCTATTTTTCGGTATTTATCCGTCGGATGGGGTCTACTTATTACTATTTTTATTGCCTTTAGTTTTATTAGAAAACGTCCGCCTTTAAAACATTTACAACCCTTACGATATAACCCCCGAGAATTTGGCTAGCGGTAGAAAGGGTAATATTAGGCGTTTTAATATTAATAATTTTAATATTAGTAGAGTTATAAAGGATTTATTAAACGATAATATAATAAGAAATATTTAATTAGTAATTAGTAGTTTTAAGGCTTAGCCCTAATTAATTTTAAACTCTTTTTAGTACTACTTACTAATTCCTTCTGTTTTTTAATTTTATAATTAATTATTTCTAATTTATTTATAAGATTTTCGTTTTTTTAAGGATAATTCTTAATTTATCGGTTAACCGGTTTATTATTAATATTTATTACCCTATATTTTTCTTTAAATTAGTCTAAGGCTACCGTTTTTCGGAATTCGTCTAGGGGTTCCTATAATAAGATATAGTAATTCTTCTATTTAATTAGAATTTCTCGAATAATACTTTTTCGTCTTTTAGTAGTATTAGCGTAGAGAATTTTTTTTATTTAGAATTCTAATTTATTTTCGACTTCTATAATTAGCGGTTAATTATTAATAATTTTTTAGCCGGGTAAAGGGTTAGTAATTACCTAGTATAATAGATTTATATAGAAGACATTATATATTATACGGAAAAGATTAGAAAATTCAATTATATAAAGTAAGAGGATTTTAAAAATAGTATATTTAGTATATAATTAATCGAATTTCTTCTTAGGGCGGTCCGTAGAATAATTCTTAAAGTTAAATTAAACTTTATCTCTAATTTAAAAATATTTAATTAATTAACGATATTAGTTAGCGAATTTCTTTTATTTTTAAACGGCTATTATTATAGTAATTTAATATAAATTTATAATTTATTATAGTTTCTTGACGAATTAATAGGCCCGTTTTTTAGAGGAAAGAAGGGGAATTTCCGGGCAAGTCTCTTCGATTACAGAAATCGGGAATTCGGCATTATATTTATAAATAATAAAGAAAGGCATTATACCGATAGAAATATTAATATAATTATTAATAACTAATTACGCTATAGGGTATTACTTATCCTAATTATTTTAAACGTAATTAATAACCGTTTATAAGTAAGTATAAATCTCTTAATTTATATATTTAGGACTTCTATTTATTTAAAGGTAGTAAACTATATTAAGGAGACGTTTAATATTAAAGAATTTGTAGAACTTGGCTTAGAAACGGCTGGTCTAATTGGAATTTTTATTATTAATAATGGATTTGGGGAAACCGTAGTATTTAACGAAATATTAGAGGAAATACTTTATATAGAACTTTACTTCTATAAACAGTAGAGGTTTAAAGATAACGTTTTTACTAAACCGGTCTTTAATAATTTAAAGATAAATATTACCGTTAGAATTTAGGAAGTCCGTAATAAAATTTATTTAGATTTTTCGGTTAAATTAGTCCGGGACCGATAATAATTATATAAACCCCTTTTTTTATTCTTTCTAAACTTTAGTCGAGCCATAAGTATAGTAGTTTTAGAAGAATTGACGAATATAAGCGCTTAAAAATAATTAATAAAAGTGCTTAATTAGGGCGGCGATAATACCTTCTTTATTAAGGTAATTAAAAATATAAGAATTATAAATAATTTAAATAAGGGTTGTACGAAGGATATTAAATTATTAAAATTAATCTAAAAGGTTAATAGAGTTAAATTCGGTATATATAAAGGTTCCGGGGATTTAAAGACGGCTTTAATAGCAAAGCCGACTATGGGAATCGATATTATAATTAGTAATTTGAATTTTAAATTTTAAAGAAGGATTGAAATAATATTTATTATTTTAAATTATTATTTTAACTTATTAATAAAGGGAATTTTTAGGGGCTATTTAATTTTAAAACTATTATAAATCCAGATTTTCAAATACTTTTATATTTTCTTTCCCGATACAGATTATTTACGAAGCCGAAATATAGAGTAGAGTATAAGTTTTAAAGGCGGAGTCCGGGATTATCTATAGGTTATAAATTTCTTAATTTTATTCTATAAGTATATCCTATTCCCGCCGAAATAAGGCATTAGGAATTACCCTTTCCTTATTCGGATAATATTTAATATTAAAATTAAATTAAGAGAAGTATTCTACTTAGCGAGCTTAATATTTAAAAAGGCGTTACATTTTTATAAAGTATTCTAAATTACAATAATTAATAAGAATAGTAAAGGACTTATAATTCTAGAATTCAGTAGATTATTATTTAAAGTAATTAATAATTATTAATATTTCCTTATTATAAATAGAATAATTCTATTCCGTAGTATTTAATTTCTATAAATAGTAATTAATAACCGCCTACTTCTTAAAATCGTCGACTTTTTACAAAATGACCCCGCCTAATACAAAACCGTTATAATCTATTTTTAAAAAGGTTTTCCTATCCGGATCGAATTTTATAAAAATTAGGGTACGTATAAATAAGGTCTTTAATAATTGGAAGGCGGTTTTATATTCTTTAATCTATTCGAATACTACACCTTTATTAATTAATACTATTAGTAGTATAACGACTTTAGAAAATTGCAGTATAAATATTTAGTAGTAGTTAACGAAGTTGAGGAAGCTCTAGACGCCCTTTTAGGAATTAGGAGGAAGTTATTCGAGGATAGTTTTAACCTTTTCGGGGTTGGCTTAAATATTAATATTAGTATAAATAATAAAACCGAAATATTTAACCTTTTTAACGGCGAATTCGTATTTATTAGGGTTAAAGTATAGCTTTACTTTAAAGAGTTTTTGTAATATTAAACGGACCTTCGCTTTATAGTCTTCCTTCGTACCCGAAGTATAAATAAAGATATTATTTATATACGTTATATAGAATTTATCGAGATATTTATAAAGAATATAATTAATATATTATTAGAACGTTATTAGTACGCTTATTAACCTAAAGGGGATTATTAGCTATTTAAATAATTTATATTATATTCGGAAGGCCGTTTTCTATTCTTCGCTTATTGCTATACGAATTTTGTAGAACGCTTATACTATATCGACTTTTGTATATTACTTAGCGCTTTTTAAAATATAGAACGTTTTATTAATAAGCGGGAGGGGGTAGCGGTCTATTCGTATAATAGCGTTAAAGGCCTAGTAGTTGTAGTAGAAATAGAATTTGCCTCCTAGCTTCCGTACGAATAATACGGGGGCTCCGGCCTTTAAATTACTAGTATAGATAAATCCTTTATTTAAAAAGTCTTTTAGAATTTTCTTTAGAATTAAGAGTTCTTTACGAATTATATTATAGAGGGGGCCGAAGGGAATTGGAAGTTCTTTACCGTCTTTGTTTTTTTTAATCTTAATTTTATAATTAATATTAGGGCGATAGGGGTTGCGTTTATTAGCGTTTTATTTTATTTATAAGGGGAGGAGGTTATAGAATTTCTTTGGAATTATCTTTTGAAATTATTCTTTAGTGTAAACTTTTTTTGGTTGGAGTACTTTTTCGACGTCTTTTAGATTGATTGTAAATATAGCCTCTTTTACTGCTCTACTACTAAATTCCTTTTATATTTTACGGATTTAGCTAACGAAAGTAGTCGTTAATACGTAAATTGCGGATTTAATATCTTTAATGAATTTTGTGTTTGGGATTTGTTTATCCCCGATATAAGGAATCCAATAGTCTGTAATGCTTATATACAAATGCTTTTCGTAGGGAATAGAATAGGCGTATATTACTTTGAATTATAGTTTATTTAAGATAATAGGGAATTTTAGAAGCGGAACGATATAAATATAAATAGGATGAATATAATTATTAACTTCCGCTAGGAAATAGGTTAGTCTTTAGATAGTAGCGCTTTTTATAGTAGTAGAAATTCCTTTGATACGACGGGACTTAATAGGGACGATAGGAATTTGTAGATTTTTAATAACTTTTTTATTAATTACGGTATAGTATTAGTAATCTTTATTAATGAGGACGTAGAATAAATTATAGTTGTTAATAATAAGTAGAATTAATATAGGTTCTATTTCTAATTGTAATTTTGATTTGAATTCTTCTATTTTATTTAGTACGTCTATTTTGGGCTTTAGGGCCCGATTTCGCTTTGGAGTTACTCTTTTCCCTATTCGGAAGCGGAGTTATATTTATATTTATTGTTTTCTTTTAGAAGCAGAGGGATTTCGGTAGCAGTAATTTAGATACGAATATTATTATTAGAAAGGATTATAGGAAGGTAAGGGTAATTACTAATCCGGTAATTTGAAGTTTTATAATAGAAATAGAGGTTGTTGTCCCTACGTTTTTAGCGTTTATTTTTAGAAATTTATTTAGTATATTTAGAGGAAGTAGCTAAATTTGAACTATTTCGCCTTTAATTACTACGACTTCTATTTACGCCGACGCGAATAGATCCTATAATAATATTACCGTTATAGTTAAGGGGGCGATTATTAGAAGAAGAGGAAGAAAATTGGGTTTAGGATTATTAGCATTAAATACCGGACTACTAAGTATTAACGTTAGAAGCGGGAAGGTAAATACTATTATTTTGAAAGCGGCCTTTTTAATTGCAAAGGTATTTACAATAGTCCTCTTTGAATTTAGTAGTCCGTTTATAATTAGAAGTATAGTATTGTATTTAAGTAATATAAGTACAGTAGTCTTTAGAGAGTTCGATTATAAAAAATTTATTGTAAAACTTCCGGTTAATAGTACGACGGAAATAAGCCAATTTAGTAGGGCTCTCCCAATTATAGTTACTAACCTTTAATATTTCGTTATTAAATATAGTTAGGAAGGTAGCGAACGGCTCTTTATCTTTTTAGCGTAAGCGAACTAATTTATCGAAAGCAATATCCTAATTCTAATACGAGCCGAAGATAATTTAAATCTAATCGAGGAGAGTAATAGGGTCTTCTTTTCTACGGGCTATTTTACTAGTTTAAAAGCCTTCGAATTAGAATTATTTATTATTGGGAAGGGTATTAAGAATTTCGTATTAAGCGGTATTATAATTAATACGTAAATTTGCCTTAATATTGGTATTATATACCTTAATAAATTTATTATAGTAGAAGAGGAAGGTATAGGGTTACCCGTTCTACTTAGGAAATTCGAAGGGTTTTCGTTTATAAGGGGTACTATAACTATTATTATAATTAATAAAAGTATTAGTAGTTAGGGTATTAGTCGCGCTTATAATTCTATTAGTAGTAGTAGTAGGAGTAGAGTTTACGAGGTTAAAGTCTAAATACGGAGCGAAGATAGGATTAAGATTAGAATTAAAGAAAAGGGATTTAATACGATTACGGAGGGTAATATTACTATTGAATGCTTTAAGGAAGCCCTTTATAATACCGTTACCATCTTTTTACTATTCGCCGCCGTTTTAGGAGTTGTAGAACTCTTCGACCCCAATATCGTCTATATCTATATTTGCGAATCCGATTATAATATTAATAAATATCGTAATACTACGCTCTAAGTTGCTGGCTCCGTCTTTGAGTTTGCTAAAGAAGATATCCGTCTTTAAAACCGTCTATTTACTAATATAAGTAGGAGGTAGAACCTAATATAAGGGGTGTAATATAATTAGTATAGATACTGGCCTAATGAATCGATAAGGTTTTACGAAGAAGAAAAGAAGGAAAAGGAGTGCCTATTGGGTAGGCCTAGCCAGCTGTCCTTTTAAGGGACGTACGTATAAGCTAGAGGGTTGCCGGCACGGCAAAGTACCTAATTAAGTATACCTTGCCGGACCGGTTGTGAGCTGGGCTCGCCTGGTAGTTGCTAGGTATATCAGCCACGGGCACCAGCCCTATAACATTAGAAAGGATAGGACCCCGATCCGGAATAATAGTTCGTTAAAAACTTTAAAAACGTAATAGAAAAGTTGTAAGAATATTATAATAAGAACCTAAGCGCCCTTAGACCGCCGAGGCAATTAGCGAATTAGAAACGTATAGTATAAAATAATTCTATTTCGAAAAAATATAAGGATAATAATTTAGCGGTGGAGACTTCCGTATAGGCGAGAATACGACGAGGAAGAAAAAAGTAATTTATAGAAGGTCGAATAATTAATAAGGGTAAAGAAGTTCTAAGTAGAGTAATAAGTATAGAATAGTATATAGCGTAGTAGTATAGAGTAATAATTCGTATTATTCGTCGTACTAATTTAACATATTTATCCTCTACTTAAGACGTACTTGTTCGAATCTAATTGGGAGAAATTTTTTTTTTTATATTTTTATACTTTTTGTACCGCGATAACCAGATTGAAAATATAGTCGTAATATTTAGTATAGAGTTTTTTACACTTATTTTATTTCGAACTTTCATCGCATTATAATAGATTAGACTAACCGGTACAATAGGTTTATATATTTACTTATTTATTTTATATAATTAACGATTGTCTTTTATTTTATTTCTTTTCTTTCGGCTCTAGGGCTAAGCCTTCTTTCCGAAGGGGGGGTAATATTATAGTATAGTTGGATAGGCTCCTAGAGTATTGGCTATTAGGCACTTTGGTATATTAGATGGAATAAGGCTTATATTCTTATCGATAAGCTTTACAAATCGGGAAGGCGGCGACGATTGGCAGTTCTGACTTATATGTCCAGAACCGTGATGCCTTCGTTTGACAGCTTCCCTTTCCTCTTTACACTTAATATTACTTTGATTTGTGGCTTCTAGTCTTGCAATTTATCTCTCGTAGGATCACGCTTTTATAGGTAAAGGAGAGGGAGTTGGAGCTCTAAACAGGTAGGGTAGAGGGGGTATTATAGCGGTTGGAGCTATCGATAGCGGCGCCTCTAGTACTGGTGTCCTCTAGGAAGCGATATTTTCTATAAAGTTCTAGGTAAGGGCCTATAAATCTACTCTCGTAATAGCCTCTCCTACTAGTTCTTAAGTTGCCGCTCGAACTCCTCCTCTACTTTTACCGCGGGGCTATCTTTAGTAGCGAGGCGTTAGTACCTTCCTTTTTATATCTTATAGTATTGCCCGGCGGAGCGCCCTATCCTCGTCGTAAGACGGTACGCGCCCGTTATTATACCGGTCGCGGTCGATAGGTTAAGCGGGTTGGGCAGTAAGTAGGGGGTTGCCTTCGAAATTATATAGTTTGTAGCATTCTAGGTTAATAATCTAGTGTACCGGTATACTTCGTATATACTCTTGTACGTTGGAGTCGGGGAATAAGGCTCTCCT
Organism: Neurospora sp. CHS-2018c; assembly: GCA_009806235.1. NCBI lineage: Eukaryota > Fungi > Ascomycota > Sordariomycetes > Sordariales > Sordariaceae > Neurospora > Neurospora sp. CHS-2018c. The sequence goes on from RAPC01000029.1 coordinate 405,609, forward strand.
ACGGCGGCTAGGCAAAACAGTAGGGTTATAAATAGCGAAGTTACGCTTTTTAGCTTCGTTTAATCTATTATTCTCCTTAGGAATTAATTACTAATACTTATCTACGTCCTTTATAACTAGTATTTGATTTTATTATAATAGTTCTATTATTAAGTATTTATAGGGGAGACTATATTGCCCTATAAAGTCCTTCTTATACTTAATATATGGATTTTGACCGGGCTCGTTGAATTAATCGTTAAAGGTATATCTATACTACAACTATATTAATTTTATAGGGAAGGGTCCCACTTTTATTAAAATATTATTAAAGAGATTAACTACTTTATATTTATATAAGAAGTTAGTCCTCGCCGCGGTAGTATCGCTAGTATATTAATCCTTTTGAGTAGTATACGTACTCTTAATAAAGTTATATAATTAATTAAGAGAGGCGAGACAGTTCTTGAAGAAGCGTTTATATTACGGGCAAAGGGTAGATGGTAGATGTGATTATACGTAATTGTACGAAGGAGAGAAGGAGAGAGTGCAGACGAGTGCCTAGAAGACTAGCCTTATAAGGGCGGCCAGTAGTAAGCCCAATATAGGTCTACAGTAGGAGGCCGCTATAGCCAATTAGCTAATAGCGATAATAATTTTAGAAGCTGCTATACGCTAATATAAAGCACGTAAGTAAATACGTATAATATAAACTAACCCTATAATACTTCCCCGGACTAAAAGAAATTATATAGTTGATTAAAATTATATAAAATAATAGAAATACTTATTAAACGTTTAGTCTATTTGTAAAAAGCCTTTATAACCGCTAATTATAGCGACTATCTCCGTCCTAGAGCTCCGTCCTCCCTATATTTTCTAATTAGGGCCTCCGCTTTTGCGGCCGGCTCCCTTCCCATTCCTAATAACTATTTCCGTTTCTTCTCTACCGCCGCCTAGTCCGGGGGGTACGGCTTATTTAGGTATACCTTATAAAACCTCTATATTATATTAAGGGCTATAGCTATATTAGTATACGGCTACTATAACGGTTTATAAGGGAGTACCTAGACAACGTAATATTCCTAACAGCCCTTTTCGTTCTTTTAGTAATTATTAAACTTCTCGAAGTCGTATTCGACTAAATCTTCCCTATTATTAATCTTCCTTATAATCCGACTATAATTTATACGAATATTTTATTCTTCTACGGCTATTTACCCTAGAATACCGACTTCGTCCTATAGTTTAACTTTATTAATATAGAAGGTTGGGTTATACTTTATATTAATTAGGAATTTAAATATAATTCTATAACTATCTACTTTGAGGATTTCGAAAGGACTTTTAAATAGGGGTGTAAATTTAGCGTACGGGCAATTAATTTCGAAGTTTTCCGTATTAAGTAGGATTTTATCTCCTACTTTATATTTTAGAATATCCGACTAGCGAATATTAGTATTATTTTTATATTATTATTAAATTTATTTAATTTAACTTATAACGTAATCTAATACCCTCTTAAAACGATTAGCGATTTCATTAGCTTTAAAATATTCGGTTTATTATATTACAAATATTTTTAAAAGGTAAGGTTTAATTAGTTTAACGCTTATACGAAGGTAAAATCTATAATTAGTAAAGAAAAGAAAAATATTAATAGTTTTAAAAACTAAGTTATTATTAGCGAATTCTACAATAGGCAATTAATTTACTTAATTGTCTTATATTTAATTAATATAAAGACGGAAGTACTTCTCTATTTCTACATTAATATATTCGGTCTAGCCATTAATAGTTAAATAGAATACAGAGGAGGGCTTAAGAGCTACTTTTAAATGCGAAGATAGCGCCCTTTAGAATTATAAAATAAATTAGGAGTTACAATTAGATATAATAGAATTAAGGAGGTTATAAATATTGTAGACCTTTTCAATAAAACGATCTACTAGTTCTTTAGCCGTAAAACTAATAGTAGGGATGAAGTATTATATTTTAGTTAAGTAATCGATAACGACGGCGATATATTTAAATTCCTATCCGCAACGTATATAGGGCGTTAGCAGGGTAATATAATTTACCGAAATATTTTTCTATAGTACGAAAAGTATAGTTAATAGTTTTAAAAAGCCGTAGGAGGCGTATCGTAATAGTTTAGATTTAGCGTATATTAAATAAACCTTATAATAGGTTTTAATAGTAATATATATTCCTAATTAGAAGAAAGACTATAAGAGTAATAAATAGGTCTTTTTACAGCCCGGGTATTTAGCCAACGGCGAATTGTAAATATAGCGAAGAAATTATAATTGAAATTCAGTATTTATAAGGTTAATAAAAATAGCGTTATAACGGTATACCCATCCTTAAATCGCTTTATACTCGGCGAAGGACATTTTCTTTATTTAATTTTTAATTTTTTTAAACTACGCTTTTCGATTAAGATTTAATAAGTAGGCTACAACGTTTTATAAAAAGACTAACTTTTTATATCCCTCCGCTATTAAATCGTCGGTAAACTTCTTATTTATAACTTTTAATTTACAAATATATTTAATCCTAATATTAATCCTAATATTTTCTTCCCTTCCATCTTCTAAAATAAAGGCTTTATTAATAAAGATATTATAATTAAATAGGACCTTATTCTTAATTAATAACTATTCATCGGTTTTGTTTTTAGGTAAATCTTTTAATTTCCTATTTAAAGCGTTAGGACGTATTTATAGCGAGCCCAGTCGGTATTTAATTATAAAATTAAACCGAGAGAGGAATTAGGATTATTATATATAATAGGGAGTGAACTATTTATTAATAATAAAAGTCTTTAAGCTTTTATAATTTATAAGGACTACGAACGGCTTTTATACTCCTTCTAATTTAGGGCGCTACTCCTCTAAGGCCTTAATAATCGCTAGTAATTCTTTATTATAAATATTATAATTATATTTAACTAAGGAATATCGTTAATTAAAGTATATAATAGGACGAAGAATACTTTTTTTGTTATATTGTAATAAAGTACTACTATAAATCCAATTCGAAACGTCTATTTCAATAACGGTCTATTTAAACTAATTATAAATACAAAGAATTAATCCACTATTAAAAGCCTTTTTAAAGGCTTCGAAAGACTTCTAGTACTACTCTATCTATTATTAATTTATTACTATCTTTTTAATTAATTCGTATAGTAGGCCGGTAATAATTAAAAAATATTTAATAAATTAATAATAAAAATTGGCAAAGCCTAAGAATTACTATAGTAATCTTTTAGAGTTTAGAATTTCTTAAAACACGATTGCCGAAACCTTCTTTAGATTTATTTTAAGACCTTCCGGAGTAATAATAAAATTTAAATATTTCGTACGCGTAATATAGAACTTATATTTATCGATATCGATTTAGAACCCTACCTTAATTATCTATTATAAAACCTCTTTAATATATTTCTCGTATTCCTCTTCGTTATTCGAATAAATTAAAATATCGTTGAAATATACAGTAATATAAATATTAAAGATATTATATAATACGTTATTAATATAATTCTAAAAGGTTCCCAGCGCGCCCTATAAATTAAAGGGGTATATAATAGATTTGTAGAGGCTAAAACGGGTAATAAAAGCAGTGAATTATTTATACCTTTTTTTAATACGGATTTTATTAAAGGTAGCAATAACGTCGAATTTAGTAAAGATTTTGGCTTTATAAATAACGTCGAAAGTCTCCTTAATTAACAGTAAAGGGTATTAAATTTTTAATATTATATTATTAATATTATAGTAATTTATATAAATATAAATACCGCTACCCGGCTTTTTAATTAATAAAATAGGCGAAGCGGTTATAAATTATAATAAGTAGATAAAATTCTTCTTTAAATTCTCGTTAATTTACTTCTTAATTACAATAATTTCGATAAATAATATTCATTATAATTATACGTTAAGGGATATTTCGCCCGGCTAGAATTCGATCTTATAGTTATAAGAGTAATTAGGAAGGACTTTATTTACTAAAGAGGGGAGAAAAGCTATTATTTCATCGATATATTAGCATCCTTCCGACTTCTTTAGAATTATAATAATTTCTTCTTTCGTCTTAATAGAATAATTGGCTTTATCGAAGAATTTCTTTACGTTTTCTTCGGAGATTTTAGCTAAATATATTCGTCGAATCGTCTTTTTGTAAAGTAGTACGTTTTCGTCGAGGTTTCCGGTAAAGTAAATAGTTTTAGCGAGAATTGCAGCCTTATAGGAGTTTTCTAATAAATAAATACTAATTATTTTATTAATAAAATTATCAAGAATAAGGGGAAGACTTTCTTTATACTATTAATTATTTCCCTTTATAATATTATTAATTATTTCTTCGGTTAAGTCTATATCCTAGATCTCCACTACGGCCGCTAGCTTTTCAATTTAAATATAATTTGTAATATACGGCTATAATTACTATAATTCGTAGATGAAGTTAAAAATGGCTATATTAAATTCCTTAATATTACTAGGGTCGAGGTTATAATTAGAATTGCAATAATAGCAAGGGGCGTAAGGGCGCTTTATATTTATAAAAACGTATTAGCCGTCGAAGCGGACGTAAGGTTCGTAGAGTATAGGGCTTTTAATTTTAATAAAGAAAACGGTTATACCGGTAATATTGATTTTTAACCCGGCTCTCCTAACTATTAGCGTTCTAATAGGAACGGGGACGGTTCGGTAATTAATTTTAGGGTCGACTTTAGGAATTTTTATAATTAGAGGTTCTAGAGCGGGTTCGATAATAGCGGGGAAAAATAGAATAACAGATTCGGTTTCTTCTTTTTTAGATTCGGTTTCTTCCTTCTTAAATAAAAGAGACAGAGCGGTAAGTTTCTTACAAATAAACGCCGTAGAAACCCTATTAATTAAAGCCCTAAGGGCTAAAGTCTAATCTTTCGAGAAATTAGAAAGTAAATAACGGCTACAGTAATTATTAAAGCGCAACCTATATTACTCGTAGTCGATTTCAGGCTTATAATATTATATTTACGGGAAATTTAAAATAATTAAATAGTTCTTAGAAATATTATGAATTAAGAAGGTGATTATCTCTTTATAATAGCCGATACGGAGTTTAATTATTACCCCCTTAGAAATAATACTTTTAATTACCCTATTAGTAAAAACGAGTTTTTTTATATAAAGGAGATAGAAATGAGGAAGGTTATATTTGACTATAAACGAACGGTTAATAAAAGTAAAAATAGAATAATTAATATTAATAAGGGAAATATAGTGATCTTTATGCGAGCCGGTTATAATATAAGAAGATAAGAGTATTAAATTTAGTAAAGTAGAATTATTTAAAAATTAAATCCTAACTTCTTTTAAAACTTTTAATTTAGAAGAGTTTAAAATTCGTCTCTATAATAAAAATGATTAGTAAGGCCTTTATACGCAATTGGGTATAGAAGTTATTCTTTTCCCTATTCGTTATAATATTCGCCATTAGTAGTAGGTTCCGCGGGAGTAGTAACTACGGTAGCGGGTATAATATTGACGGCGCAGACCTCTTCTTAACTACTATAGTTATAATTATAGTTCTTACCCTTATTCTTACTTTTATTCTTACCCTTCTTATACTAAGGGCCCTTACTACTATAATTAATAGAGGCGAGGTAATTGCGAGCGATATAATTATTGCTGCTGTAATAGTGATATTTGCTATTACGGGTACGTTGGTTAAGGACTTCTTTATAAATAAAGATGGCGAGGTCGACGGTATTAAGATTTATTTTATTATTGCCTTAATTAATAGTGCGTTCGTCGGGATTGCTACCGCTATTATTACTACTATTAGTATTACTATTATTATTGCTAGTATTGGACTCCGCCTTATAAAAGTAGTTAGTTAATTTATTATAATAATCGGTATTATTGAAATTGTAAACGATAAAGCAGTAGAGGTCGAATTATTTAGTAAAGTCGTTCTTAGTAAAAGGGTTGTAATAGATTAAAGAATTGTATAGACGTTTATTAATTTTATTATATAAGTAATGAACTTTTATAGCGTTATTAAAGTTGTAACGAGCTATAAGGGTAGTAAATTCGACTTCGAATTCGGAAAAAAGCGTATTCTTCTAATATAAATTAGTAAGGTAGCGGTTAGCGTCGAACTTTAAATCGACATTATTAAAATAGTCGTTGAAATACTTTATAAAAGTAATGCTATCCTTCTAATATTACTTCGTATCGTCGGATTTTAATAATATAGTATTAAGGTCGGCCTAAATATTAAATAGGAGTTCGGGGCCTAATAGTATTATAACTTTAAGGATTTTGATATCTTTAGTAGGGAAATAGGTTTTATTAACCTTCTATAAGGTAATAATACGGAATTTCTAAATATAGAAGACTTTATAACGACGAATAGGATCCTTTTCTTTATTATTAAAAGTAAGGGGGTCTTTAATAATATATTTAAGTAGTATACCGGAGGAAACTATTTCTATTTGAAGATTTTCGAATTTTTATTAGAATTAGGTATACTCTTACTTTAGTTAAGTGTATTTGAAATTAAGAGTATCGAAAGCGGTTTAATTATCGTTAATAATTTCGCGCGTAATATTAAGTTTATACTTAGAATGTATAAAGTCGGTAGCGATATCGTCGTTATCTTCGAGAATAGAGAAGAAGATGCGACTAAAAGGTTCGACGATTAATTAAAAGGTAGGTTCGCTAGCGAATTTAATAATAGTTACAAAGTAATTGCGAAGGATAAACCTAAGTCTATTATTATTATTAAATCCGCCGAAGAGATTTTCGATTTTGCGGGTAAGGTCGATTTCGATTAAAGTAATATAATTAATATTGGTATTAAAGACGTAATCTTTTATAAAGGCGTTAAAAAAATCGCCGAAATTAAAGGGATTATAAGGTTCGTTATTATTATTAGACTTCGGAATTATGGCGAAATTAAGTAAACCGGTTTCGGCTCTATTATTACCGGTAGAGAGAAAGGGGTAATTATTAATATTAAGACCGTCGTTATCGCCGTTAAAAGAGATAAATAATATAAGGATTGCAGCGATAATTTGTCGTCGTAATAAAATAAAGGAGAGGTCTTTTATTTATTAGATAAAAAGAGTAGCTTTTTATTTACTAAATAAAGAAGCGCGAATTGGATTGCCGATAGGGCGATTTAATTTAATAGCGGTATTAGATTCTACGACTCGACGACGAAGCAATTCCTATACAAGTAGATTATATAGTTGATTAATAAGCGCGTAATTCCACAGATCTAAGGTTTATACTATAAATACAATAATTAAAAGGTATAATTAACTATTACGGGTAAAGGGTAGATAGTAGATATAATTATACGTAATTATACGAAGGAGAGAAGGAGAGAGTATAGACGAATACTTAGAAGACTAGCTTTATAAAGGCGGCTAGTAGTAGGCCCGATATAGGTCTACAATAGGAGGCCGCTATAGCTAATTAACTAACAGCGATAGCAATCTTAGAAGCTGCTGTACGCTAGCACAAGGCACGTGAGTGAACACGTGCGATATAGGCTAACCCTGTGACAGTTTAATAGTTCTATAGGCAGATTCTACTCGATTAGTTATTCTTATACCGAAATTTCGATATTTTGAAACGAAGGGGTTACCAAACTCATTAATCTATAGAAGGTAATACTTATAAAGGTAAATAAGAAGTACTAAGAAAAGAATAGTTAACGAAAAAGATATATAATATTTTATAGAGGATAAAAGATAAGACTTACGCGTTTATCGTTTGAATTTATAGGCTAATAATTACTATACCCGTTTTATATACTCTTCGTTATCCGCGTAAACTACATTTCTCCAAATACTTTAGAAGCCCTTATACGTATTTAGGTAATAATAACGAATTAGATTAAAAGCAGGCACTTTACAATATAGCGGCGGCAATAAAAAGACGGCGGCGTTATTATTATTATTATTATCGTCCTCGTTATCTACTTACTACGTAAGCTAAATAGCGGCGGCGGTATCGTTTACCTTATCCAAGTCGTCCTCCCCTTCATCTTTATTAGTAGTTGCCTTATTAATAGGTTAGTCGTTATTATCGTCAATACGGGGTTATTAGTACAATAGGGGGTTAGGACCTTCGCTATCTAGATTCCGGGTTATTAGCAGGAGAATTATATAATTAATACCGGGAGTAGGATAAGTACTATTTAGCTACACCTATTTGAACTTAATATAGTAATTAACGTTCTTTATAATATATTATATATAGAATTACTATAGTACCTCTAAATATATTATAATAGCGGCCTTTTTAAATCCCTTATAGAAATCGCTAATAAGAATAGTAGGGCTGGCGATATCGTAATCCCGCTAGAGGTTTTTGAGGTATTAAAAATACTATACGAAGTCTTCCTCTATCTCTTTATTAGAAAGGCCGAATATAATATTGAAGTTATAGCTAAGAGAGTCGACGCCGGTGATATTGAGGAGGGGAAGGTTAAAGCAATTAACTTATAAAAAAAAAAAGGAAGTTAGTAAAGCGATTTTTGGAGTATAAGGGATAGATAGATTTATCTATATAATAATAAAAAAGTGTATAAAAGTATTGGATTTTATTTACTTTATATATATTATCGACTAGTAATATATAGGGGCTTTACTTCTATATTTCGATATACTATTTAAAAGTCTAAAAGACTCTCTTAATTCGACTACTATTTCCCTATTTGTATTCAACTTCGTACTTAATACCGTAATCTATCTTATATTTCTCTAGAAGGTCGATAAATATTTTAGTCGTCGTATAAGGACTATACTTTACCTTACGAATAGCCTTTTAAATATTCAAAATTTCTTATACTATAATAGTAAGTTTAAAGTCCTATAAATTAAATATAAAACTATTATCATTATTACAACTAACGGCGGTAGCGAGCTCGCTAATTAAATCAATTTCGTTAAGATTTTCGAAAGTACCGCTAAGGTAATAAGATATCTACCTTACGTTTATTCTAGCGATAGTAGATAGTCGTTCGATAGTAATAATAATATCCTTCTAATAATCTTTACGCTATTACCGACGAAAATTCGCATTAATAACTAAGTTATTAGGATTATAAAGGCGAAAAGTTAACCGTTAGTAATCAAACGACTTATAATTGAAAGGGCTTATTTACTATATTTAAACGAATAGTTATATTAGTTATTCATTTCTTCAATATACTACTTATTCCTTAGTCTTTAATAAAAGACGACTTTTGCCTTATACTCACACCCCGTCTTTCTAGTACCGCAGTTTCGTATACCCTACCCTTCCTATTTAGATTTCCCCGCGCAGTCGTATTTATAATTGTACTTTACAATCTCGTCCTTATTCTTCCTATTTCGTAATATACCGTTTAGTATTAATACGAAGCTAAGACTCGTAACGTGTTGGAAGAGGGCATTTTGTATTTGAACAGCCGTATTAAACGGCCCAATAGTAAATAGTAGCCTCGCTAGCGGAGGAGACCGCTATTTGATAGCGCGCTAATTAGGGGACGGTAATTACGTTTTTAATTTCGTTCGCTTGTATCGATAGCGGCGGATTAATAGCGATTAAATTTCGACGAGGGGAGTCGTACTCCGTTTAGGAGTAATTGCTCGAAACTAATTGGGAGTTATTTTAGCGGGCAAATCTATTAAATTACAATTAGAGCTAGTCGTTTTAGTCGGCTAGGGTAGTAGTTTGACTTACTTTAGCGAATACGCGACGTGTAGGCGGCAGGCGGGCGAGGAATGTCAATAAACACTACGAAGTCGAGGACATTGTACGAAATAATAATAAAGACGATAGATAATCGCTGCAAACGGTTGCTCAATACCAAAGTAAGGTCTCGCGATAGCTTTATTCAATTGTATAAGACTAACGATCGCTAATAGACTGCACGACGGCGACGAGGGTTGGGCAGCGATATATACGGTGTGCTGGCGCGCTTCTGGCGGCTAGGCGGCTGGGCGAGATTATTCATCAATATGTGGGTCTGCACCCAACGGTTACCAGTTGTGCACCCAGCGGTTACCGATTCCGGAAATGGTGGGGTTTCTCCAGGAATCAGGGATACGAAGTAGGAACGTTGATGCTAATGCAACGGTCCGGGTTGGAGGAAGTAGCTTCTCGGCGCGGCTCTTTTAATTCCAATTATAGATGGTGGCGGTTGATGCTTGCTTGATTCGGGCATCCATCGTCAACCTTGATTTATCTCGCTTGCGGTGTGTCCTGTACAAAAACACCAACTCTACCCCTGTTCTATTAATCGTTATTCACAATCTTTCTAACAGGCAAAGCACATACCTACTCTGTACCAACCATCACTTCTTTTCAAGTTCTGCCGTCTGACGAAGGCTTCAAAGTCGAGTGACTGCTTGGGACCTTCCTTCTCCGAGCATCTTCTATAACTGCCATAACAACCTGAGACATATCCTCTCGCCAAGCTACACCGCAGTGACCGCAACCCCATGCATACCGCCGATCCCAAATTCTCGTTGCCGTTGGCTGGCCCGTTCAAGCGAAAGCAACACTACCGTTCCGGACCATGCCGGCACGGAGAGTTGCCGGGGACCCACATCTCCGGGTGCACAAGGTGCATAAATATGCATAAGTCAGGGATAAGTGCTATAGATGTTGGGCATAAGCTGCATAACTTTTGCACACCAGAAAGGGGGTCTGTGTGCTGTGTGCTGTCCAACTCAACGCCAACCCCTGAACTTAGAAGTTCAACCGCACTTCGTTACGAATGACGGTTACTATCCGGGAGTTATTCAACACGATCAAAAAGAGAGAAAAAGAAAAGGAGACGGGAGATGAGAAGTCAAGTTCCGGGACACAAAGACTAAAATGTCTTAAAAGGCAAAAAACATACAACACCTGGGATTCGCTGGTCGTCACCGACCCAACTACTAGTCAGGCGATTGGTAGCTTATCTATGGGAGAGCGGACGGGATCCCGAGTTTTCTACCATCTATGGTCGTATGTGCTTGTTAATGTTGATAGTCATACTTATAAAGACGCAAGATAGAATGGACGCTTTTGGTTTTGCCAGTCCCGCAGAGGTTGCACGCAGCACGATCTCATCCCCTTCACTCACATTTCAAAGACAAATTGCGAGTTGAGGATCGCCTTAGGATTGCTGTCACCGGATACCACTGCGAGGTTGACAGTGAATGGTAAGAACGGTTACCTTGAGGTAGGCAGAGCCTCCTTGGACGGATAACATGCTGCTGATGCTTTGTGTTGTCCTTGAGTATTGGGTGGTTTTTGAGTTTGTCTCAGCACATATGTGATTTTCTTCGTGCAAGAATTAGTCAATGGTGAGTACGTTGGAGTCCTCTTGAATACCCCGTTTTCCCTCTGTCATAAAGCCAGTGCATTAACAATCAAATTATTAACAGCGTAGGTAGTTCTACCCAAGCTCAGCAGGCCTCTACTTCGTCCCCTTCGCAGGAACCGCCTCCGCCTTCCACACATGTATTGAATTCCGCAACCAGAGGCTTCGTTTCCATTGTTCTAAAGGACACAGTGTGCGAGGCAAAGACCATGAAAGATGAAGCGGCTCAATTGAATCGGTGATGAATTGAGTTCATGAGAGCGGGAATCCCAGTGAAGGCATCAGCGTACAGGCCTCTCCAACACAATCACATTCCGAAGCAGTGAAATTTCCTACACCTCCAATATTTGCAGTAACGCCGCTGAACAGCAATCGATAACTGGGATACTCATAGGCATCCAATGCCATCGGACTGATTAGTGCAGGGGCAACCTGACTACCTGTTTGACATTTATAGCCCATTTGTATATCTGGTTTGGTGGTTCCCCTGCCAGCCATAGTCGTACAAGCTTATTATCTGCGAAGTTCTTCGTCTTCCATCAATGTGGAATAAGAACATCCCCTCCTAATGACTTACAATCGCATCGCTCCACCTGTTCCCTGAAAAGGTCCCTGATGCATCTCCGTTGCCTCCAGCTCGCACATAGGAGGAGGGTCAGATGTTTTTCCTGACAATTCCGCTGACTGCTCGAAGTCCGCTTGAATACACGGAGGATCGTGAGAGTGAATGCCAGGTCCCAAACCTCCGTTCTCTGCCAGTGTCTTTCTTTGCCTGTGCCGTTTCAACCAGTAGAGGAGGCCACCGACGGCTACCAGGGCGAAGAGAGGTCCGGCCACGGCGCCGGCTATCCACGCTCTTGATGAAGAAGGCCTTGCATGTGTCTCTGGGACGACGGGATCATCATAGAGGCCTGGTAGTGTACTTGACGCAGGCGCTGAATCTTCGGTAGTGGTAGATGCATTATCTGAGCCGCTTGATGAGCTCACTGGCCCTGTGGTTGATTCATTGACCGGTGTAATGTCCGACGGGCTCACTGGTATAGTTTTGGTGACCACTAAGGTGGCGCCGATCGCTGTTGTGACTACTAAGGTGCCCGATTTTTTTGTCACCGTGACAGTTATGTCTACTTCGTAGTAGAGTGTGGGGGTTGCATTAATGGCTAAGCCACAATCCCGAGCAACCCAGCTTCTGGTTGGCGAGGGATAGTGGTCGAATATGGTCGTTTCGCAGCAGTCTGGTTGGTTGTTCACGCTGGAAAGAAAAAAAACTGCAGTCAGCTTAGGGAAGGCCCTCCTCATACACAGGCGAACTTGCGAAGGGTGAATATACCAAGTGACATTATCATGGAACATATACATGACAACTGAACCATCGCATTCTGTTGGGAAGGCACCTAGGCCTTCCGGTACACCACTTGGCCAGCAACCGGCATAGGTGGAGGAGGTAGTGAAACTCCCGCCTGACGCACAGGTTATAGGCCACACTGAACGAGAGCAAGTTAGACCGGAGCGAACACGAAACAGATGGAGCTCAGAACGTACGTGTTCCATGGGGATCGATATATGTCCCTATCAAGCTAGTCGGTGGGACGGTGCTCTGAGCTTCTGGGGCTGCCGAGCTGACCACGGAAGGAATACCGCTCTGAGCTTCTATCGGGCGGATGATCCCAAGAAAACACACCAAGGCATGTCGTATGCCCAGCTGAAGGTGGGTATCTCTGGCTCGAGAGGCCATGGTGTTGCAAAAGTGACTGAAGTGTGCGAAGAGAACGTGCTTGGTGGATGACTCGGAAAAATTGAAGTGCGCAAAAGATGTATTTCGAGGATGCGAAGTACAGAATCCTTCCAGGCCACCGCGCGTCAAAAAGTTCGGCTGTTGACTATGGCGCAGACAACCAGTGTAAGGTCCGGCTGTTTAAAGACAGAAAGTGTTCGAGAAACATGTTGGGCGCAAATGTGGCGACACGGCGTACTTGACCTCTTTACTGAAACCTGGCCGTTGATGATTAGGCATGTTTCTCGGCAACCTGAAGGATATTTGGCGACCCGTCGGAAAAGCGCAGCTTGAAGGATTCTTGTGTGGGTTTGAGTCGGGTATTTGAACCAGTTGTTGGCGACCTAGAAAGTTGAGGACGGGAAGCCGCAGAGTTGTCAATGTGATGAAGGACTTCCGCAGACCATGTCTGAGGCTCAGGTAATGATGAGCCACCCCACGATTTGTTGGGTGCCTTGATTCCTTTGCTCTCAGAACCTTGTCGTGAAGATACCGATGCAGCGCATGAGTTATGGCAGAGGCAAAAGTAACCTAGATGTTCGAAATCCGTAAAACGGCCGCTTTATCTTCGCGTCGGGCCCGAACCGCCTACCCTCAGACTCGCCCCTTCCTCTATTATCTCTCGGCTACGGTGGCCCTCGGCAAGCACGGCGGCAAAACGAGGCGTTCCCTGCCAGTGACTTGTGCCTCTAACGGCCCCAGTGTTTGCTCATTTTCCAGGTACCGTGTCTGCATCCGAGATATGACCAGAGAGAATGTGTTGAAGTCGTAGACTGAATCAAGATGATGATGGATTGAAGTGATGGAGATAGAAAGAAAAGACAGAAGAAACAAATGATTGAACACACCAGCCACTCCACTCAATATCCTCCTCCTCGCCATTGCCCCAGGCCCATAACCCCCGCCATCCCAGCCATCCCCATTCCCATCCCCAAGCCAAGTCCATAAGAACCGTGTTGACCCTCCGACGCCGGCAAAGTACCATACGCCGAATCCGAAACCTCGTCACCACCATTGTTCATCACCCCCTCGAAACAAGCCTCGAGATCGACTTCGCCGTTCTTGAAGAAGGGGAGGTCGAGACTGTTGGGGTCGAAGGTTTCGACGAGGGAGTCGAGCCAGGATGGGTTTTGCTGGTTCTCCGCGAAAGGCATTCCATCGATCCCATCTCCCTCCCCTTCTCCTTCTCCTTCTTCAGCGTCTTCGGGGGTGTTGTCGTAACGGTCCGAGCCATGGCTTGGACTGGATGGGCTGCTAAGCGGCGTGATCACTGCCACAGGGTCGTCGGTAGAGCCGGGACCAGCAACATCAGTTGTAGCAGGCCAAACATAGGTCCGACTGAACTTAAATACGACGTCTTTGAACAGTTGATCGGCCTTTTGGTTCATCTGCGTCTGTACGGACGTCATCATCTTGTCGAGCTCCTGCCGGAAGATGGGCTCGACGTAGCGGGGGAGTTCGCGGCGGAGGAGGTCTTTAAAGGAGGAGATGTCGAAGTTGGAGGCTGTTCGTGGCGTCGTGGTCTTGTTCTTCGGGGCGGTGTTCGTGGTGTTGGAGTGGTTGGAAGGGGAAGTAGATGGGGTGGAGGTATCGTAATCTGTAGGGCGAAAATGGTTAGAATCAGATGAAAGATGAAAGGAGGGGCGAAAGGAAGAAGGGAGAGGCGTGGCCACTGAAGGGAAACTTACAAGGAGAAGGAATCTTCGACCCCGCCGGCCCCGGAAAGATGATACGGTACATATCATTCCACTTGTCTTCTTCTGATAGTCCAGCCTTGGCTCTTGCGTGCAGTTTCTTGTCTTGTTCGTCGGTGATCACCTCGGGGACGTTGTCCTTTCGGAGTCGGCAGGGCGTTTCTGCCCGCTGGTGGCTCTTGAGGTCATCGTCTGTCTTGAACTGCTCGTAGCATCGGGGGCAGGTGTTTTTGAGGGAGTGTCGGCGGTAGATGTGTTCTCTGTGCGTTGAGGTTGGGTGTTAGCTGAGTGTCTAAGAGGGGAGAGACGAGATGAAAGATGGGAACGCACTTGACCCGATGAACACTATCCCATCCCGGTCCACAACATGTCTTCACAGTCCTATACCTAGCCGGATTGTGTTGACAAAACGGACAAGCGAACTTGCGGCCTTCTCCTCCGGGTGCTTCAGGGCCATGGTATTTTGCCCGCTTGGTGGTCGCCTTCTTGATATCCCTTGTCACAGGGTGATGTTGGTGTTGTTCATATTGATCTTTGGACTCCTCCTCAGTGGCAGCACTATCCTGGTCCTGGTAGAAATGATCGCTTTCAACGGCCCCTCGAGGCCGCTTCTTGGAGGCCTGGTCAGGGATTTTATCAAGCCATTCGTCAAGTTTACCGACGAACCTCGCCATAGATAGCTGGAGGATCAATTTCTTTCGTCTGCTCAGGAGGCTGCTAGCGGTTTCGGTCGTCGTCGTTGTCGAATTGTTGGCTGGAGTGTTGCCTAACTTGGAAATACACACGTCCTCCATCAAGGGCCGGAACAATCATAGAATCGATCCGTGTTGGGCTAGAGAGCGCCAAGCCAGAGACATCAGCGATGATATCCTAGCAAAATGATATTCGGACTTGGAAAGCTGGGTTGATGGGTACGGTATAGTATGGAAGGCTGCCCTAGGGCTGAAAAGATATGTCGAGCAATGAAGGTAGACGAGAACTAGTACCTAATGGGACGAGGGCCTGGAAAGGAGCAGAAAGCTGGAATATGGACGGACCAAAGGGATAATGTTGATTTCGAGTGACCAAATAGTGACTGTATGCCAGGTAGAGAGGGAGGTTCGTGAAATCAAACACACTGAGAATTGTGAAAATAAGATCGAAAAGAAATGTACGAGATGAAGTCCAATGGAAGCTGGATAGCAGACCAGACGGAAGAACAAGGTGAGCAAAACATGACCAAAAATCCCAAACATTATATACCTACTCGCAGTTTGCGCAAATGCGGAGAAGGAGTAAGATAGAGTGGTGTAGATACAGCCCCTCCATCACCTGGTGTCATGATACACCACACCTCACCCACCAACCCTTCCGAGATCCCGAGGATCCCACAGCAACAACAGCCTCGAATTCTCCAATGAACGTCCTGGAAGCGGGACACAACTCGGCGCGGATGAGCAGTGACACAAGATCAGCGAAGCATTGCAACTACAATATCTGCGACCTTGCAATCCAGACCTAAGATGCGTCGGCGGCGGGATACTCCGAAGGTAGGAGGGTAGTAAGGGCAGGTTCCGCATGACAAGCCGAAAGAGGGTTAACTCCAATGCCCGCCGAGGGTTGTTGGCTTGGCCTGGCCTCCCGGCCTGCGGCCTGTATGTTGTGGTGGCTTCGCGCATGAGGCAATTGCTCAATTGCGGGGAGTCCCTATATTGATGTTGGTAGAGGGAATTGAGACTCGCATGCAGTAGACGAGGCTGTGGAAAAGAGGTATAACATCCCATTGGGCACCAAGTAATAGTGACGCGTATTGGCAGTTTGGTGGTTATCTCCAGTTGGCCCTTTTGTCCACACTTTATCGCCGCATCAGGCCGGGCTATGACTCTTGAAATGAGTTGTCATCGATGTGGTTGTTTCCCGTGACATATGACGCGTGTTGAAATTGAGAAACAATGGCTCAATTGCGAGTAATGTAGGTGAAGATTCGGTGAGGGTTGTGTTATGAACGTTGACAACGAAGAGGGCCGGCCATGCATGGCGCCCAAAGAGGCCGTGCCGGACGGGATCCGGAGGCACCTTTGCTGGCGTCGCCTTAATCAATTCGGGATAAGCAAGTGCCTCCCGGATTGAAATGACGATCTTAGTCCTCCCGTTGCGGAGGCTCGGAGGACAATGCTCAACCGCGAAGTCGGGGCCTCTCCTCTCTCGCCTCTCTTGCTGGCTTGGCCTCTCCTCTAGGGCCTCTCACCGTGGAGGATAAAAAGCCAGAACTTCTTTTCCAGCATAGCATTTCAAGATGTTTTCCATTCAAGACAAACAAACCCAAAAGAAACCAGTTCATCCGCTCTGCCTCAAAAACCCACACACAAAATGACACTCATAAAGGTTACTGCTTCAAAGCCCTCAAAGGCCAAGTAAGTGATACTAGCCATGCCAAACCATGCCAAAGATGACAATGACTGACTGGACGGGCCACAGGAAATTATCGGAAAGCTCATATCGCCTCAAAACCTATCTCCAGAGTGACCCAACCATCACCGAGAGGTTGATGAACAACTCCGGCCTCAATGGGATACTGGGCCGGATTGATGACCTGGAGGCCGAAGTGAATGCGCTGGCACAATCGTCTCAAGGGTCTCCTTCACCAAGGTCTGGAAGCGCGGACAGTCGATAAGGAACAGTTGGAAGGACAAGAACGCGTCATTACAAGGATTGTATAAAAAGGGGATTGGGAATTGTATGGTATGCATGGATATGGCGTTTTAAACAGGTCTCAAACGGGTGCGAAAACCGCAGAAACTTGAGCTTGAGCCGGCGCCGGCGCCGGAGCGGGAGCTGCAACGGGAGCTGGAGCTGGAACTGGAGCTGGAGTTGGAGTTGCAACGGGAGCGGCAACGGGAACTGGAGCTGGAGCCGGATCTTCAGCAAAGTCGGCAATGGGTCCAAAGGCCTAGGGAATCATTAGCACATTCATTCAAACAGCATATCATCAGGCCACTTACTGCAGAGTCCAGGTCCGCCCAGTCCGTAAACGTCCAGTTATCCCAAAGCCTCCTTGTGAAACCAGGCGTCGCGGCCTCCTCCTCCTGGTCCTCCGCTTGATCTTGCACCTGCCCAGTCATTTCTGCCGCCCAATGAGCGCGAAGGGCATCCTCCAGTAACTGATCATTTGGTGACGGGCCATCAGCCCCCTCCACTTCATTCTCAGCCTCCTCCTCGTCCTCGTCCTCGTCCTCCTCCCCATTCTCGTCCCCATTTGCTTGGGTGCCATCCTCATTCGCACCTTTCTTGTTACCACCGCTCGTCTGACCGGGGAAAACATGTCCAGTCTGACGCGTCACCTCCTTCTTCAGTTCCTCTAGGATGATAGCCCACTTGCGCGCGGGTGAATAAGGGCTCGTATCCGACGCCAACATCTTGATGCCTCGCTCCACCAGCTTGTGCAGCTTGCCGTCCATTACTTCATGGCCGCGATAGTGGGGACCGCCAAACAACTTCTGGCGCTCGCGAATGTGCGGAAGGATGATTAGGACGACGGCGGCACAGTAGGCGACTTGGTGCGGATACCAAAGCGTGACGAATTGCGCGTTGTCCTCTGTGCGAATGAGGCCGGTGACAACACTGAGGCTGACTCGGGCCGCGTCAACGCACTCACGGATGGCGTTGTCAGTAGCTTCCTTCACTTCGCCTGACTGAGGATAGGGGGCGGTGATAAAGGGGCGGCAGGCAAGCATGGTGGCATGGCAGTGTGCTATCCTGACGAGAACCATTTGCCTCTGGAAAAGGGGGAGAAGCAAGGTGGGCTTGAGATTCCTGAGGAGGTATGGCAGCTCGTCCCTCCACTTCTGAACCTCTTTGCCGATGCGTAGAGCGCTATCGATCCTTTGCTGGTCGGGGATCTCTCGAAGCGAGTATACTTGATGGAGGAGCTTGTCGATGAGCTTGTTCAACTTGGCATGAGAGACCAGTGCTTCCATGTAGCAATCCCCCTTGTGTGCTCGGACAGGGCCAGTGGGTCCCATGTCTTCGTCGTTGACGGCATCAGGTAGCTCTTGGTCGATGAAGTCGTCACGGAAATGACTGGGACGACCAAAAACCATGCTGAGTTGCTTGTCAATGATGTAAGCCGTCCAGAATGTCCGCCTCTCACACTGGATCTTGGCATAGTCCGGTCTCTTGGTGATATCGCGACCGAGTCCACGGTTTCTGCCTACACGGCGATGAAGACCGAGGCCTGTAATCATCTGAAGTGTATTGCCAAAGGTATACCAAGCTTTGTTCAAGCGACATGTGCTCAAGAGGTACAAGTCCTGCAAGAGGCGAGCCTGGACAGAGTCCAATCTCGGATCGCCAGTCTCGGCATCTGTGAGACTCAGGGCGGTATTCAGCAACGAATCGCCGTATTCGAGGGACCAGATATAGTCGTCTGGAGGAGGCATTTTTCTGCTCTTCATCACCCTGCCGGTTTTTTTGTTTATGCGCACCCACGTCTTTGGGGCGTCCTTGAAGAGCGAGCCAAGAGCCATGGTCATGAGGGCAACAGCGGCACGGGCATGGCCTACACCATACCACAACTCCTGACGAGCCACGAAGTTCTTTTCGACTTGCTCCAACCACTTCCGTACAGTATGACGATGGAGGAAATGGAAGGTACCATTCCAGCTCCTGAAGAAGTGGTCCTGCTGTTGGTACCACCTCTCTCGATTGGGTGGGAATCGAACGGTTGTCGAACGGTCCCAAGGCTGATCGACAGGAAGCTGAGTATTCCGCTGGACCTGGGCAAGCTTTTTCCAAGCCGCATGAAGAAAGACAAGAGGTGGGGTGTCCTCATCGCCGTAGCGGCGATCCAGTTTGAGGCTCAGGTAGTCCTGTCCAGGGCCGCCGTAGCGAGCAATGTCGTCTCTCATGGCCTGTCCCTCGGCATCACCGGCTGCGTTCTCCTGGCCCTCCTCATTGACAGGTTCTTCGACAGGCTGTGGCAGATCATCAGGCCCCAAGAAAGCATCATCCCGTCCGGCCTTTTGATAGGGACCTCTCAGTTCCGGGTTCGGAAGATCCTCGTATCGGTTACGACTATTGCGTTTCTTGTAGGTACACTCCTGCCTCATGTTGAAGCATCTATCGCACGGTAGAGTGCCTGAACAGGGATGGCGTCCATCCCGACATATATCGCAGGCTCGCTTGACCCAGCTTCGCTCGCGTATCTCCTTTCCGCGGATGTCTGTAGTACGGGCAAAGTTCCGGGTGTTGGGATCACTGGGAGGTGGAGGAGGAGTCCTTGCGCGGCCTCTGTAGTAGGGGTTATTGTAGGTGCACTCTACGCCTTTCTTGATGCAGTTTGCGCATGGCTGGAAGCCCTGGCACTTTTGACGGCGGCCATGGCAGGCATCACAAGCACGGGAGATTCTCTGCTTCTTCTTGGCAGGTCTGTCCTCTGAAGGCTCATCTGGGGTCTGTTCTTGGGATTCTTGCTGTTGCTCCTGCTGTGGTTGTTGGTCTACTTGCACCTGTTGTTGGTCAAGCTGGTCTTGTCCTTGGGCTCCATACTGTTGCTGCTGGGGATTGGACTGGGACGACTGAGAGCGAGAGTCATAAGCCTGCTGCTGTTGGATCTGGGGTTGCTGGACCTGGGGCTGTTGGAACTGTTGCAATTGGACTGGCTGGACTTGCTGGACCTGTTGAGGAGGCTGGTGATACTGCTGGATGCTTATCTGCTGGGAGGGGTACGAGGGCAAAGGAACGCGAGTGGTGGTGGGCGGCGCATTGCCGTAATATGAATTATACAAAGCATTATGCTGATGATTGGACATGATGGGGGACACTGCGAGGCGATCCTCGGGTGATGGCGCAAGCGGTGGTCCTCGAGGTATTGCAGTCCAGATAAGTCAGAGGTCACCAGACTCAATTGATGTCCCGACAAACTGAAGGTCACCGCGCGTTCCCACGGAAAAGTGGTCAGTTCGGGTGTCAATGCAGGGTTAGGGTTAGGTCGGTTTCGTTCCTTCTCATTCTAGCGCCCTCACATTGCCCTCTCAGACGAATGCAACTGCCCCTCTCTTTCAGTATCAACGATTAAGTTGTCCTTGCCTTAACAGAGATAAAGTCTTTGCTTTTGATAAATATTCATAACTTTTGGGGAAGCTGCGCTGTCTCCGCGATTGACATCATCGACATCGAATGTGGGCGAGAAGACAGGGTTAGGGTTGCTTTCACCAACTATTCTACCCATTCTTAGGAAGCCATTCCCTTTCATGATCTTCACTTCAGATGCTCATAAAGCTTCCAATGTAAGATTGTCGATTCCGTGACATACTTACCTTAACTCCATTACTCGTCTGGGCTATAATCGCCCTTGGCGACCTCAGGCGAAGACGAGTACTCCTCTTGCGTGATAAAAAAAACGTCACGGAAGAAAGAGGCCGTTGAAATGTACGACATATGGTAACTAGAGATGACTGATTCTACTTGATCCCACCTGGCGTTGGCTTTCACACTCTATGCCTTTATATTTGCATTCCAGGGTAGCCCTATTCCTCATCTATACAGCTGAGCCTCATGCAAGACCCATAGGACACCTCCCCCCACCGGCGCCACCAGTACAACCGCCTTTAGCCAACACCTCCATTCTCCTCCTTTCCAAATCCTTCACCATCTCCTCAAGCTCTTCTTTTCCTTGTCCCTTCAATTTCTCTGGGCCAACCTCATTGATGCTATACCCTTCCGGCTGGTACCTGCTACCGCCATCGCCTGGAACTGGAGCACCAGAAATGCGCCTCAACAGAGCCGACGGTCCCCAGCGTTTCCAAAACGTCGGCTTCACATACCACGGGTCCAGTTCGTATACGTTATAGTGATACTTTCCGGTGGCAGGATCGACATCCTTGTTAAGTTTGTGGAGAACCATCCACTCGAATCGGGGAGGGCTGAGGTGGAGGAGCACCCAGCGGCGGAAGAGGAGGAACCAGGTTAGGGACTTTTCTTGCCATTGAGGCGGTTCGGGGAAACTGTGAACGTCAAGTTAGCCGTGTGTCAGTTATCTCAGAGCAGGGACGAAGAGGAGACAATCATGCACTCACTTCATGGCCTCCCTCAACCTCTTCCCCATCAACACCCCAATAAACCCCTTGCCCACCCCCCTCAAAAACCTCGGCTGGCTCAACAGCAACAAATCAACCGTATGCCTCGCCACCTTCTCGTTACTCTCCGCATACCGCATCTCCGTATCCTCATACCACTCACTCCACCGCTGCATCTTTTCCATCCACTCCAGTCCACTCTCTTCCTCCTTTGCCCCTTCATCCCCATCCGCATCCCCCTTCTCCGCAAACCTCTCCAAATCCTCCATCCCAATCCCCATCAACCCCCCCACCTCCCTCCACACCACACCCACCGCACACCTCTCCACCTCACTCACCCCCCTCCACTCCCACCTGCCAATCCACCTCTCCGGCTCCAGCGCAAACATGCTCAACGTATACAACATATCCCCATCCCTAATCCGTCCCGCCTTCTGCCAGCGGCCATGCAACCAATTCATTCTCGCCAGCGCCTCCAGTCCCCTCTTCTCCCAGGGCGGGTTGATGATTATTTCCATCATCAGGACTTCGGTGTCGATGGCTCGTTTTGAAGCGGTTTTGTTCGAGGAAAGTTGGCCCGTGGCGAGGAGGAGGGAAGAGATGGAGGGGATGGCGTAGGTTTTGAATAAGGCGAAGAAGAGCGAGCGCGAGTAGAGGTAGGGGAATTCGCGCTGGGAGAGGGATATGAGGATTTGGTGGGCGTCTTGGAGGGTCATTTTCGAGAGGTTGCGGGGGGTGCCGTCGGGAGAGAAGTATTGCGGGAAGCGGGTGCGGTAGGAGTGCAGGCGCTGGAAGCGGAGGTGCCGGATGAGGAGGAGATAGGAGGGGATGAGGATGGTGAGGAGGGTGGTCCAGCTCCAGTTGAGGCCGACGCTCGATAGGGAGGGCATGATAGTTGAGAGGAGACCATCGGGTGGTGATGGTGTCGTGAGGTTCATGATGATGTTGAGTTGGGCAGCATAAGCATGCCTTTTTGATGTTTGAAGTCGAAGTGACGAAGGAGGCTTGGGAACCGTTGGACAAAGCGGGCAGAAGCTATTTATACTGATGCACTTCTTGAACTTGTGCCCCCCTCCGTTTGCTAAGATGTATGTCTTGTCTCGGCAGCGGGGTAGATAGATGTGCGTCTAGGGATAGGACAAACACTTATACCTGGGTGTTTCGGGCAGGGGAGTATAGAACGATCTTCGCCTTCGGCCGCCCCAAAGTTTGATAATATGTAATTGTCCCAATCAGCACCAAACAGTGGGGGGTCTTACTCGGTACCCGCCCGCCACGGGGTTGCTTCATGTGACTGGATGTTCATTGGAATGCAGCTTGCAATCCCAAGTTTCACGGCATAAAACATGTTACACTGGCAGCCTGGTTATTGCGCGAAGTCTGGGACGACACCGCTCCGCCAAATCTTTTTCGTAGACATGGCCCACCGTCATATCATGAAAGTAACGGTAAATGCATGGCTGCTTATGCGAAGAGATTTCGCTCGCTAGCCGAAACGGGATGTAGGGCTGATTAGAGGTGCCGGAAAGTTGTGGAGTGATGATGCATGGCATCGGACTTTGCGAGGGGAATTTTGACATGTTGCGTATGGCGAAGACATAAGAAGCGCCAGAGCCTGATCCCTCGATCTCTAGTCCTCAATCGCACTTTCCGTCCAGCCGTCATCCTGTATCTTTTGCGGCCGCCAACCGAAGCGGTATCAAATCATCAATTCATGCCAAGACAGCATGCGTCTGGAATGTCATCTTCCCATGACAAATCGTTTGCACACAATATCAAGAGCCCCCAGATGATATCTGATTGTGTTCGTCACCCACCCGAAACTTGTATCATCTCAAGATGCGAATATACCGAGTTTGCCAGCTTCACCGGCCTTTGATTTTATTCCGCCTCCAGCTGCTCAGTTCAGACCACAAGTTGTTTTTGCCTTTTCCCTCGCCGCGGGTCCTATCAAAATCGTCTGGAAGAGTCAAATCCGAGCTTGGAACAAACCCAGCACCAAGATCGACAAGCGGAACCATGGACGGTCGCCCATGTGCGCACTGAAACGGAAATGCGCAATCAGCCAGCTGCAAAACCAAGCTTCTGCATTCCTCCAGAGACAGTTCGTCGTTGAACATGATGGCGCCTAACTTGTTAGCATCCTCAAGCTCATACGGAAAAAAGAGAAGAGGGTAAGAACTCACTTCTACAAGATCTGGAATTCAACAACTCCAAAATACCCTCGGGGCAATCATGGAACCTAGCAACCCAGTCACGTTCTCCCTCTATCTGGCCACCGCCAGCTGCACGATTTATGGACAAGCCCAAACCGGGGTTGTCATTCAGCCTCCATATCTCCTTTCGAAGCAGCTCGATCAGCACTCGCGGCTCCAACCGACACCGCTCCAAAATGCTGGGTGGCAGTGACTGTACTTCCACCGTGAACCTCGTCGAGTGTTCCTCGCCTGCGAAGACTTCGTAGAAAATGCCCCAGTATTCAAAGTGTGGTTTGTATCTGACGAGAAGGTTCCCGTCTTGCTTGGACAGGTCGAAGCGGAGAGGGCGTTGTAGGGATTGCGTTTGGGCCGTTATCTGGTCCGACTGTGTGGCACCTGAGTGATGGACAATGGTGAAATAAGTTTTCATCAAATCTTCTACGCGGACTCGCTCGTCAGCCGCGTGCTGATCGATCAGAACCAGGACGCTTCGGTCAACGTCGGAGCTGGGGCAGACTTTGTCTGCTTCCGTGGGAGCCAGTTTAACAAAAATGAACTTTTTATCGACTTGTGCGAGGACAGTTGCCGTACGCAGGGCATCTCTAGAGATTCGGCCCTGGAGAGTCATCAAGGCCCCTCCATTGGCCGGCTCCAGATTGACAACTCCTGTAGATTGGTGGCTGCAGTTATGATGAGCGCCGTGCTCCATAGACTCATACAACTCTGGCACACGGGGTATGGGAGCTTCGGTAGGTTCGAAGGCGGTACTTTTTGACGCTGGGACAGCAGCTCGAGGTAGAGATCGCTTTTGACGTGGCTTTGGAGTGTCTCGAGGTCTCGTTCCAGGGGCGGAATGGGGTCGAATCATGAAGCCTGTCCGCGGATCTATGAGTGTTCTGATATTCGTAGTGGGATCTACCCACTCCACATAGTTGTCCGTCTGGCTGCTGTCCAAGCTTGAGGGCACACTGGACTGTCGACTCAGTCCCCGTGACGCGAAGTGGTTATTGCTTGATGGAGGTGGCTCGACATCCTCGAACGGCTTTCGTATAAGCTTACCCGCTCTGTCAAACAGTGGATTTTGCGCCCACGGGACGATTTCCACGTCTTGCGTGGGTGTGCTGGCAGATTTTACGGTCTTGTCTGTAGATAAGGCCGAACTTGAAGCTGGGCTTTTAGATGGTAGTTCATGCGTCGATCCCAACTTTACGCGTGACCACGACGTGAACGGGGATGCTGAGCCCTCTTCAATGTGACGATTGCTTGAGCTTGCCCTTGAGCTGCTGCAAGTTGATCGCGCTAGTCCCGAGGGTGTATGCTTCTTGTTGCGACTGGAGGCTGCCTGCGAGGATGAGGGGGAGACAGATCTCTCGAGACCACTGGACTCAGCTGATGATCCCCTTGATGACTTGAGTCTCTCAAAGGCATTGATAGACTTGGGTCGGAAATGGTGTTTCTTTAGGAACTCGTAGGCTATCACCTGAAGAAGATCGGTGATAGTCGAGAGGTCCTGCTGCCTGTCATCCAGAATATTATCGGCATTGAAGGAAACCTCTTGTCCAGCCATGGTGATGCGAAGAAAGAACATGGGCCATCGATCAATACCTTTTCTTGGCTTGAGTTCTTTTAACGTGAACCCTTCTTTCCTCCTTGGCTGCCCTTCGTTGAGTGCTGCTTCTTCGATGACGCCAAACCCGGAATTTGCAAAGACGCGGTTGACCTCCTCGTACAAAATGTTGGAGTCGTTTTCGTTTGACAGGGGTCGTATGCCCAAAGACATAAATTGCACCCGCCTTGTTGCTACGGGGACGAGACAGAAGCAACCGCTCACAGAAACTCCAGGTACGGAGGCTCCAACTGGAACCCATGACTTGGAGTCTTGGTCCTCAGTCAGTGAAGCTTGGGCGAAAAGGCTGGAGGCCCGCAGCACCAGCTCATTAGCAGAGTTCCGACGGTCTTGGAGCTGATTGGTTATCCCGGAAGTGCGAAGAGTAACGGTATGTCGAGAAACAGCGTCTCGGACGGATAGAGTGACCTCGTTTGGCCAAGAAAGGAGAATCGAAACAATGACATGAATGAGCTGGTCAAGGCTCTTAGCCGTGCCCAGTCTATCAACTTCGGTGGCCCTCTGCTTTACGCGGACGGGCATGGAGCCGAAAAGGTTGCGAACAGTAACACGCGTTCCACTTGGGAAGGCCAGAACACGCTCTTCGGGAAGGGCAGGAGTGTTGCGGGCCACGATCCGGGAGTTGTGAATCGTTAAAGCGTTATGTGAGCGGTGTTCATGATGATGAGAAGAGATAGAAAGCAGAGACAGAGCGGCCAAAGAAGCTAGGAACTGGCCATGTCTTCCATGGAAATCGGGATGTGGCGGATATCGCGAGGTATAGTGAAGCTTGCCGAGACCACCCTCCTCGCGAAAACAGGCTGGAGGTATACCGAGCCCATTGTCCTCAACAGAGCAGTTTCCACGGCTGTAGTCGATAGAAATGTTGATCTTGGTTGCACCGGCGTCGAGTGAGTTTCGAAGCAGGCCATCAATGACGCCGTTCAAGGAGGTAATAACAGCTGACGACTTGATCTGGGCGATAACGTCCCCAGGGAGTGGTTGGATTGACATGGTGGTGGTTGATGTGAGTTCAACATGACTTTTTGGCGGAAAGGTCTTGGCGGGTAGACTGGGTAGTCGGCGATGTAAACAGCCACTGTTGAGCTCTGGAAGGTGAGCTCTAAAAAGACTGGACCTGCCAAAAAGAAACAGCAAAGGAATAAAATGGAAGTAACGTGAGGATAATGATGGAAAGCGTGATGGGGGTATTACGCAGGCGTCAATGTGATCAAGGTTTGTCAATTGAAAGCAGCGGATGCAATTGAATCAGCTTGGATGAAGCCATTCAGAACTGAAGCAAAGAGAGAGAAAGACGTCAGGTCAAGCTCGTCAACCTAAGCTCTCTGTCTTGGTACTGGACGCCCCGAATAAGAGACAACGAAGTGAACCTTGATGGCCCTGGTTC
The DNA here is from genome assembly GCA_009806235.1 of Neurospora sp. CHS-2018c. Taxonomy (NCBI): domain Eukaryota; kingdom Fungi; phylum Ascomycota; class Sordariomycetes; order Sordariales; family Sordariaceae; genus Neurospora; species Neurospora sp. CHS-2018c. The sequence continues at coordinate 432,693 of RAPC01000029.1, forward strand.
TTGGCAAGGCACGTGAGAGCAGGAGCTCCACAACGGACGCCAGGGGTCGAAACATTGGCTCCACAGATCGGAAAGGCCCGAGCAGGGTGGATCCTGTCTTTGTTCGAATCACCCAGTCACCTGGCACCGTCGCCGTTGCTGTCGCCTGGAAAATGGCAGTGCAACTTTCACAATTCAGGACCCCAGCCGACCCAAAGTCCATGCCGTTGCCGTCCCAAAAGTCCGTCGAACAAAGACGCGACACAGATCCTGTCATCATCTCTTCGTCGTACTTTCCAGAGCCAGGAATCGATCACAGTCTTCATCATATCCTGTGACCGCTTTTATACTTCGAGTCGCTCGTTGAATTGATATTATCTATCCCTCCGATTGCGAATACAACCGAATTGTTGTTTTCTTGTCGTCCCTGAGAAATCGCGACCCTGTCAATCCGTCCTTCAGCAATCCCCATCGCATCGCATCACATCCTATCCTTGCCGACGAGTGAAAGAAGCACTGACGCTACGTTCGCAACTGACGGGACTCGACCGACCTCAATCGATATCCGTCAAAACGCTCCTCTTTCCATCTCACGTTCACCATCCATCCCGTCTCCTTCCTCGGTATCTCCCTTCAGTCCGTCCTTCCTGTCGCCGAGAGGAAGGTGAAACCGTTGGCCGTTGCAAGACCACCTTGTAATCTACCCCAAGGACCAGTGCAGTCTGGTGGTGTGCAGAAGCCGTTAGGGAAGTGGTACCGTTCGGATACAGGAACCACAACTAAGGTGAAACTCGCTGGCTGCTGCGATCGTCGCCCATCCAACAAGTCCATTCACACGCGCCCTACCTTCTTTCTCTCTGGCGACCATCAATTTTTAGCTACACGGTAGACCCAAACATTCACAATCCCCCGACCGCGACTGACGATTTGACGACTACTTGACCTTGTGCGACTGGCCTCTGCCACTGCCACTGCTAGGACGACGACCCTTGTTTTGCGATCGCACTACCGCATTTGTACTGCACGGATCCAGATCCATACGTATCCGCAGATATCGACGTCGACCCTATCGTGCCCGTGTAATTCGACTGCACCGTCTTCTCCAATTCCTGCTCGGCTACCTACCTACCTTTCCTCTACTACAACCACCATGACCGAGACGGCCACATCTTGTCACCACGGTACTGATTCTCTCATCTGAAACCTTGTCCAATCTTTGCGCTACCTACATCTACCTACCTCTTATCAGCCGTCCACTCCCCGCACATCCTCTTCTCTCGCTCCCATCGATCCATCACACCGTCCCTCGTCCAACATGCCTTCCTTTGCCTCTGCCTTTCGCCATCGAAGCAATTCTGCTCCACCGCTGAGCCAGTTCGGCCCTCATTCAGTCGCTGACCCTATGCCAGACCGAGAAGATCGTCCCGAGAGGACTGGTCGCCGACGACCCTTCTCGTCGCTGATGAAAAAGTTGAAGAGCATGAAGCCCGGCGATGCTGTTCGACATGCCAGCTCCAAGCGAAACAACCTCAAGAAACAAGCCGACAACAACCCATATGCAGCCGTTGGCCGTTCCAACTCCGACCATGTCCAGATCGCCCCAACCCCGCCGCCGACCAGCCATTATTCGGTATCCTCGACAAGAAGCGCAAGAACATCGAGCACAACATCCATAGACCCTTCAGATGACTCTGTCAGGTTGTCGACCGACGGCCACCCACCCCCAACCATGGGCGGTCGATCGACTATAGCTCCGACCGTCGTCACCGATCATGAGACCTCGTGCTCTATGGCCGCGCCGTCCTATGGGGCCTCCTCGGTCACTGGCACGACTCGTACCGCAAACATCGACTCCCGTCGGGGCAATGATAGCACCTTTTCGTCCCCCGCGCCGTCTGTCCGCTCCTTGACTACAACCCTGACGACAATACAATCCTTTTTGCCCAATGGTGCCGCTGCGACGCACAACAACAGCAACCAGAACAGCACCAACACGTCCAACAGCCCTAATCACCACCATCACAACCATCATTCTCATCACTCCAACTCACAAATAATCCACTTCAACCAACCTTTCCCGACGACGGCCACTCCCGTCTCCGCCATTCCAGCCCATCTTGTACCCTCCGGCCAGGGTGGGAACTCGCCTTTCTACCCGACAACCTACCATAGCGCCACGGCGAACAACCTTTTGACCGACAACGCCTCCATCCTAACACTCGCATCCTCTTCCCAGCGCCGCCGCCGCCGCTCCTTCGACACTGACGCCTCAGTCCGTGCTCTCGCGCCCTCTTCTCTCTTTGGAGGCAGTCGCGAGTCTCTCCCTCTCAGCGTCCTCAGTTCCAACATGGAAGGCGGCACAACTGGCGGCATGACCGGCGCCACCACGCCCGGTGGTCTATACCGTGGGCCCAACGGCTTGGCCAACGATCGCACAAGCATCTACTCTTCTACTACAGGAATTCTAGCCAGCGACAGGAACAGCTTTTATTCGAAGCAGGCCATCGGTGGGCCGGGTACTGGAGGAGATGCGGCTAGTGTGAGGAGTGGGCTTTTGGGACATGGAAGGGCCGAGAGTATCAATGGCAGTATTGGTGGAGGGTTAACCGCTGCGCCGATGAATGGGGTTGCGTCGGCGGGGAGCTTGGTTGGGCTCACGACTGCTGCGTCACCCAGTCCGTTGGCGAGTCCGAGGGATAGGGACAGGGAGAGGAGGATTAGTGGTGGGGTTGGAAATGTGGATGAGGATGTTGAAGGGGAGGAGAGGGCATGATGGAGTCTGGGCTGTATGGGTGACGAGGATGGAATGAATAATGGTAAATGCGCTGAGGAATTGGGACGGGACGGGAACATACCGAATGTCGTATGGGATGGTGTTCTGGGACGGGAACATGGTAATGGATGGGACAGGATTCTAGGGTTATGTCTTGGGCTTAAGTGCTGGCGTTTTGTTCTTCTGTCTATCATATGCGTTATATTCAACTGAGAATGGGATACCTCTGCAAGGTCTAATGGTCACTCTGGAAAAAGGGAGGTTCTCTTGGCTTTGGTCTTTCTGGGCTGTTGAATTGTTTTGAGGCATCAAATTCCTGACTCTTTGTGTTGTTTATCTCTTTTACCATCGATGTTTTCCTTTACATCGCTGCATCTTTTTGGACCTCCATCTCGGTCTTAACATATTCCTTTCCTGTTTCTCGTCCTTGAACTGTACACCTCTTTGGGCGTTCATTTTGATGCCGTCGTCTCTTGCTTCTTTTCCACGGCTCCTTCCCTATCGGGGTCAGTTTCGGTCTCTGTTCGGTCCCGTGGAGGGGGGCGATATTGATTGGCGTTTTCATGTACTGTACACACATTTCGCAACAATTCCCAACAGAAGCTGATATCATACAACGCAGAGGAAATAGTAAAACTGTATTTCGAGAAACAAAACGCCAAAAAAAGTGCTGGTAGATATCGGGATGCCACTGCCCGGAGTCGACTCGAACCTTGGACCTGCTTTTCGGCTCTCGCCTGCCTTACCTCAGTTTAGGCTTCGCTTAATCACACTTGTGCTACCGTTACACCACGGGGCTATTTACCAGCCGTTGTTTGTTGAACTGAGGCCCTGAAAGGGGTGCTTATATGTTTCTTCACGACTTCACCGGGGTTGGGTACTAACTCCCTGATCAGTCTACGGGTGAATGATAATGTTTTGGTGAGCCACGCTCATCATTCGGAGTTTGCAGCATCAGCTTCTAAACATGCTCCTTCTACATTTCAGAGGACGCGGGGGCCCCTCCCCTAATTGTTTGAAGAGAGCTGAACCTTCCCACCTGCAGTATGGGAAGACTGTTTTGCTCTTTCCCGGGTAATACTACTAGAGGTAGTCCTCGGCATGTACCCACGTGGGTGATTTCCAACCAATCAATAGCATGAAGTTGCGGGCCGTTAGAGGCATAGACTGGAAAGATCGGACGTCAACAATATTCCGAACGGAAGCTACTACGAAATCTCGAGTTGGGAAGGTAGGATTTAGAGCGTGATCATGCTGTCATCATCATATTTCACTTGATCATCAGTAACGCACCTGTTGATCTCCCAGGCTGAGCACTTCCACCTCTCAAACACTTTCGTGCACTGCAGCACAGATCGACCGTGGTCTCCCTCCAATCATGAACTTCAAGACAGCGTGCGACGATTCAGACGAGCTCTGCGACCGATGCCTCCAAATCAAGTTCCATCACATATTTTACGGGGATATAAGAAACCCCCAAATATGTGAATACTACGACGACAAGCAGGGTGGTCACTACGGTGTGGTCAACCTTGGTGTCCTCGACAAAGACGCGATGTGTAAACTTTGCCGCTTCTTCTACTCCGTGCGTTGGCCCCAAGCACTCACACTCGCACTCCCTTCGCTTGATCATTATCACTTGAGGGTGTTTACACAGGTCGACGTGTCAAAGTACTCATTTCCAAAAGCTAGCGGCACCGTTCGTGGAGCTACCGTCTGTAGCGTCGTTCCAGGACACATCGCAGAATTCACCGATGACAGTCTTGAGAGCTATCAGAAAGCTTACTACGACCCTGACGTGCGTGGGTCAGAAAACCTCGGGACAAACGGCTATTTCTTTCTTTGTGAGCAGTCAATGCTACCATCAACGAAGTACTACAATGGAGAAAGAGGAGGACCTTTGTCAGTAGTGCCCAAAGGCCTCCGCGTTTTCCCCAGTATCATCAACTACCCATTGATCAAGTCCTGGCTCACCCAATGTGAGCATATTGATCTTCTAGCTTATCGCAAGAAGCAGGTGCACCAAGATCTCATTCCGATACGGTGTATCGACTGCGAAAGCCGCGAAGTCATCCGACTACCTCTTGGGGAAGAATATGTGGCCCTCAGTTATGTCTGGGGGGGAGTCTCTGTGGCTAGCCTATTGAGAGAACAGCATCCTGAGACTGGGAGGAGTGAGAGGCTTTTCGTATCTGAGGACGCCCCCGGTGTTATCAGGGACGCCATCACAGCAGTGAAGAACATCGGACTACGCTATCTTTGGGTTGACCAGTGCTGCATTGACCAGACAGACAGCACTGATAGATGGGTCCAGATCAAGAACATGGATAACATTTACGAGGGCGCTTTCGTGACCATCGTGGCAGCTGCCGGCAAAGACTCGTCGTTTGGTCTTCCCGGTGTCGCTGCTGTTGGTGCTGCTGGTGCTGCTCAGAGACCGAAAAGAGAGCAATGCCATGTCAAGATCGGCTCGAGGTCTATGTCGCTAGTCGGATCTCTCCCCACCGCTCATGAGGTAATCCGAGAATCTGTGTGGGCCACGCGCGGATGGACGTATCAAGAGGCTGTCCTGTCCCGTCGTCTGCTCATCTTCACTGAGTATCAAGTGCACTTTGTGTGCCCGGCGCGCATATGGAGCGAAGATAAAGCTTCTCTCTGGAATGATACTCCGGGAAGGCAACATGCCTGTTTCCAGCACGCCCCGCAGCTGTCGCAGATATTCGAGGACATGTTTCGAAGAGACGATGGGGTTGTCTGATGTATGCTCCGACATTCTGAACAATATTCGGCGAGGGATGTCCGACGGATGCTCCGACATTTTGAACAATATTCGGCGAGGCATCTGACAAATGAAGAAGATGCGCTTGACGCCCTGAGAGGCCTATTGACCAGGTTTCCCTTTTTCACATACTATGGACTGGTTTTGCAGAGTGAGGACACAGAACAGGAGCGAAAAACACAGCAGCAGCAATCCAGGCACCTAAACGCCATGCCAGTACAGTTTTTCCAGTCTCTTTGGTTTTCCTTTCGATTTGTCGAGGGGGGAGATTGTGAAATCAGACGACGACAAGGTTTTCCCAGTTGGTCATGGCTGGGCTGGAAGGCCCCGAACGGTGTGAGCTACCACAATTCGATCTGACTTTGGGCGACTCGGACTCCTGGGGTTACAAACTTGAAGAGAAAGCAACCTTTTGGGCCGAGGACAATAAAGGCTACCAGGTACCGATGGCAAATCTCCTGCCCTCGTCATCGTCATCCGCGACACCACTGCCTTTCTCGGATAACTCGAGAGTTATACCTGAACTGTCCACGTACCTATGGGTGGAGAACATGGTCCTCCAACTTCAATTTTGCGAAGCTCATAGGCACCTTGACAATGATCACCTCTATGTAGAGGTGCGTTTCAATAACGGAGTACGAGGCAGGGTAGAGTCGGTTTACATGTCTCGAAAGCGGGATGACCCCAAGTTTCAGAGATTGGTCACAGAGGCGTGGGATTGCCTACTAATTTACAGAACTAGAAGACACTGGTTCGGGGAAAAACATACTTGGAGTTTCCTGATACTAGAGTGGTCGGGTAATACGGCGTATAGGATCGGTACGCTTGAAATTGGCGAGTGTTCGGTGGAAGAGTATCAAGCTTTGCTACAAGAGGTGCCGCATTCTGTTCGGAAAATGCGACTTGGTTGATCCGTACACAGAAGTCTCGCATCTTCGCCTGCATTTTTCAACCCACCCAACACATCGGTGTTACCAACACCATCCTCAGTGGTACGGCAAAGGCGACAAGTCAAGCCCTTCAACCGTAAGTTTGAACGAGTCGTTTCTATATCACCACCAGTTAGCTCTTGCACGCCCACCAGACAACAGGGTATCACTCCAGGTAAAGGCAAAGAAACATACCTCGAATAACTCCCCGCAGTATCCAAATCCAGCCGCCCGCGGATACAATCCTCAAAGTCAACATCCGCCCAAATAATCCCTTCATCATCCTCCCACTGCGGACCAGCAACCACATCTCCAAACGGCGAGACAATCGCCGAGCCACCGCGAGACACAAACTCTTCCTCAGTCTTGGCACCGGTAGACCTATCGATCACATGGGACTTGAACGTCTTTCCGCTGTCAAGCTTGGGCTTCTGAGTCGAAGCCGGAGCTGCTGGAGCAGCAGAAGACAGTGAAGTCTTGGCCGTCGTGGTGGATACGGCTTCGTCATCGATTTCGGCTTCCGCCTCAACTTCGACATGACCTTGGTCGTCGCAGCAAGGCAAGACGATCTCGTTGCCGTCTTCGTCGAAGATGGACTGTCTGCGGATCTTCTTGGGATGGCCGCGGCTGCCGCCATTGCTGGTAAGTGGAGACGGGTCGGCGATGGCACTGTCATCGGTTTGTTGTTGCTGCTGCTGCTGGGAGAAGACGGGTCCACCGTTGGTCTTGACCTGTTGCTTTTCCCCATCTTTGCGCACACACATGTTGGAACTAACGACGAAGCAGCGGCCTTCAATGGCAACAGTCCTCATCAGGGGTAGCCATGTGTCACGGCCGTCGGCGGTCGGGGCGAGATAGAGGTTGATGTTCTGGGAGTAGAGCGATTGGCGGAGCATAGGCATGTAGTTCTCCCAGCAAATGGCGGCGGCGAGGTTGATGCGGACGCCGCGGATGACGGTGCTGACGGCGCGGAGGGTGGCGGGGGAGCCTTGGGCCCAGACTAGTCGTTCGATGGCGGTCTGTTTTGGGAGTTGTGGCGTTAGCTTGCACTTCCATAGCAGATTCGCAAGAAAAAAAAGAAAGGGGAAAGAGACTCACAGGCATAACCTTTCTCCTCTTCCCAATCATGCCCATCTTAGGACACACATAAACCGCACTACAATACAGACTGCCCCCAGCCTTCTCAATACACCCCGTCACCAAGAAAACACCTGTCTCCCTGGCAATCCGCTCCAACTCTTCCCTCGTCCCATCCCCCCTCTTGTTCTTCACCTTGTCCTCCCCGCCCTTCCCATCGGCCCAACCCTGAACCTCATCACCAACTAACTCCCTCCTAACCCACCTCTCCAACCCGCCCGCGCCCCCTTCCCCAACGATATCCCCCAAATCCACCGCGGCCTGGAAATACCGGAGGTACTCGTCCCTTCCCTCGGCCGAGCGAGAACCCATTACGCACCCAAAGTTGGTGCCGCGCGGGTAGCCGCCGATGTAGGCCTCGGGGAGGAGGAGGATGTCGATGTTGTTGGAGGCGGCGCAGCGGGCGAGGTGGGCGATTTGCCAGAGGGTTTCGGGGGTGGTGGGTTGGGTGGAGGGGGAGGCGGTCCCGATGCGGATTTTGGAGGGCGTCATTTTTGCGGTTGTTGACGAGGCGGGTTGTGTGCCGTGTCGTGTTAAGTGCTAGTGATTGATGGTGGGATAACCTGTTGATTATTCCTATGAAGAAATAGGATCGGTATTGCAAGTAAGGGGATACAACAAAAGTAATGGCTCGGGGAGCTCTGGGGAGCTTTATATACGACTGGGAGCTTGGAGCTAAAGAGGGGAAGCTCGTAGAGCTATTCCCACGAGGTTAGAGTTCCATGCATGCAACCAAACTAGTCACCGTCACGATGACTCCCGTTCCCTCGAACGCTCCAAGCGCGGTGGGGCTCGGCATCCATCGGCGTCACGGTTCTTTGTTTCGTTTCTCAGAGGCGCCGAAGTTTCGGAAGCTCCCGGTCCCGCCATGACACGACGGAAGTGGTGAGAGTCATCTCACCTCACGTCACCAACGGGCTGTTACGAGCAGCCGGGGGTTCCCGTCGTTGGACGTCGAGTTGAAGGCCCGGGGAGGTGGTGACTGATCTGATGCTGCACGGCAAGCTGGGATCAGGGGGGGTTGTCTTAGTGGCTGCCCCCTGCTGCCCCCGCATTTCAGGGAGGGCCAAGCCGCTAAGACCGTTGAAACGGGGTTCTGATAGGAGGGCAATCGCTGGAAGGTACCTAGGTACCTGTGACGTAACAGCTTTTGACTGAGGACCTTGGTGGCCCAGCTCGAGCTCTCGGGAGGAAGCCGAACGTTGGTGGACAGAGACTCTTCGAGAACATCAGATTTGCGACATTGTCACCGACAGGATTCCTCTGAAAATACAACGTCAAAAGTATTGTTCCATCCAGACTTCCGTCTCCCGTCTTCCGAGCCGTCAGAATGTTGAAGTACGTACAGCTCCTCCGGTTTTCAACGACGGCCGCGATTCCGCTATCTAGGACGGCTCCGCTCCGAACGGACATTAGCGGAAGACCGGGGCCGGACATTGTAACCAAAGCCGTCTTGAATCTTTACTAGACCGAATGATGAAAGAGTCACGGTAAAAGATGGGTGACAGGTAGTACGTAGGATACCTGTAAGACGGATCTCAAAATTTCCAAATGTGGAAGGCACGTACAAGACCACCACCGTTCCTTCCTCATACTATCATGAGGGCATGCGCGCGCACAAGTCGCACACACAAGTCGAAATTAGATTTTTCCAAATGGTCATGGTTTCAATTCTTGTCGTAAGCGAAGCGGAAGTTCATCTGCTCCATACCCACCGACGCCAACGTCAGCAACCCGCCTTCACTCCAATTCGAGACGCACCTGAGAACACCCTAGAGAACGCACCAGGTGAGCCACAACCTTGGCCTTAACTTTTATTACTGCCACTGACAGTTCGATGGGCCAGAATCAGTCCCCATGCCACCCCTTTCAGCGGCTTGCTCCAGCCCAGGAGAGAAACGCGAGGTTTCTCGCTGCCCAAGCCAAACTCAGCCCCGAGGAGCTACAACTAGAGAAGAGGCAAAATGAGGCTGGGTCAGTACAAGTGCAGGTTCTGTTACCAGGACCTCGCCCAACTCAACCATGCACATCGTCATGTGCACTCTTGTGCCAAAGCCAACGAGTTGGGCATCCAACAAATCCTTCTTGACGCTATCTGCCCGTTGGATCGGCCCTGCTCATATCAAAAGTGCGGCCACGGTGCCCAGCACCTCCAATTCGTGCCGTGTGGCGCCACCTTTGACTCCAACCACCAAATGGGCGAGCATTATCGACAGCATGTGAGAACGATGACCAAGACATTACCCAATAAGACTAAGCAGTTAAGCTGCTTTTTTTGGGTCTTGCGCCAGTAATCCAGAAGGAGGGAGGTTGAATAGAGGGGGGCCAACCTTCTCTACCGAAGAGGAGAGACTCGCTCACATGTGGGAAGTTCATCAGGTATACACCAAATGGACGGCCGACGTGGACTTCTGTGACTATTGTCACTCGTGGCTTTCAGAGCCATATGAATGGCGTAAACATGCGCCCACCCACATCACCTCGGCGGCACAGATCATTCAGCAACATGGGTACAGCGGAGTCACCACCGGGTGTATCGTCATACCCCGGATTTGCCCGTTCTGCTACCACGACGAAACGAAGCCTGCACACCAACGTGTGTATTGCCACGAACGGCACGGTTATCTGAAGCATATTGGTTCACATATCGTTGACATGGACAAGACGAATAAGACGCTGAGATGCCCATGCTTTCCAACGTTCTGCAACTCCGAAGACGAAATGGACAGCTCCGAAATGCTGCTCCATTTGAAGCATGTTCATCGTATCGAAGGGGTCAGGCGTGATCGCTTATGATTGGGCGTATCTTCATGTTCGGAAGCTGTGGTTATCGCCTTTTTCTGTTTATTTGTGGTAGGGACGGGACAAGATGGTTAATAGTTGAAGGCAAGATGGGGGGACATGTTGTACTCACGGGTGTACGCTGAAGGCTAAGAAAAGAAAGTAAATGTGAGCGTCGTTTTCATGTTAGGTAAAAGAAAGAGAGGTTCTGATCTAACTAGATGTTTGTCTATGCGACTTGAACGGGATAATGGCCTTCAGATTGCCCAGTCTGTCTAAAAGGACTTTTCACTATTTTTGGACTAATATATAGAAAGAACCATTAATTACCTACCCCTTCTTCGTCCGAAACGCATTTTGTATGTCACCAACGACGTGATGACCAACGCATATCGCTTGATGGCCGTCTGGTAACCGAAATAGTCCTTTGGATATGGTGTCTTGTCGGAGTGAGAAGGGCTCGAGATTCATCCCATCTCTTTTCATCCCATTCCGTTTCATCCCATCTCGCTGGTCAATCTGGCCTAGACCTGTCAAGCTCTCCGAGCCGCTATCAGGCCCTTAACCCAAGAAAACCCCCCCTCCCCCTCCTCCACCGCCACAACCCTCTACCGCGGCGGTTTAGGCAACGGCAAAATCTCCACCACCGGGTGATCTGCATACTCGGATCCCTTCCCATCATACCTTCCCCGCTGGTAACTACTATCCGTCTCCGGGCCACTACAGTGATTCCAGCTCGCCATGCACTGATTCACACACACATACCCAAGCAGCACGTCCTTGCTCTTAGCCGACACCTGGCCTCGAAACTGGCAGGTATACAACTGCTTCTCGGCGGCGTCGATCAGGTCCTGGTAAAAGGCCCCCTGAGGACTCTTGGACCAGTTGATACAGCACCGCTTGCCGACCTGCTCGAGGCAGATGGATCGGTGCTTATTGTCCTCCGGGATCATCTCGGACTGCAGGGGGAAGACGCCCCGGACTAGGGTCTCGCACACGGGTACGTCGGCGCTGTGTTTGCCGGAGCAGATTACCGTGTTGGAGCCGCAGCGTTTGTGGAGCTTGGGGCCGCGGCGGAGGGGGTCGGGATCGGTTTTGGCGGGTTGGGTGGCGTTTTCGTCGGTGGTGGTGGAGGTGTTGTCTTTGAACCTGGGTGAGAGAGAGAGAGGTTAATAGAGATATGGGGGCAAGGTGAAGGGGATTTAGACGTACCAGGTGACTAGACCAAACTGGGTCTCGATTTGGCCGGCGAGGATTAGGTCGGGGTCATCCTCCTCGTAAAGGACGACACCGGAGACGAACAAGACGAAGAGGGTCGTGACCGCGAGGAAAACTTTTAGGGAAATCATTCGGAAAGTGGCCACAGTGGCCGAGTGTAATTACTTTGGTTATCTTTTGAGGCTTGGTGCTTGTAGCAGTTTTGCCAAAATGGAAGAAAAGAGAAAAGAAGGTCCAAGACGTGGATTTCGTCGCAGTGTCTTGTATTTGTCCGGAGGAAAAACAAAGTGCTGCTCGGAGCTTACTTTGTGCTGAGGAAAAAATGTGCGAGAAAAGAACGTGTCCGAGTAACACCAAGTTGCTGATCTGGCATCATCAAAAAAAGCGTATCATCTGTATGCATATAATTTATCGGGCTTCGGTCCTCCGTTGCATGTCCTTCGGCGTTGGACGGCATGGTGGCGAGCATCTTCCAAGCCATTCCGTCTGCGGCCGGAGGGGTGCCTTACATGTCAATATGCATTATTTAAGAAAGTCACATGCCTGTTGCTTGCACTGCCTGCCTCTACCCACATATAGACGTCCACGTCTTGATGTTAGGCCATTATTATTGAAGATGGTTGCGCTTGAGGATTTTGTGAGCGCTTGATTGAGCGCTCTTGGGCTTCCGGAGTCTTGTCGTCGATGGGGACACATCGTTTCAACATCGTTATTATTACGTGACTAGAAAAATGCGCGAGTGTCAGCAACCATAGCGATGCAAATATGACGCTTCGCCCGTGTCGCAGTGATAATGTTAGGTAAGTTAGTAAGGCAACTTGACCAGACTAGTTCATGTCGTATCACAGCGATGCAATTCCAGTAACAGCGTATTCCGGAGAGCCAGTTGTTTTATTCTCTGTCTGTCTCTTCTACACCTCCCCCCTCGACCTCTTATCCCCCGCAAAACGAGACATCCTCTGTTCCCCAAACCAGTTTTGCCATCGCAAAATAGAATGTTGCTATAAGTCCATTGGTAATGAATACAGATCTTGAACGGGACAGAAAGACGTTGATCATGTCGATCGTCTCAGTGAAAGACGCTGAAAGAAGTTCTCGCGAGCGCTTGGGAAGCTGCTGTGTGTAGTCCTGCCGCGAATGAAAGGGTCTTCGTGATGATGATTCAGACGATGAATTGGATGAGAGGCCATATGGTAATGCTAGCTAAATCGGAGGAAGACAGCTTCGACGTGTCCTCGTCGGTAGTGTAGAACCGGATGTGACTGGTTCCGGCGACGAGAGCCTCCTCTCTGGAAGTATGGATTGTTGGTACAGGGCAAGCGCAATCTCGCATGAAGTGCTGGTTTCTGATAGTTGAGTAGAGTTCGTGCGCAAACCGAACTCCTTCCTACCGTCTGCGTTCGTAGAAGCGCGGCATTTCCTCTGGCGAGGCAGGAAAAAGTGGCGTTGCGAGGTTGTAGTGCGTTACAAGCGTGCTGCCGCGAGAGCGGCGTGGCAGTCGCAGTCTAACCATCTTGTGAGTGATGTGGTGCTGTGTGTAGTCCTGCCGCGAATGAAAGTCTTCGTGATGGATATTCATACGGTGAATTGGATAAGAAGCCACATGGTAATGCTAGCTAAATCGAGGGAAGACAGCTTAGACGGGTCCTCGTCCGCAACGTAGAATCGGATATGACCGGTAGCAGCAAGTGCTGTCTCTTTGGACGTATGAATTGTTGGTGCTGGACAACGGCAGTCCCTTATGAAATGGTTGTTTCGGATTGTGACGTAGAGCTCTCGCGCGAAGCGATCCCCTTCTTGCCTCCGTCTGTCACGGAAGCGGGGTGTTTCTTGTGGAAGTGGAGGAGATACGGAAGTGCCGAGATGGTGGAAGGTATCGAAGGAAGTGCGACCGCGAGCGCGGCGCGGAAGGCGTATCCTGACCATCTTTAAGCTGTGGTTTTCTTGTTTGTTGGTGCGGTTGTTGATGGTGCGCAGTTGCTGGTGGGATAGTTGGTGGTGATATCGTCACTTGATCTGAAATGAGAGAACTCGAGGATTGATGTCGCTGGATCGCTTTCAAGATTTTGCATAACACCCGTCGTCGTTGGTTTGCTACTGGGAACTTGAAACGAACGGTTAGCATGTGAAGTTTCACGATAGAAGCTGCACTGATCGAAAGTCACTTACCATAATCTTCACGGGGTCCCCCTTGGATGGTAATACATCTTTGGATCGAGGAGTTGCTTGAGCCCTCAAAGGCACAGCAATCACCCATGCATGGGTAGGCACTTGACCCATTGTTGAATCAGCTCGCTTGTGGTCGGTGAGAGAGATGTGGTGCCGGATGTCTGCTGGTGAACATCTTGTGTCCTGAGTCCAATCCCATTAGTACGTGTGCTTGGGTGTTTGGATGATACCACAAGAGATAAAAAGATCCATGCTTGGGGTATCACCAAGGATGTCTGACACCGGGGGAAGAGAAAGATCTTGTACCTGTTATGGCTCCTGACGTTTACCGGACAGGGCTTTGAGCATAGATGGGCATGTGAGTGGTTGTTGGACTTGTTGGTTGAAAATGAAGAGGAAAGGAAGAGAAGAGAAAAGAGAAGATGAGGGAACCCATCCTTATATACCCTTCAAGGAGAGTGGGCACAGAAGTCACGAGCCTATGATTTGACAGGGAGCTCACCTTCTGCAAGAGAACCGAGAGAAGTGCCCTTTCCGTGATCCTTACATAGGTGTGATCTTGTGTTGCCAAACATTCTGTCTGCGACATCATGAGGAAAGGCTGTCCATTGTTGTCACTATGAACCTTCTCCTCTCTTTGCGGGGTTTTCCTGTTCTTTATGTAAGTTCTTCCTGTTGGGGAAGTACATTTCGGCAGAATCCCCAAGAGCTTACCCGTTTGATGAGATGTATTATTATCCGCTGACAGCACCGGCGTTGCTGCCATCGAAAACTCCCTTCCAAAGATGGAAGAACACCCGAGCAGGACATGATTCGACAGGCCTTATGAGGTCCCGGGCAACGGAATCAGAGTAAGGACACCACAACTCATTTTAAACGCTATTTGCAAGGTCAGCCATGAAGGAATGCGAATGCTTGCAACCGCGGACGGGGCAAATGCCTGGCATGGTCCATGACTGACTGAATGGGCTTGAAATGATATGGCTACCTCGATGTATATCGAAGTCCTTCAGTGCTCACTGGTTGATGTCGATACTCCATCGTCCTTTCTTTGGAAGGTTTGTTTGTGTTAGATGTTTTCATCCAACATTCATTCTCCAATTTTGCCTTTCCTTTTCTTCCGGGGTAAGCTTGGCCTAGACTGCCAGGTGCCTCGCTACTCTCTTCTCTGCCGCGTGATATAGCCTTTGGAAGGGACAGCGGCGCGACTCTGATATGACTTGCAGTCGGGACCTTGGCGTCAGACAAAATTGTCAGATGAACGATGGAGGAGAGGGTGTCCGAGAGGTGATGGTGATGCGATTGATGACAGAAGCAGGAAACTGAAGTGACGGTTGAAGTTGGGAGGGAGGCTGTTGTGTCCGGTCTTGACGGTCCGTTTTCTGGCAGTGTATCCAAGGAGGCATTGCTCTGTTTGTCAGAGGAACGAACGTTGACAGAACTTTCGTGCCGTCCTTCCCCTCTCGTTTGCTGTGCTTTCCTCTTTAGCATCCAAGCGTCATCTGAAGTGGTATGGTGGGATGAAGAAGAACTTACTCTCAGATTCCCTGTAGATACAGACGCTCTTGCCAGCTTTGTTCATCGGTTAGACAGACTGGTGGTGCTGTCCCTGTCATAAGCTCCCCGGGGAAACGAAGATGTCATCATCAAAGTACACATTTCCACTTCAGGGGACCACGCCAATGAAAGTTCACAACTGAAGTATTATCTATGGTAATGTTATTGGTATACCCTTGAACCGACAGAATAATCTCTACTTGACCGTCAAGCTAACATATGCTGCACCCCAGACTCGAGAATCAGAAAAACAAACCAACGTGCCATCGAAAACGCCACATAACTATGCTGAAAGCAACCGTGCGACTCCCGGCTCATTCCTCAACGTATACAATGCTGCACTCCCGATTCCGACCAACAAGAAAAACTCAAACAACCTGACTCGACACCGTATAAACGCCATAAGTATGCTATGATAACGCCCCCGTTTTCTCTACCCAACCGTGTCCAAAACAAAGCGCCCCAAATCGCTTCAAAATCCATCCAACGAAAAATCATCCGTAAAACCTCCATTGAGCAAAACCGCAGCCAACCTCCGCCTCTGCAGCGTGAGCTGCCCTGCAGTATATGACTTCTTGGGATTAAGCCCAAGCGCGATGCAAAGAGCATTCGTAATGGTAAAGACACCACAATCGTACCCGTTGGTTTGACGTGGAGCTTCATAGTCAATGGCCGACCATTCTGACGCCACCCATTTCTCCTCAAGCGTGACCCTGACCCATTCAAGCAATTTCTCTTTGATCTGAACATGGCCAGCGCCCGCTCGCATCGAGTCCAGGTGCGCTACAGTCCGCTTTCCGGGCCGTACAACCGCCAACGTCCAATGGAGACCGTCGCAGATCGGGATGAGTATTGAATCGATGTCAAAAAAGTTATTCTTCCTGACACCTGCACGGCGCATCATGCGCCCGCACTGACTCGGCCCATTATTGACAAGCCGTGGCCAAAAGTACGACGTGAAAGCTGCACATTTGGGATCGGTGTCTTTGGCCCCTGCCGATTTGTTGACGGCATTGGCGATATGGGAAATACTGCCAATGATCACATTGTCGTTTAGCCAGGCTTGGGGCTCCAGCAACTTTTCCACGAAATCGCGTTTGGTGAGGGGCTGCCCGTCCAGCATCTTTGCGAGTTCGGCGGAAGGGTTGGCGTGGAGCACACTGGAGACTTTCTTTTCCCAATCGTTGCTCAAGCTTCCGATCAGGGGGCGTTTGGGTACGCGCAGACCGGTCCGCGAGGCTTGTTCTGCCTCTTCACGGCGCCTCCTGCTTTCCTGTTCTTGTCGCCGCTTCTCCTCTCGGCGCTTCCGCTCTGCTTCTATTCTACGTTTTTCGGCTTCCCTGTGCCGCTCCTCGATGTCGCGACGAATACCATCTTCCCACTCGTGGGCCAGTTGACGACTGACCTCCAAGTCTTCGAGCTTTTTGGTGGCAATTGCGAGGTCGTCATCAGCCGCTGACTGCTGAACCTGACTGGTTGCTGAGGCTTGCTCCACCGAAAGGTTGGGTTCGTGTTGAGATGCTTCAGAGACAGCTCCCTCTGTTGCCATGATATCCTCTTGCTCAGTCTTTCGAAAAAAACGATCGAGAATTGAATTCTTCTCCCCATGTGCCCCTTGAGAGGTCTTTTGGTTTCTTTCGTGGCGAATCCGTTGCAGAATTTGTCTGCGTACCTTGAAGTCGGGCTCCGGCTTTGGTTGTTCCTGAGCGCTGGCTTGGAAATTTTCCAGCATTTCTTGCCGGAGCTCATTAAGGAAAGGACCATATTTGGCCTCGTGAACTCGGAGTCCCATTTCCGCGTCATCCCTTTCGACCTCCTTTTCTGTCCATCTGGTCATATCCGAGACGGTAAAGCTTCTGCTTTTGTCAACCTTTGCGAAACGATGACGGTTTCTGGCGGTTTGTCCTGCGTTCGGGCTCGCATTGTTTTCGCAGTCATTGAAGGAGTTTGGAGTTTCGGTGGGGTGGTGCCACTGCACATTGATGGCATCTTTGAGGCTCATCACTTGGACAGGTATTTCTTTAGGCGGCGCGTAGCTCGCCACGGGCGCAACAAAGTCGAGTCTTCTGTTTCTATCGGGGGTGGCGACATACTTTGGCGATTCAGGAGTCGGCCATTCTTTGGGCTTTTTGAGGATGCTTTTGGGTTCCAGTATAGGTCGAAACTCCTTGACATTGATTGATGTAGGTTCCGTGTCCTGTTGAGCAGTTGAGGGAAATCTAAATTCCCACGCATACGCAAAACTGAGATCGTTTATAGGAACTTCTTCGAAAGCGGAGTCCGGTCCGGTGGGGAAACTTCCGGGGATTGATGATGACTCGTTTACCGTTGGCTTAACATAACTGGGTATGATTTCGCGCTTGTGGATGGCATTGGCATCCACGAAGACCTTTGATAAAGCTTCTTCGAACCCCTCCATCCCGTGCATGTGGTTTCGCAGCACCCATGACATAAACTCCGCGGCCACTCTGGCCTTCTCGTGCAATGTCCTTGTGTGCTTTTCCGGCTTGGTGTCTTCCCCATAAGCTATTGTTCGCGGTGGCTTCGGGAACAATGCTTTGTACGCATCAAGATTGTGCTGGGTGTATATTTCTTGCATCAGCTCGTAGGCTGTGATGCTGCCATCGAGGTACAACTCCCGTGCATGGCGGTATTTCGATTCCTGTTTTTTTGCGCTGTCGGTAGGAAGCACAGGCCCAATACTTGGAGTGTCGGTCATTAGTTTGTGAATGGCAATGTTGAGTTCGAGGTCCTCTCCTTGGTTGGGGTCGAAACTCCTCCTGAGGTCTTCGAGTGAGTGGCTGCATGTGACCTTGGAACGGCTAATCAAATCTATGCGATGGTAAAAGACCTCGGCGATGTGGTCGAGCGCATCTCGTCCGATGTAGGAGGTTGCGTTGTCGGCCCAGGAAAAACCCGGGAGCTCGTTAGAGTATGCATCGGTTGAAGGCGTACAGTGTCGTTTCAATCTCTTGACTGATACGGTGCCGTTGGCATCGTCAACCTTTCGTGTGTCAACAATGTCGTAATGGGTTTCGCCCTGGAAGAAGCCGGAGATGAAATTCCGGACAGCAGTAAGTGGGGTGGCCATCGTGATTAGGACCCGATTAGCGAGGGCGAAAGGGTTTATCCAGGAGCTGTCCATGGGCGATTCGGACGATGGCGCTGGCTCTGGCTCTGGCGTCTGTGGATGGGAAAACTGGTCAGCGTCGCTGCTCGTCTCTCGCATGTCCTTGATCGGAGCAGGGGAAAACTTACACTATCGTCAACTGCTGCAGGCAGGACCCTTTCCACAGCCTTGTGGTCGACGCTCTCCGAGATGAGCTCAAGCTCGCCAGCCTCCGCAACGCGTTTGCCGTTGTTGTTAAGACGGGGCTCGTGCTGCCGGCTGAGCAGCTCTTGGTAGACTGGCCAATAGTTGTGCGAATCGCGGCACTCGCAATGCCAATGAGGATCAGCGGGTTGTTGAAGAACGGACAGCTTGGATGGGTTCTCGTCGGTGACGTAGAATCGAATATGCCCCTTGCCCGCGACGAGAGCCTCCTCTCTGGAAGTATAGATCGTAGGTACAGGGCAACCGCACTCTCGCATAAAGTGGTTGTTGCGGATGGCCAGGAAGAGCTCCCGGGCAAAGCGGTCGCCTTCTTTCCTCTTTCGGTTGTGGAAAACGGGTGTTTCCTTTGGCGAGGCAGGAAATACTGGCGTCGCGAGATTGTGGTGTGTTATAAGCGCGCTGCCGCGGGAGCGGCGTGGGAGGCGTATTCTGACCATTTTTGTGAGCTGTGGTGTTCCTTGTTGGTGTTGTTGTTTGGTGGAAGGAGGAGAGAAGGCAAAGGGAACTTGCGAAGTGGGGGGTTACCTACCAGCCCAGGTTTCGGGACCGAACCTGCTCCTGCTGCCCGTACAATTAATTCGGTTGGCGTCGAGGCAGCGCGCGCGCGACTTGTGGGCGTGTCTGGCTGTTGTAAAGGAAGGAGCGACCTGCTCTAGGGTGGGGCAGTAGCACCTATATCGTCACTGAAGGAAGGCGCGGTGGCCCGGTGTGGGCCCACTGTTCCTTCCCGTATTCAGCGCTGAAATACCAGCAAAACAGTGTCGCTATGGGGGGTGCCAGTCGGGGCGACGCATGGACGCTGGGGAACGAGCAAATGTGATGATATCGCCAAATATGCGATGCAGCTGGAAAAGAGATGCTTTGGTGTTGAGGCTTGCTGTGTGAGTGGAACAAGACATTCCCGGTCGCACTCCATTCCCGCCGCAACGCTGCAAGAAGCTCCGACCGTTGATTGGTGGTCGGCTCGCGCTTCGATTGGTTCTTTGGGCCCTGACATACCCGTGCTCCCGCCAGTTGGGGTTTAGCGCCATCAGTCATCAGTGTCCGCTGCCGGCCACCCATGTGCTGGCATCCTCTCTTCCGTCATCGCGCCTACGCAATTGGTCCATTTCGCAATTCGCGATGGCCGGTGCACGGGCCATATCAATCACGAAACCAGCTCTGGAAGTTTGACAGCATTGTTCGTAAAGTCGATGACAGCTATTCAAAGCAGACGTGGTTGCTTAACATTGATTAAACAGCGGACTTCGTAAAGGGCCACCATGTGCCGGATCAACTCGAATCCGTCTTCGTACACACAACGAGCAATCTAGGAAGCAATGTGTCTTAAGCCCTCAATCCTCTTTCTATAGTTCCTCTATAATGTCAAGCAGTTCGCCAACGACAAATGAAAGAACCCGTGCAACGTAGATCCCGCCTAAAGAATATTGAAAAGGCTGCGAAACGACCAAAGTGACATTGCAAACTTTTCCGGTAGCCACATCCAAACCCAGCGGCCAAACGTCTAAATGCTCAACAAGGACCGGAAATCTTTCTGCATGGAGATGCTTGCAATGCCAAACACATCCCCCGCTTGTTTTGTTCATTGGCGACTTGGCCGGGCAACCGAGCGGACCCACAAGCCTGTCCCCATGTTGCCGACCTCCCACCCATTATCCCCAAACTCCTCCTCCATCGTTATACGTTCCCAAACGCTTCAGAATCGCGTTTACTTGGCGAGCTCTATACCAGCGGTCGCACCAAGAGCTTTCTTGACATCGCCTGGGTTCCGTGCGTTAGTTTAGGTGCTACTGCTGGTGTTGAGATGGGAATGGGTGCTAGAGGGATCCGGGTTTTGGGGGGGGAGGTGATGCTTCGAGTCGCGCGCAACGACAACCCAACACTCTCCAGTATTCCCAATACCACCACAAGCCCATCTCGCTCGTGTGAATGAGAGAAAACTTACCATAGATAGCGAACTGGAAGGCAGTAAGGGTGCCGACCATGAAGAGACGAGCACCGATACCGGTGTAAGAGCCCTTAAGGCCGAGCTCCTTGGCGATCTTGACAAGACGAGAGGTGGTGGACTCGCCGGGAGCACCGGGGGTCTAAGGGTAACGCGCGTTAGTATAATCCGGTTAGGTATAGGATTGTAGGGACATGGTGTGGACAAGGATGGGATATTTACCTTGTTGATCTTGGAGAGCATGGTATCAGCGGGCTGGGAGACGATGGCAGCGGCGAAACCGGCAATGAGACCGGAGCCAAGGTTGGTGGCGGTCTGGGCAGCGTCGGACATATCCTTCTTGGGGTAGACGTTGTAGACGGCCTCGGCGACCTTCTCGTAGACGACGAACTTGGACATGGTGTAGGGGATCCTGGAAAATCATGGTTAGATGAATGTTACCACGACCGCAACACGGGCAATAGTGCGACTTACTGCTTGAGGAGAATGGGTCCGAAGCCGGCGTAGAAAGCGCCGACACCCTCGCTCTTCAGCATCTTGCCGAAGCCGCTGATGAGGCCGCTGGCATAGGTGGGCTGGGAGACGAGACGGATACGGGTGGCCTCGAGGGGGCAGAGAGCAATGTCGGCGAAGAACTCGGCAGCGGCGGAGGAAGCAAGGTAGACGGCAGTGCGGTTGTTGGTGGCGGTCTCAAGGCCGAGCAAGTTGATGCTCTGCTGCTTGAAGAACTCGTAACCACCGAACTTGAAGGCACCCTGGAGGAAGTAACCAGCGAAGGTAGGGCCGGCACCGGTAAGGAGGGCACCAGCACCCTCGGTCTGGACGACCTTCTTGAAGCCGCCAATCATGCCATTGTTGTAGGTGACAGGGTCGAGCTGAATGCGAGTCTTGACGCTGTTGTTATGCAGACGTGTCAGCAGCGGTTCGTGATATCTACGGGACAAGGGCACTGGGCTGCGGAATCCAATGCGCCCAATGCCATGACGGTGGACAGGCTGAAGGCGAGACAACATACACATCGACGGGGGTGAGGGCACCGTGGGTGACGGAGCAGCAGATGGCACCAGCAAGAGCGAATCTGGAATAGAGGTTGGCAGCGCTCATCTGGGGAGCAGCAGCAGCCTTAGCCTTCTCGACGACGGCGTCGACCTTGGGAGTAGAGCTGGCCATTTTGGATATCTGGGTTTGGACGACAAACAAAGACTGAGTGGAGATGGGTTGACGGGGAGGAAAGAGGGCAAAAAGAGCAATCGGGCGGGAAAGTCGTTCGCGACGGAGGTTGGCGATTGAGCCTTTTTGGAGAGTGGAGGTGGACACGGAGGTACGGGAGGGTGGAAAGGCCGGCGCTGCGGAAAAACAATCAGAGACGCCAGCAGAAAAAAATTGGTCCGGTAATTCCCGGGTCAGGTATTGGCCAAGTACCAATCCGCAGCGGCCTTTGTACCCCTCTATCCCCGGCCCTGGCCTTTCAGGTGCTCCATAGTGCCCGCCAGCCAGGGCAACAGGGCACCGAAAGTGTTTGAGAGAGACCCACGAGACGTCACCGCGCACACGATTTTACACTAGCGCGACTTCGGAGTTAAGGACAAAAGGCACAATCTATGACATCCCGTCCACGACCGGGTACGCCGTCCAGGTGCGGTGAACCTGTCCACTGCCGCAGAGTAAAACCGACTCGAAGATAAAAGGAAGGGATCAATGATAGAAGATGACAATGGAGAGAACCTCAAGTGTACCTCTTATCGCGTGCAATTTGCGCTGATTTATTGCTTATCGTGAAGTGTTTGTGACATGACAGACACCGCAATTTATGCAGCCAATACAGGGAACCTTGTCCGCACTCAGCCAAGCGCCTACAGGTAAAATAGAAATCGAGGAAAGAGCAAGACCTCACTCAACTACAGAGCTGGCAGTCACAACCTCAGCTAGAAGAAGAAAAATTGAGCGAAGACCAAGTTGCTCCTCAGTTCTGTCGTTGGCCAATTTTACATCTCGACTCCCAATTTGACACTCAGGCAGTAATCCTAACACAACATCGCATCTTGACCCGGACACCACACAACACATCCATCCCCTGCTTGGCGCGAACGATGACCCTCCTCCCGTTGCTGCACTGCTGAAGGGGTCAGCCTGTCAGCGTTGTCCCTTTGTGCATGTGCCTTGCCTGTCTGGCCGATTTTGCCGTCGTGGGATTGGCTGCGCGGAACAAAGATCTACGAACCGAACAGCCTTCAATGTCAGGGCAGCCTGGAGTACAAAGGCGGTTGGAACGTTGAACAAGGCTGGAGGACTCGGGGAGAGCCATGTCATCCAACATCGAAGCCCTTCCGTGCGGCGGTCCTAACCGTCGTCAACCTCGGCTCCTGTCTCATCGCCTGTTTCGCCATTGCCATCGTCTCACAGTCCGCCGATACCACGCTCTCCAAGACCTACATAGCCGTCCAACCCGGATCCCTCTAACAACCCATTCCCATCTCAACACCAGCAGTAGCACCTAAACTAACGCACGGAACCCAGGCGACGTGAAAAAGGCTCTTCAATGTGCGCAAGGGATCGAGCTCGCTAAGTGAACACAAATGTAAAATGTTGCATGGGGGAGTTTAGTAATAATAGTTAGTTTAGCGTCCGTTTTCATTGCCAAACAAGAGTTCAAAATAGAGCTGGGGGCCTTATAGAATAATAGTGTATGTTTTATTTCTCTAGTTTTCCACTCTTGCCAGTCGCATATTGCACTGTCGTTTCAATGCCCACGGCTAGACAATCAAAAAGTACTCGGTCTCAACCCCTCTGAAAGCTATAGTTGTCGTTCGGGAGAACTGGGTTTGAGGATTGCAGCATCGTCCTTATCCTCTCAGGCCCCTCTACCACCCCATCCCATCTCAACACCATCAGGAGCAAATAGCACCATACTAATAGAGATGGGGACAGTAGTACCCACAAGGACCTGGTTGTCTCCTCTGGCTGGTAATAGTTCCCGTCCTCGGATATGCAGGCCATGGCCACTTACACACGGACGACAAGCACATGGGCTGGCGTACCAGGTTGTATCACACCAAGGCTGTAGGGACGTATCTTAACATCTGGGCATTCCCCGAGTGCTAGTGCTGCGAACGTATTTATGGGATTATACCACCGACGTATTGAGACACCAGGCCAAAGGCTAAACCCAAGGCATCCGAGGGCTTACATCGCCAAAAACAACTGACGACTCTTCCGCTACTGGGCTCCCTTTGCTTTCCTCCGGAGCTCGTCTGCAAGTCTCAACAGATAAAACTCCCTCGCCTCAGCCGGCAGCTTCTGGAAGCTGTTTGCGATACGGGTCAAGTCCATTCTGCCTTTTTGGTACGGTGCCAAGTCCCTGTTCCCATACACATCTTTCCCAGCTGCATAGCAACCGCCGTCAAGGTCGCGGAAGAAGACGTTTACCGCAATGCTGCTGTCCGAAGTAGGAGTCGCCGTGTGCAGCCAGAGTGGGGGCAAGAACAGGACATCTCCTGGAGTCACGACAGCTTCGTGAGGACGTGTCACTTGAGCCAAGTATCTCGAGTCACTCGACTCCCCAAAGAGAGTAGAAAATACATCGATACTGGAACTCGATGCCCCAGGAGCAAAGCTGAGATGCTCAACATCGGACGGCGGGAAAAGAATCATGCGCTTCGAGCCGCCGATTTGGCAGTACACGTTGGCCATGACCTAGTCAATCGTCAGAAGGAATACCAATATACGGCAGACGGATGAGAGGACTTACGTCGTAATGCAGCCACATATTGACCCGGCCGGATACTCGTAGCACCGAGCTGAACAGTCTCTCGTCTACCAGGGCCAGTTCAGGTGGCAACACAAAATCAGTAGCCAGCAAGGGAAAGTCGTCACTCAAAACGGCAGGCTTTTCCGTCGGCTTGTCGGTCGACAACGCCCTCAGGTATAGCCGGTCCCCTTTCTCAACTCGCTTCATAAAGTCGCCAAACTCGGTCGTCACGTAGCGAAAGTTCTTCGTGGTGAAATCCATTGCGGGTGTCGTGGACTCGTGGATCACGATCTAGGTAAGGGCCGTCCGTCAGTTATGGGACATATTCGAGGTGGTTTTGGTCATCATTTGCTTCCCCATGCTTAACTTACCTTGCGGTCCGTTCTAACCTTCTCTGCTACATAGTCACCATTCCCCCACCTTGACACACAGTCACCCAGGTCTAGGCCCTCCAAAACCACTGGACGACCCTCACGTACGATCCTGGCAAAGTCTTCAGCATTTTCCAACTTGACCCGGGGAATGGGTTGAGTGCGGACGCTCACGCTGCCATTGACGGTGCCCTCGGTACTGTTGGGCGCCTGACTTCGGAGAGGGAGACTCCTTGGCTCACCGGGGATGACGTCGACTGTCCTCTCGTGTGTCCACCCATGTGCTGTGATGGGCGAACTTCCATCCCCCATCGCAGCTGGTAGGGGTAGTTCTAGGGTTGAGATACCCTTGTTCCAGAAGGTTCCCATGGAGAAGCAGGTTGCTCCGCCGCCCATGATCACCAAGCGGCGATCGTCCGGCGTGACAACAGGAGAAGTTCCAACCAACAACAAGGGGCCTGGGTGTGACGGTGATTCGGCATTTGCGGCTTCTGGAATAAGCCGTCTTGTGATTGTGAGTTCTCCGGTGCCATTCAATGAGCACAGCAAGATCTCGTCTTCCAGATCCAGAAGGTGGTCCTTAATAACACCACCAAGAACCAAGAAGTCGGTCTTACTTTGGGGCAGACAAGAAGCCCCAAACCTCGTAAGAAGTTGACGTGGGAGGGCCTCTTCGGGACCGCCAGCAAAAGATTTCACCTGTAGCGGAACAAACCTGACGACCGGCTTGCTGCTGTCAGATACGTCCAGGCTCCATGTGAGAAGCTGATCAGCAATGAGGCCATCATCGCTCAAGCCGCCAGCAAAGACACCAGAGAAGGAGTCTTGCTCTTGACGGAGACAAGCGAGTGTAGCGCCATACACAGACGTCGGCTTGACGTCCCCGGCGATCTCGCATCGGATCCAGCCGAGCTTGGGCTCATAAAGAAGCCAATCAGGGAAGATATCGGCGACTCCCCTTCCACCGGCGAGAAGCGCCATATCTGTCTGTCCCAGTCTCGCGACAGAATGCCTGTAGAGCGGAATCGGGAGATCATGGGTGCGTTTCCACGCCCATTCTCCCTCGCTGCCGGTACTCTTCTCTAACAGCCAGCAATCCTTGAGGGGTGTGGAAGGTGACGCCCGTCCTCCCACAAGGAGCTGGGCATTGCCGAGATCCGTCAGCGAGTGACACATCCTCGTTGACGGGCCGCCCTCACGAAAAGTGAACGGCACCTCTTGCTCGGTTCCATCAATCTCGGCAGCATCCCCCCCTTTCTTCCGCCCGTAAACATCGCAATTCTGCAACCGGCTCTTCGTCCCCAACCCCATCACATTCAACAACTTCACCTCCTCACCCTCTCCCTCTCTCTTCTCAGAACTCGAAGAAGAAGACAACACCGCCCCAGCCGCAAACCTCCTCTGACCCCTCTGCCCCGGGACATCATCCCACCGAACCTTGACCTTCTCAACCGGCAACCCCAACTCCCTTCCGTTCGGGATTCCCCCAACCACTCGAGTCTGTCCCTCCCTAGCCACCGTCCTAGCCCTCACCACGCAGTAATGGCTCGCAAAAAGCGCAAACTCCTCCCACTCATCAAACGGCTCCACCTCCTCCAGCCTCCGTCTCTCAGCCGCATTGACAAACGTGTCCTCCGCGTCCGCCCACGCCTCCCACAGCGTCCAGACGCGCACATCCCCGCTACCCCAGCCCCGAGAGCGGAAACGCTCCACCTGCGAGGCAACGGTCGGGTACACGTCCACGGACTTAATGGGCGTGTTGAGTTTATGGAAATGCGACAGCATCGTGGAAGCAAAAGGGTGCGTTGGTCCGGCAGGTAGTAGTTGCTCGAGAAGGACAAACTCGGAGTCGCCTAGCGAGGAAGCCCATTCGATCACGGCGTCGGCACCGGGCGTTTCCATGTAGGTGATGGAGACCTCGGCGACGAAGAGGAAGGTGCAAGAGGAAAGGTCGCCGCCGACGGCTCTTGTGAGGGAGTCTTGCAGGGTGGCGAGGTCGCGCAGGTCGCAGCCTATTTGGACGTATTGGTCGCTGGTGAGGACGATACCCGTGGGAGCGGTGGTGGGGGCTGGGGCGCGGGCGGCTTTGGATTTGTCCTTTGGTTTGGGGGTTTTCTTGGGTTTTGGAGGGGCTTCTGTCGAGGTGGTTGATGTGGTTGCTGCCGTCGTCTTGGCCTCAGTAGTGGTATCCATACCCGTAGCAGCAGCCGTAGCAGCAGGAGCAGGCATAGGAGGAGCAAACTCCGGCACAACCACGTTCGTCAACGGGCCCAAAAGTTCCGGCGTCTCCAAAACCGTCCGCTTCTTCCGCTCAATCAGATCCGGGAAATCCACATCCACAAACTTCACTTTCCCCTCTCCATCCCCATTTACTCCTTTGCAGGCATCCGGATACCTCGTCAAACACTGCCAAGGCAAAACATCACTTCCACAACCCAAATTAACCACCACCTTCTTTTTTCCTTCAGCCTCTTCTCCCGTTCTTTTATCGAGTAGAAAATTGCGAACTAAAACGTCAATGACGTGCAAACGAAAGTGATAACCCCGATTAATCAGGGGAGCTCGCCGCTGGAATTTCTTGACGAAGAAGCGGAAGAAATGGGGCTCGTTGGGGTAGTAGAGTTTTTCGACGGAGCGTTTGGAGACTATTGAGGAGTTGTTTGTCTGTTTTTTGGAATGTCAGTTTCGGAGCTCAAGGACTACTCGTTGGGATTAGACACGACCATGCCCCCCCCTCCGAATAAATGAGAGGCAGCCTGGATAAGAAGATGCGGGAGGGGAGTTGGGGAGTTGGGGAGTTGGAGGGGCGGGAAAGAGAAGCAACGTACACCCATGACCTGATCATCCTGAGCTTTTCTCGGGTCTTTGGCATTGGTGTGCTCATTATGATTGTGAGTTGTGGTCCCGTCTGTCGTCTTTGGCTTCTTTTGTTTCTTGGTGTATGTAGTGGTAGGCTTGGCTGAGCCGGCTTCGGAAGCCGGTTCCTGGGCTACAGGTGGAGGTAGCTCCTTGGTTCCCTCCATCTTCAAAACACTTCAACTGGAAGTGAATTTCTTGAGAGTTGTTGTGAGAGGAAGAAGTCAGACTCGTGAGATGTTGAGTGAGAATGGCAAAAGAAAATGGAAAGGTCGATGCCCAATTGGTCAATTGCCGCGCTTGATGCAACGCACGGTTGCAAGATTCTCGACTACGGGACATTATACTGTGGGGTTAAGTCCGCGGCTAGCCCCTTTTTGATGTTGAGGTTTTGAAGGGAGGTCAACAACGGAGGTACAGTGGCACTTTGTGATCTCCAAATTGTTTGCATACGGTAATATCACTACGTGTATCTGAAAAACAGTCTTTATTGAGACAAATAGAGCCCGGTATATTTGTACAAAAGGAAAATGCCCAAAACAGAAAAAGCTAGCCGCTGGACGTCCCGTCCCGTATGTAGTGAAACCCATAACCCAAAATCCCATGGTAAAACTCCAGAAAGCCCTTAAATGTCAGATAATGCCCATATATGCTCCCTAGTTCCCAATTTCCCAAATACCTTCAAGATCCTGCGAGGCTTAAACCACAATCCCCCTCTGCGCCCATCCATTCTTCCCCTTCCAAGCCCACAACACCAACCCGCAAGCAACCCAAACACTTGCGGCCATCGCCCAAAACGCGGACGCATAGCACTCACTCCCATAGCAAAACTGGTCCTCCTCCCCAGAGCCTTGCTTATGAGAAGCCGCCTTCTCTACTCCCGACTGGTAAACAGCCGAATACACCAATCCCCAAAACGTCGCGCCAAGAGCAGGGAACATGGCCACGATACCCCAATTGGTCGCAAAGTTCTCGACGCCCCAGATGACGGTAATGATTATGGGCGTAAGAGAGAACACGGCGCCGTAGCCGGCACCGACCAGACCCGATGCGACCCAGAACCTCTCACCGTGGTTTTGGATCCAGCCCGAGGCGAGAGCGGCTAAGCCGACCGAGAGGGTCACGGCGAAGAAGAGCAGGAAGGACACGCGGGAGACGGAGAAGCGCTTGCGTTCGAGGGTTCCGGAGGAGGTAATCTGGACGTGACGGGCCTGCGGGCTAGGGGCGAGGAGATCGGTCAGGGAGCCGGTCAGGAGGCGGACCAGGGTGCTGGTGATGCCGACGATGGAGACGTGTGTGGCTGCGGAGGTGGGTTCGCCGACGAATTTGAGATGGGGTGGGTAGAGCGTCTTGATGACGGTGCCGAGGTTGTTGATGAAGGCCTCGCCGGGGCCGATCATGAGGAAGAAGCCGAGGGCGAAGCACCACATTGTGTGGTCGGTCAGGAACCGTCTGGTTTCGGCGTTGAGAACCCATGTTTTCTTGATGCGGGCGTTGTCGTCTTCTTCTGAGTCGGAGTCGTCGGCCTTGGAGGGGTCGAGGATGCCGGCGCTTTCCATGTCGAGGGGGGATTGCTCGATGGCGCCGTAGCCCGGTCTGTCGGCGGTCCTGCTACCCTGGAGGAATGTGCTTCCGTCTAGGTAACCGCTGCGCTCCAATTCTTCGACAGCTTCGTCGATGAGATCCTCCTCGTCAACGATCTTCAAGCCGAATGTACCCAAGCAACCGACTACGAATAGTAGGACGCCAAGGAAGATGAAGAAATGGAAGACGTCCAAGTCGCCCTTTGTCCCATCCGCGAGTCTCTCATAGAACACGCGGCTTCCAAGCTGGCTCTGCCACATCCCGCTCAGACCGAACGCCGCAATAGGCACCGCAAGCGCCAACCCACGATGTTTTCCCCTTCCAAAGTTCTTTGCGCACGTCGCCACAGCGCTCATATACATGGAGCACGTTCCCACGCCAATGAAGACAAAGGCAGTAATCAAAGCCCAATATGCCAATCCACTGGTATCCTCACCATCACCACCGCTGCCCAACGCCGGCGCCTCCGCCTCCCGCTTATACACCCCCGCAGCCAGCCCATATCCAGCCGCAAAGAACAGCGCCGAGACAAACGATAGCGGTCCCGGCCCCACACGATCACACATGTATCCCAACAGCGGTATCGGCATGTACGTAGCAATCGAAGCGGCGCTCGACAGCCCGTTGACCTCGAACTGGGTGTAGTGTAGACGCTCCTGGAAGATGTGGCCATACATGCTGAAGATGCTTATGGAGCCGGCGCAGAGGGAGGAGAGCAGGGCCGAGGCGAAGGAGAGGTTGCGGGCGGAGGCAGCGGCGGCTCGGGAGGTACGGCCATTGCGATGACGACGTCGGGATGGGGAGAGGGAGCGGATGGAAGAGGCGCATGAGGAGGCCGAGTCAGATTGGAGGAGGGGGGTCGAGGCAGAGATTTGGTCCGGCCGGGGGGCCGGAGTGGGTGATGCCATTTCGGCGGGTTCGATGGTGTTGGCGCTGTTTGTAAAGTCGTGAAAGAAGGGTCGAGAGGAATGAATATGGACACGACTTTGATGAATTCGAGCGAGGTGGAGATGCCCTGGTGAAGAGGGCCTGCTTTGGAGAGGCCGCGGTTGTTGGTGTTTTAGCGGGAATGCTGCGGTTGCATTGTCACAGGCTTGGACCCAAGCCTAGAGTAGAAGGTGGGAAGAGATGGTAAGATGAAGATGTTGTATTGAAAAGAGGAGAGCCGCGACGGATATCCTGATAAGATACCTATCTCACCGTCTCGAAAGGAAGAAAGGAAGAAAGGATGAGGCGGAGAAGACGGGAGAGACGAGATGACAGTCAACGATGAGTGCTCTCCAATCGATAACAACGACTGCAACGATGACGGAGGCTTGACTCAATTGGTGTTCAGGTGACTGCAATCACTGATCGGTCCACCAAATCAGGGCGCGAATGCAGGGCTAAATTCCCGCTAACAGGTGAGTGGACCTCGCCGTGCCTGGCAGAAAGTGGGTCCGAGTTCCAAAATGCGGAGAGATCCACATGTCACTGGGTCGGTTTGTCACCGCCTCCAACCCTTACCCTCGCACTTCTCCTTCCCTTGATGCAGTTCCGGAGAATGGGGACTACTTTGATCGCTCTTCAGTTCCAGTTCCACGACAGCAGCAAAGTGGAAGGGTTCAGCGCAATGCTCGGCTGAGAGAAGTTTCACTGTTCTTTTGATCCGCGGGTCAATTGACGTGCGCCGAGGTGTTCGCGAACACTTGATGACTGACATCCAGATGTTCAGGACGCTGTCGAACATGGTTTGACGAGACAACCATCTCCAACGTGCAAGTCCCCGGCTCCTTTTTTTTTCGAATCTTGACAGGTTGTCTCAGGTATTCACGGTGTTGAAACGCCGAAAAGTCATTATCCGAAGGACAAAGACCGAAAGACCGAATCATCAACCAGAGTGTAGCACACTCTGGTTGGTCGGCGGGATGGGTCTTGGTAATCAACAGAGGTTGTCAGCACTCCAACGACCTCTTTCAAATCCAATGTCATTCAAGTTCGGTGAATTCGGTCGACTATTAAAGATCTGTTAATTCTCCGGCCATGTTAGATTCCCAGCATTATGTTGAATTTCAATCTTGACTCCGTCCACAGTATACGCCGTTATCTTCAGCATTAGGACGTCCTCACGAAAACAGTCAGGATGTCTCTCACCAAACATACAGAAACCAATGCGCCTCTGCCGGTAGTAATCATTGGCAAAAGGGTGGAAATCGGAAGAGCTGTTGCTAAATTCCTGCTCCCAGATATCGAATGTACGTATCTCCATCATTCCTCCCTCTCTCATCTCAACGACCCAAATTCCTGACACGAGAGCCCAGCAATCCACTTCATCCAATCCCTCGAAGCAGCTTGCGCCGAGCTCCCCCATATATTTGCTGGTCATGCGCCTCCCGAAGTCTCCCTACCCAACAATGTGGGAACACACAAGTACGAGAGACAACCCCGGGCAGTCATCCTCGGTCGAGCCTTTCTGGTCGAAGAGGCCGAAGAGATGCGAGCAAGTTGTGCCGGGATTGCCAAGGAGCCTGTAGCTTGGCTGGTTAGCGACCCTTCGGTTGGACCGCCGCCGCTGCCGGTGGACGGAGCACTGCCGGGACCCGAGTACGCGTTGAAGGCAGCGGTGTTGGCTAGAGAGGTGCTTGCGAAGTGGCTTGCTGGAGATGCAAGTGACGGTGGTAAGGTCAGGGATCAAGTTCTTTTCTATTGAGCTGCGGTGGGGTGGGATAGTTTGACTGATGGGTACTCTGTTTCCTTTTCTCTGCCTTTCATTCACTACTAAGGAAAAGGGAAGGGGCGATTCGAACCCTATGTCAGTCGTGGCCAACCCTCTCTAAACTGCTTTCGTTATTCCAGACTGCGGTGACTAAATCCCTCTCCTTGATTTTCTTCCTGCAAGCATCTAATATTGGCAATCTTCCCAATGCTTCGCCTTGTTGTTCTCTAAGCCATGACGAGTAGCAGACGAGCAGACTTCGGCAAGATGCAGTACCCTTTAGTGGAATTCTGCCAAACCCTAACCCTCAGGACTGCGCACTGCTGCATATGAATGCTTTTTTCCGAACTGGCACGCGTTGCATTTGTACCAGTTTCACCTTCTCCCGGCCAACATAACATCAACCACTCTCAATCATGAGGGGAGTCAAACGTCTTCGATCCGACGCCGGCTTCTCTAATGTTTTCTCAGCCATACCCGAAGCCATGCAGAATTCACTCGCTCAACATTTCGAGGCTCTCGGGCCAGACGTGGGGTTGCGGCTGGCCAACCTGCGAACTCTCCTCTCGTCTCTCACGCCACAGGAAACGCGCTTCATGAGACTACATCTCCAAAGTTTGCCCGCGCCAGCAGACATTGTCTCTCGTTTTCCGGCCGATATTCTCGTTGAGATCTCCCCATACTTGTCCGCTTTGGATATCGTCAACATCCTAAACGTGTCCAAGACGTGGAGAAAGGCGTGGTCTCAACGGGATGTCGTGAGGGCTCTAGCCAAGCACCACATGCCCAATTTTCTCCAGTTCTACGCTCACCGAAACAGATTACAATCCCCCGAAGATTGTACGGACCAAGACTTGTTCAATTCCTTCCACCAAGCTGCTCGCAAGTTCAGTATCAGACAGCAGGGCTTGTTCCAGTCCACGATTTCCAACCCTGCTCCGTGGCTTCACTTTGTCACTCGCGACAGGTTCTTCACCGTGGAGCCTACCGATAGCATAAAAGACTGGGACGACATTTTTCCAGACGGGGATTTTGACGATCATTTCCCCGATGATATTCCCAATGAAACAGATGTGCCCAAGCCATGGCGGGGTTTTGAATACTGTAATGGAAAAGTGGCCTGGCAGCCCGAGGCCACTGATATGAACCTCGCGTCTCTCACATTTGTAGACGACTTGCGGAGCCAACAACGCAGAGTGTACCAAATTCCCAATTCTGTGGTTCTCCATGGATCTCGCACCTGGTTACAGGCTTTGGGCAATGAGCTGGTCGTGGTATCGGCACGCAGGACCTGGTTTGTCCCCGCGTTCCAATATTCTTCTCCATACCTTACATACTAATCTCTCTATCAGCCACGCATGGGACCTCGAGACGGGTGAACATGATTCTGTGACGCTTCCATCTGCCGATATCTATCAAGTTAGAGTCGAGGGGAAGCGTGCATATATCTTGACCGACAACTCCAAGGTGTATGTTTGGACGTTTAGACGTGGTATTCGGGAAGTTGACACAAGCGCGGCCGGTGAAGACGGCAATGACCACGTCGTCGAAGCTGAACAAAACGAACCGCTCCAGGAGGGCGAGGGAAGGGAAGGCCTATATGATATCCTTCCTCACCCACATCTCGATGATACGTTCTATCTTCTATCTTTCAAAGAAGAATCCAACAAAATGCTGGTGGTCCACGAGTTCAACCACAATGGGACCTTACGGTTACATACCACAACCCTTCCTGATGTCTATTCTCTTACTCGGAAGTGGGGTACAGGTGATTTCGACTTCAAAATCGGTTACGAGCTTACAGGACGCAACGATGAAGAAATCTTCTTTCCCGGAGAAGACTACTTCCGTATGTGTACGCACAAGGTCGATCAGTATGGCAACTACGCCATTTGCCAAATCTTCATGCAAGGGCGGCTTCTCAAGCCTGAGGGGTTTCGAGGGCTCTACGATGATAGTGACAGCAACTATCTGGCATACCTCGATGAAGATGATGACCATTGCCTTGGGTATACGGTCTTCTTTAACGCTTTGACAGCCTCGGTCTCGACCTCCCCATTCATATCTAACATACGTCCTGGTCAGTTCCCACCCTCATCCACATGTTGGGGCGGCCAGCAAATCGAACTTATCCGCGCGCCCACCATAAGAAAGGACTTGCGTTTCTGCATGCTGTTGGTATCGGAGTTAAACGGCCAAAAGCGTGTTGAGTCGATGGATGATCTTCCTGTCTATTGCCCGTCCTCACTTAACTCGCTCAGGGAGTTTCTCCCCGTCAATCACCGGTTTACAGAGCGCCTCGATAATACACCTGCAAAGGCGGGAAAGATGGTGCAGGGTCACAGGTGCTCCAACATTGTCTCACGATATCTGACAGAAAGACTCGAACTCATTCCCTCTATTCAACCACTCTACGGCCTTGATATCACTTTCGAATACGATCAATTGAGAGATCAGGGCGATGATGGAGATTTTGATGATGATGAATATTTTGATGAGGATGACAGCTCAATTACGCTAATGGCGGACGAAGACTTCCTGGTCTGCCTGGGCCCAAAAGGCTACGTTGCATGGAGCTTTTATCACGATATGAAAGACAAAAACGTCAGGGCTTGAACAATCACCAGCCCGCAGTGTGCAAGAGCTTGGCCAGCTTGTCAGTCCCGACTTTTGTGATACACTACCCTGGCAATATCTTCTAGACCAAATTCTGGGGCCTACTGTGGTTGGGACAGATCGGCTGGGTTCCAAAACTTGCAAAATCGCGAGGACTGAGACAGTCACGATGGAAATTGCTTGCCTTGGCAACCGTCCTATGGGGGCACATTCATAGGTACCGTTTCAATCAACACACTCGTTTGACGAATGCAATTGTGCAGTTGGAGCGTTCAAACTCGATTCACCTCAGCTGCGCTCTCGGTATAAACAAACGACAAACGACTATTGGGACCTCCCGGCTTTCCTTTTCAACCATCTGAACCCCTTCCGCACCTCATCCCCCACCTTCTCCCTGTTTTCCCTCGCCCGTTCCAGACCTCCCGGCTTCAGACCACCAGGAAGCAACCACCACATCAGCAAGATAAAAACCAAAATGGCCAACACAATAGGCTGCAAGACCGTCACGCCCTTCTTTTGGGCAATGGCGCCCACCGCAAACGGGAAGATGGCCGCACCACCACCGCCAAAGGCTGCGGCAAACCCAATTGCCGACACATGATACCCGGGCGGCAGCAGCTTCGTGGCCGCCACGATAGCCGCGGGGAACAGCGGACCGAGGAAGAACCCCAGGAACGACACAAGGATGGCCGAGGCAACGAAGCTCGGTACCAGCCAGTACAACAACTGCAGCGCGATGCACAGCAGGAGATACCCCGAGATGGCGAGCTTCTCTCCAATGCGACCCGTGATAAAGCCCAACACCACACGTCCCACCGTCAGTCCCAGCCAGAAGAAAGTGACAGTCAACCCAGCATTGAAGGGCTCCGCATGCCGCACCTTAAGCATGAAAGTCACAATCCACCCGCCCAACGAGACCTCAGCGCCGACGTAACCCAGCAAGAACATGGCGACAATCCAAGGGATAGGATCACGCATGACAGTGCGAGTTGTCGTCCGTTTGTTGTTACCACCTCCTTCAACATTTCCTTCCCCGCCTTCCTCATCAGCATCAGCAACATCCTCCGACTCCGACTCCGCAATCCCTGCCCGATAAACCTCCTTCGTCGCCGTCCAAAACGCCGCCGTCATCGCCACCAGCTCACTCCCATTCAACCCCACCATCACATAATAAAACGTATACCACTCCAGCCCGCCCTTGGTCACCATACTTGTGGCAATCAACGGTCCAATCGTCGCTCCCAGTCCATAACACCCGTGAATAATCCCCAACAACTCATTAGCGTTTCTCATATTTCCCACCCACGCATTCCACGCACTATCCTCAATCCCGTTTCCGAACCCGGTGAATAACATCACCACCGGCAGCGCGGGGTAAGGGGGGTGACATGCCATCGGAATAAAACCTATCAATCGACAAAAGGGGCCGAGGATGGCCACGCCCCGCTGGCCAAAGTGGTGGTGGATGAGATTGTTGAAGAGGGCGGCCAACAAATAGCCGACGAAGGGAGATAAAAAGACCAGGGAGACGATGGTGTAGGAGATGGAGTAGTAGGTCTCCAAGTAGGGGATTAGGGCGCCGATGGCGCCGTCGGACATGCCCATTAGGATGAAGGAGTAGCAGATTAGGAGGAAGCGGGAGATGGAGGCGCGGGAGGCATTCCAGGTTGTTTTGTTTTGGTCGTGGTCTGGTTGTTGTTGTTGTTGTTCGGGGTTGGGCTGCTCGAGCTCTGATTCTTGCTTTGAGGATGGGTTGGTTGTGGTGGTCTTGGATTTGGGTTCTCCTTCGATGGGGATGGCGGAGGGCTTTTCGGGGTCGTGGTCGTGGTTGGTGTTGTTTGATATTGTTGGGGCTGCTTGGATGTTGTGGAGTTGGTGGTCTATCTTCTCCGGGTCGGAGGGAGGAGGGGTGGTTGAGGAGGCCATTGTGGCCTTGGAGTGGGTGGGCGTGATGTCTTGGTGGCTGT
The DNA here is from genome assembly GCA_009806235.1 of Neurospora sp. CHS-2018c. NCBI lineage: Eukaryota > Fungi > Ascomycota > Sordariomycetes > Sordariales > Sordariaceae > Neurospora > Neurospora sp. CHS-2018c. Next base: position 469,131 of record RAPC01000029.1, read on the forward strand.
CTTTTCTGGTTGAAGGGTGGACGATATAGAACAGTTCTTTTAAGTCGAACGGAGGAAGGCGACTAGTTGAGTGCCCGTAGTGAATATATACCCGTCCGGATTGTTGGTCGTTTCGAAGCTGAGGGTCAACGACCCCGGGTAACCCTAAGTAAAGATATCTGGACTAGAATCCAAACCGATAGTTTGACTTGTTGATCGAGTAAACCAAAAGCCACGGCGAGTCTCAGCTTTTTATATTCGAATCTTCTCACGATGCCTCCCCCTTCATGATATGGCCCACATCCGACGACAGTCGAAAAACCAACCACCAGCCTCCTATCTTGGCTTCTTCTTCCTTCTTCCGTGGAAACAGTTTGAGTTTGGTCACGGCCCGGAAACCCCTACAAGACAACACAAGACTGGGGCGGTATGTGTGTCAGACTGGTTGGTTCGAAGTGACGCTTGTCTGTGATGCGGATGCGGGGGGCTACTTTGGCGCGGAGTCACGATAATGATTATCAGGAAGAGAAATGTAGGTAGTGGTTGTCAAGTTAGGAAGGAAAATCCGAACGATCGGTAAACAATCAACCGAAGATCAAGCGGCCAAGGCCCGGGGCGGGCGTCGATAACGAAGGCGGCGTTGGAGCGGCTGGGACAGATTGCCATAGAGAGAACCCGGGGTCTTAAAACAGGGTAAAAACAGGGCCTTGGGAGCCAACAGTCGAAATTTTCCCAAACAGGGTCCAAACAGGGTCGGACCACCCTTTTTTTGCGAAATTCTAAAAGACCTATAAATCCTGTTCCTTGGAAATGCATGTCGTAGGATAACACTCTCTTTTAGGTGTAAAAGAGCTTTGACCCCGAACTCTCGCATAGTGCCAAAACGCATGATGGGCTTGGTCAGGAATTTTGCCGTTTATCAATGTCTTTTTGCTCCAACATCATTTTTTCTTAAGAAGACGCTCTTTTCATCAATGTCTTTCTGCTTCATCAATGTCTTTTTGTTCTAACATCCTGTTTCTTAAGAAGATACCCTTTTCATCAATGTCTTTTTGCTCTGACATCCTTTTTCTTAAGAAGACGCCCTTTTCATCAGTCTTTTTGCTCCAATATCCTTTTTTCTAACTCTTCCTTTCTTTCTTTCTTCAACTAACCTCCGCGCCTTCTATCAACTATATCAAGCTTCATTTCTAATACCTTCGCGTATATAAAATAAATACCAATAGCGTAGTTAGTAATATAAGCACTCGGTTCCGTAAGACTCTCCGTTCGATTCCCTGCTGTGACATTTGAAAAAACCACCAAGAAGATGCATCACCAAGAAGATGCATCACCAAGAAGATACATCACCAAGAGCATCATTAAGAAGATGCACTACCAAAGAGATGAACCATTGCATTAGATGATGCAATGGTTCTTATTTTTCCCCCGATGCCGTCGGTCGCCCGGTCGCCGCTTCCTCCTAATCGCTGCCGTTTTCCCTCTAACGGAGAGAAGAACATTCTTTTTTTAGAAAAAGTCTGGCTGACCGATAATTGAAAGAGGGCCTTTTGGACTGTTGGCCTTAAAAGCATCCCAAACACTGAACAGCCTTTTTGCCCAAATAAATCTGGTGCAAGCGTGCGAAAAAAATATTTCTGTTTCGTCAAATCAGACTGGCCGGACCCTGTTTTTACCCTGTTCAGGAACCCGGTATTCCCTCCATGGTGACCAACCAAATGGGAACCTCAAGCCTAAACTCAAAGAAGGCAAAAATGCTACGTAATGGAGTAGCTTTTTTAACGTTCCAGGCCGCCGGTAGATAGTGCAGTTTGTCGCTGTCTTGGTCTTTGCCTGTGTCGTCCTGATTCAGACATTCGGTGCATCGCATCGTCAAACCTTCGAATTTCGATGTGATAGAGGCTGAGGAACACACTGAAGCGTCCAACTGCCCGCTTGTCACTGCAAGGACTCCAAATCTCCAAAACTCCTGCCGAAAACAGCTGCTTTCCAAAATCGCAACTGCAAAACATTCAAGCTTTCTCCAAGAATCCACCCAAGAAAAAGCGTCATTGCCGTTCTCTTACAGTGCAGAGTGCAAGCAGAGGAATGCACCCCACACACCGCCGCGGATCTTGGCGACACACGGGGAGTGCATCGTTCCCCTCCCGGACCCGAAGTTGAGCCGTTGCGGCCCGTGTAGCCCGTGGATGCCGCTATCGTCCGCCGCCTTTTGACACCCGCAAGTTTCTTTTCGTCAGCAGCGTCACAAAGAGAGGTCATTCGCACCTTTGCAATTTTTCCCATGTTCTTTTTCGCACATCTCCGCCCGCGCAGCAGCCGGGCGGAGTTCTCGTACGGATGCCGGATGGGGATTGTTCATCCGCGCGAGTGACTCCGTGACCGAGGGAGGATGGGGGTTTTGCCGAAGTTTTGGCGAAGACGAGCCGCTCGGTGAGATAAGTTCGTTGTCGTCAATTCAGAGCGAAAGGTCGTGATGACTGATGACCGATGGGGGTTGCTGACGATACGATGTCGTCGCTGGATTGGCGATGCTCGTGGATTCGCTCTCGTCTGCGCCCTATCAGAACCCATTCGTTCTTTCCAGTCCTCTTTTCCCTTCGTTTCGGGGCTCGGTTGAGGAGAAGTCTTGGAGGGGACACCTTCCCAAGTTGCACGCTGAGAACTGCGAGGGAAGGAACTCGTGCCCGATCTTCCAGTTTCGGGTATTTCATTGAATCCCCAGTGTTTTCTCCTCTTCGTTCAAACTTCGACCATTCGACCCTACAATCCAAGCAATCATTATCACTACCCGATGAATTTGAGGTGTTGTCGGGATAGGTAAGTCGTGCCTGCCAGTCGTCCTCATATCCACGGGTACTTGAACAGAGCTCACAAACTCCAGTTCGGGGGTCAAAAAGTTCGGCAGCTCGTTCTGTTCAATGTTCCATTCCACCGTCATACGCATCGCATTCCTTCCATACCCAACCCAAAAAATGTCACTCGTTTCAAGGCACATCCTTCTCGAATTTCTATTTTCATTGCACATGGTTACATCCTCGGATTCTGATTGACGGTCGTGCGACCCAGTGGTCAAGAGGCGACACATCATCATATCGCGATCCTTACCTCAAGAAGGTAGAGGGTTAGGGGTAAAGGTGGCCACCCTCCTTCAGCTCAGCCCAGCGATCTTGTCACTGCCCCCTTCAAGTGACTCGGTAACGCCACCGAGGCCACCTCAAAGGATGGCTGGCTATCGCAATCTTTTCTACAACAGTAGCATTCAATGACAAAGCACGAGTGTTGCTTCTGCTCGTATTGCTGCTGCCGCTTCAATGTGGTGATCAACCACGATCAAGATAACATCATCCCGTCGAACCACTGACAGGCAAGTAGCCATCTATTCCAAACCCTTTGCGCCCATACAACGTTGACCGGGTCGGATCACTATCATGGCACTGCATATCTCTAATATCCAAAATGGCTGCGGACCTGCAGCTATTCTGCCGCCATCCAGACGCCTTTGAGACAGAGAGGTTGTGAGCAAAAATGCCCCGCAGTGGTGATTTGGATAAAAGAGAACTACGCCTAGCTGTGCCTCGATTATACATGGCAAAAAAGGGTCCATCAAAGGTGCACAAGGTGTCTTGACAGCCTCAAAGTCACAAGTCACAAGCTGTGTCTTGCAAGGCCATTCCTTCCTAGGCCGCGCAATCTGGAATCTGGAATCTGGAACTCTCCCTTTAGCCCCCTTATTCTTGCGTCAAATCTGAGAAAAGACGTCGTCAAAACATGCAATAGCAATCCGTTTCGAACTTCGAAACAGTCCGTCGAATTCGAGCCACGCAAGGCCACGCGGACAAGGGGGGTTCACTGGGGCTCTCTCAACGTTGCCTTTGTGAGAGCAGTTGGCCGGGGGGCATCGCATCTCCCTTAACATCTCCTTTGTCCAATCATCTTTCATCTCTGTGGTTGCTTGCTAACCGGAGGAGAGCCACTGAGGCGTTCGAGGGATCGCCTGCGCATCCTTGTTGAAGCATCCCACACCCCCAGGCCCCAGCTAATCTTCCCGTGTTTGAACGACTGGACACACGCGGCCTGCATTGAACTAACTGAGATGCAACCACTGAGACCGCTGAAGTGAAGGGGCTTCGCATTGTCCGCTTCCCTCCCACCCCCCTGCCCTCTTTTTTTGCGGCTGGCTGCATTACGCCGGTTCCCTTTCCACACACCACACTTCCATCACAGGGTTCCCTTCCGCTCCAGCCCACCAGTCCATGTTTCTTTTTTTGTCAATTTGAATGCGGGAGAAACATTGGACGCCATGGCGTTTGGATTCCCGAGATTAGAATGAATGCGGCCTCCTTGATACGGGGATTGACCCTTGTTTGTTGTTGCGTGTGCTCCCCCTATCATCTGCGTGAGCATTGTGCGGTTCAGAGGTCCAGACCGTTTACAGATGACTGGGCAAACTTTTTGTTGTTGCTTCCTTCGTTCGTATTAAAAGACGGGCTGCGTGCCGCAATGAAGGTGAGATTTTGTTTTTCTCTCCTTCTTTGATATCTCGCTTCTTTTTTTGGTCTTACCAACACACACTCGTTCAACCACTCGATTCTATAAGCACACAACGATTTCACCGGTCTTGTTCAACTACCAGACAGACATACATACAATCGCTATATCAATATAAAAGAAGCCGAAAGCGACAGTCAGCCAAGCTACTCAACACCACAAAAATCAACAACCAAACAAAACCACACACAAACAATCAAAACAAACAGCAAAAATGCAGTTCAAGACCCTCTTCATCTCCACCCTCGCCGGCCTCGCCGCCGCCCACGGCACTGAGGATCACTCCGCCCACAGCACCTCCGTGGCCGTCAGCGTCCCTCTCTCTACCGCCCCCATCTCGCTCTCCACCGGTTCCGTTCCTCTGCCCACCGGCACTGGAGGCGTGATCTCCAGCACGGCCGGCGGCATCTACTCCAACAGCACCTTTATTACCAAGCCCTCGGCGAGCACCGAGGAGGTCACTGCTACTGTCACCTCCAAGGCCGGTGCTGGTGCTTCGTCCACTGGCGCTGCTCCTTCGTCTAGCGGCAACGCCGCCAACTTGGATCGCAAGAGCGAGTTCGGCATGGTGGTTATTGGGTTGGTTGTTGCTGCTGGGTTTGCCATTTAAACCTGCATGCATGACTTGATCGAATGATGGAATATGATGGGTGGTAATTTTGGTATTTGGTTGGGTATATACAGGACTGGGCTGGATGGCAAGCGATGAACTTCGGGACTTCATGATGGTTCCTTACACGACTTGTATGTGGACCAGTCAGTGGCCTGGATGATTACCTAGGCTTATGGATGGGATATGGGCTGGATGGGTGGTTTACATCGGGAATATCTATACCGGGAACCAAAAGGCGTTTATCACTTCACTTCTTGGGCATTCATGGGATGGATGGATGAACGAGGCCATTGGGTTTTTCATGGTCTCGTCTGCTTGTTTTTTTTTTTATCTTCTCTTCGCATACTTCATGGGCTCTTTGTGGGCTCGGTTTACACACACTTTCTTCTGCTTCATCATCTTCTGCATATACAGTTAGACGATCACACTTGAATCTTAATGGGGCCTGCCGTTGGCGGTCCGGTCTTTTGGGACTTCTTCCATCATCTCATTGTTTCCTGCATGCTTTGCTGTCTCCAAAACCTTTTGGCTCAGAACCCGAGTCCAGATCTGGTCACCTAGCTCCGGACAGGTTTCACAGCACACCTACGCGCCAGAAGGTAAGCCGGCTGTGATGTGATGTGGCGTTTGCTTCAGCCTCAAATAGCCCCGAAAAGCGCTGGATATCGGACATTGAATATCAAAGCTAGGAGAAGCCGGGTCATCATGATGCTTTCAGCCTTCTTTTCCCTATAGAGGCATGCAGAGCGAGAATTATCCCATGTAGGGCGCTGAGCTAGGTTGTCAGGATTGAGAGTGGGTCATCCATTACAGACTCACTGCTCTAGTCGGAAGCTCAATGTCAACGGTGGTACCTCCTGGTATGTTCACAGGTGCCTTTACTGATTGCGTGAAGGGGTGTCAAGTGAGTGGACGTATGCATATCCAGTTCAGTTCGGTTTTCTGGCGTTCACAATGGGACTTATAGTCAACAGATCTCCTGGCGCTTGCCATACTGAAACCCATCCGTGCTCATAAGGTAAAGTGTCACATATGCTGCAGCTGTCGGGAGGTCGGTTCTATACTTGTTTCCATTGTCCTTCGGGCGGTCTCAAAGATAGACACAATGGCCCTAATTCAACGGTTGACTATTGTTCTCGAGCTCTTGTTGAATGTCCGAAACCGCCGGGGGCATGATTTCCTCTTCCTTGAGCGCTCGAAGCAAGCCGTGGGATCAAGGTGGAAAGAACCAGCGCTCTGATATTGAAAGAATGGCCGCGACAGGTAGCACTCCCTTCTTTGAGTGTTCTGGTAGTCTGTATACTGCTTTACTTTCAATAGTCATTTTGCTTCACATGATGCCGCCATCCTGGGTTCACCTAGATCGTCTGATGGAGGCCGGGGTGTACTCGTGCAAGAACAGGTTGAGGGGATGAATTGTTCTAAGACGACCAACGCGACGCTACAATTTGATTAGCTTTCCCGAATAATCAATGAAAATAAGGTAAGACGATAGAGCAGTTGGAACTTGGGAAGAACAAGCAGTGTCCTCGTCGTGTTGCATACCGTTCGTTGCTTGGTGTTGCATTGAGTTTGGTGGAGTGGGTGTTATAAGTACTCGATCTGGGCCATTCAGACATCAACTGGAAACGGTTGTGTAGTGTAGCGGTTATCACTCCGGATTCTGAATTCCATCAGAACATTCCGGCAACCCCGGTTCGATTCCGGGCACGACCTCATCTTTTGCAGCTTTTTGCTTTGCGCTTTTAGCTGATTTTGTCTTTTTAGCTAGCTGCTCGTGCCCACAGTTTCCTTTTTTTTTCTTATTTGTCATTTCGAGGTTCTCTTCGATGAACACGTCATTGTGTGTTCGGTTTGTTGTCTACCTACCCACTTGCGTATTGCTATGATTGTGCTGGTATTGCGCTTCCTGCAAATTCAAGTCGATGTCAAACGAAACTGTGCACAAAGAACCTTCCCCAAACCAAACCTCCGATACCTTTCCTTGTCGGCTGATCACATCCCAAACCGGAGAAGGGAGGCGATATTGTGAAGCTACGCAAGATCCGATAAAGCGTACCTGCAGGAACAGGAAAGGCCAAGATCACTTGAACGATCACAAGAGCCGAACGGTCGGGTGCCATGCCTGGTCGATCTCCCGCCTAGAGTTTCCTCCACTGGAGAGACCACTGGGGAATGTTCCACTTGAGACAACCGACATGCCGATATAGAAAACACATGTCCATTTGTTCACCTGTAGTAATGTTGATGTGAAAAAGGCAATGTTGGAACAATTCTTCTTATGCCGACACGCTGGACAATACTGGTAAAGTTGTGCCTCGGGCCAGGAGATAAGCAGAGAGAGATAGAAGCGCGCAATGACATCACCACGCCGCCGGCGATGTTGTGGCCGATTTAGAAAACGATTTTACCCCTCCAAGATCATTTCAGTCTTTCAAGTATCTTCCCCGCCATGCTTCGTTCCAAGCGGTGAATTTGAGCATGGCGGCGGCGCGCGCGTGCGGGTGCGGTTCTGCGGGGAGATTCAAGTAAGCGACCATCGCTTGCATCGATCCGTCAGTTCGCCTCCAACAAGGATTGACCAAGAGAGCCACGAGGGTGAACAGTAGAACGTCCAGCTAACGCGCACTGGTTGTCGCGAAGCGCTTGTTGACACTGGCGATCATGGGAATGTCAAAACGCAGACAATGAGCGCTTAGACTGGTCGAGTATATTGTCCGGTAGTTACTGCGTCGACGTCGTCACAAGAAAAAGCCGAACACACAGCCGCCCAGATGGGACATCAAGTGTTCGGCTCTTCATTGTTACAACCTCGTGTGTGTATCGCATAGAACGCTTGATCTGTTGGTCTCGACCCTCGGCCAAAAGAACATGTTGAACCGCGCGATGGTGCATAGACGCGGGGTTTTGGTAATCTGGAAACGAAACAGAAACCGAGTGACGGCCTGTTCAAATCGCAGTTACCGGCATGTTTAAGTGACATGGTCTCACCCTCTTGTCCATGGGTATCGAATCGAACTGTTTCGTGTGTATCATTCCGGAAATTACAGGGTCATTGACTGACAGCATCTCGGCTTCATGAACCGTAGCACCCCAGCTGGATTTATCGGTAATGCTAGTTGGCTAGTCCCATTTTGATAGGTGGCTAGTCCCAAAGTCCCTAACTCAAAATTGAGATGTCTCAACGAAGACAACTGCCTGAGATTCGCTTTCTTTTGGACTTTTTCATTCAGAGATTTCTCTACAGCTTTTTGCCCCTTTTTGAAGATTGCGAGTAAAGGGGATAGGTGCAAAGTGTTCGCGCAAATGTCAATGTTGAAGAATGTGGTCTTGATCTTGTCGGCGTTCCTGGGCTACGAAAAGTGGGGCAATTTAGACCTGGACACTGTTGGATAAGAACTTCTTTCGATGCCTCTATCCTCCCTCTTTCGTCAACGGTTTCCTCTCTTCTCGTCGTTAACAACGAAACTTCTTTGGGATCAGAGTTTTCCTTATTGCTCGAGTCGGGTATTATCTCAATTCAATTTGCGTACGCGCGAAGGTATGAACTTTAGCAATGCAAGTGATGGTGCCCGGGGGGACTAGCCACCTATCAAAATGGGACTAGCCAACTAACCTTTCCGTGGATTTATCGGTACCGCCGTCAGGAATTCTTCCACAAAGAATAAAGTTCATCCCGCGATGCATTATAGAGATTATGCGGTTGGTAGAGAAAAGAGTCGGTTGGCCGCGCCAACAGCAGTTGATGTCCATCAGTAGAACAAATACTTGTGGAATGTAACGGGAGGTCGAGGTGAAGTTGCCGTTACCCATGAAGACGGGAAACATAAAGAAGGATCACGTGTTTGATCATTGGTGCGAAGTCCAACAGCGCATGCTGGTGTTAGTGGTCTGTTAGTGCGGAGCAGCCAGGTCCCTAAGGGGGCAGAGCTGCACGCTACTGCGCTGGAGTTCTGGGGTGCTCAATTGAATTGAGACTGTCTTTTAGCGGAGTTGTTAAGGATACAGCGTATGTCAGCGAAGGATCCGCAGGCCTCGCGTGATTTTTACTCATGCCTGGTTCGTGCTCCCCTTCTTCCAGACCGTCTCCCGACTTGCCAGACATCAAGACCAGGACCAGGCAAGATGTTGAAGTTATTGCACTTTTGCCCAGGTTCGGCATGAGCGATGGCTTAAGTTGGCTCAGCGGTGTTATTGATATTCAGTCAGTCGAGGATTCTGAGGATTTCCTTCCTCTGGTCGTTTTGCCTGCCACAATGTCAAAAGGCGGAACCTGGGTCTGGCCGCCTTTGTGCTTGAGGTGGACATTTGGATCTCTTCTTGTATCGGACATTGAAGGGACCGCCCATGATGCGTCAAAAGGAGCTGTCTGCATTGAATGTGTCAGGATTTTTTTTGTGTTAGTCAATGCTTCCAAATCTCTTCTTTTTGCTTGAACAGACAAGGCAGCTTCTTTGCGTTGGTGTGGTCATGCAACACCGCCCTGCGAAAGGGACATTCACTTTGCTGTCACGAAATCAGACCGAAGCAGCCCACCATTCTGGACTTCAGAAGAGCTCCCGTCTTGACCTTCCCCGCCAATCCACGTCGCCTTTCCACTCAACTCGCCCAGGAATTTGGGTCCCGCCAAAATCCCCGTTGACAAGCTTCTTTCTTTCTTCCTTCCGCCCTGCTCCCCCACCGCCGCTGTTGATCGCTTTTCATATCGATCGCAGTCCTTCTTCCCCTGCCCTGTCGGCTCTTTTAATACCATCAGGACTCAACCTTGATCCCTTCCTTGTTGAGAGCCGCATAGTCGTGCCTCATCACCCCGCCATCGACGAGATCCGGTCGAAGCTTACTTACCACCAATACAAGCAGTACCTACCTCTGCATTTTAGCGACGCCCCATTGACCCCCCTAATCCAACCAGGCAACATTTCGAGTCCGACCGGGCACGACTTCAAAATCCAATCGCGATTCGTACAAGACATAGAAACTGAGGACTTCGATGCACTCGTTTGCGCGGCGTTGTTCTGTTCCTCACGAGATTCGCCCTTGTACCCTGAACCGGGTGTTTACCCTTCACCTTGCAAAATTACAGACCCAATACACGGTCTGACGGTCTGACAGTCTGACGGTCTAGCCCACTCACCTCTGGGACCGAGACAGGCAATTAACAGCCCGAAGCAGCGACGGAACCCCAGACGGACCCCAACCCGCCGTCGCTACTGGACACCTCCACGCGAAAGACACTCGGACCTGTCCTGTCGATGCAGACTCACTGGCAATCGCTTTGCTGGTGCACATCCAACTCGAGACTGATCCAGTCGGACGAGCACTCGTCATTCTGATTCGCCCAATTGGTGCAAACACCCCGACCGCAGAGCGTCCCCCCTAGCCTCCTGCCGCTCCCGCTGGCCGCACCGCACCATCTCCCGCCGCCCGCCGCACCCTCCTCTCACCACCGCCAAAAAGTTGTTTCCACATCCCAACACCTCTCCGACCCAAGAAGGTGTTGCAGGCAGCATGGAGAACCGACCGGCTTCCGCGAAGCCCGCGACCACAGCCTCGACCTCCTCGCAGTCGTCGACGCCCGACGTCAAGTCCCCCGCGACCCGTCCCCTCTATAGCAGCAAGCTCGGCGACCAGAGAGCGAGGACATCAGACGCAGTGCCGGCCACTTCGACCAGCCAGCAGAACAGGTGAGACACCGTCTATATCCTTCCTGTACCCTTCCTGCCCCTTCAAACAACGTCTTTGCCCTTCCGCCTTGCCCGTCTCTCCCCCAACCAAGCCTTACGGCAGCCGCACACCGATGCAACAACAAAGCCACACCTTAACCCGACCCCCCGTCATCACGCCTGCCCATCCTCCCATCCTGTCAGACCCCTTAGACGGTTGGATCCACCTCCACCAGATCGACTTCCATTGTAGTCGCGGAATCATCTTTCTTCGCATCCCTTCCTCCCATTGCCATGCTCTTGCCCGCTTGACGGACACCCTTCGGCGCCGTAACTCCAGACTGACATCCGCACAGACAGTCTGCCCCTCCTGTCCAGCAAAAGGCCTGGACTTCGGCCAAGAACCCCATCACCGGCCAGTCCGCCAGACCGCAGAACAACTTCAGCTCACAGGACAAGAAATCCGTGACCAGCTCCCTTCGCGAGGTTCGTTGATGCGCTTGTTTGCTTGTTGTTTTTGTTCCCCTTTTTCAAGATCCATGACATCCATGACATAGCTCCTTGGCGGACCCTTCTACTCCCCTGGCCCAAACTGCTCCACCATGGCCGCCGTCCATGACAGCGAATGTCACTTGCGCCATCCGCCTCTTGCTACATGGACTGCCCGCCCGTCTTCTATTGGTCTCCTTTGTACACAGTCTGACGCTTACTCAAATCATCTCCAGGGCCAACGAGTACGCATTATCCTCGCTAACGGCTCCGAGTTCGAGGGTACTTATGCCAACACCCAAGACCCCAACACCTGCCGCCTGACTACGGTAACGCAGAAGAAGCTGCCCAACTCGGCCGAAATGAACGGAGCTTCCAGAAAGGAGCAAGGAACCATGACGTTCCAGAAGAAGGAGATCGTTGACGCGCGTCCTCTTCTGATCAACAACCTTGGCAAAACTGATGGCAAGCCTACCAACGGTATGGACAAACCGGTTGCGTTTATCCCGCTTGTTTGTTCATTACTAACATAACTATCCTGCAGGCAACCGCTCGTCCTTCCGTACTGATGCCGCCATCTCCAACTCTCGCTTCGGAAATGAGCGGACTCTGCACCGCTGGGTGCCCGATTCTACCGATGGGCTTGATGATAGCTTGGAGAAGATCAGCGGTTCTGCTACCTGGGATCAGTTCGCTGCGAATGAGCGTCTCTTCGGTCTCAAGACTGACTACGACGAGAACATCTACACTACGACGATCGACAAGAGCCACCCTCAGTACAAGGAGCGGATGGCCGCTGCGGAGCGCAAGGCCCGTGAGATTGAGCGGAGCGCTCCGGTTACCGCACACGTTGCTGAGGAGCGTGTCATGGACTTCCAGGGCGGAGATGATCGTGACGAGGAAGACAAGTAAGTCACAGGTGTCAAGTGAATCGGGCATTAGGGCCGGCTAACGAATGAAACAGATACAGCGGTGTTCGGAGACAAGACTTCCCTCCCCTGTCTGGCGGCCGAGAGAACAAGTACACGCCTCCTGCTCGGCGTGCTCCTGCTGCGCACTCTACCGTCAAGGGTGCTCCTGTAGACCCGGCTATCATCTCGTCTCAGCTGAAGGCACCCCCGCAGAAGCAACCTGCGCAGACTGTGGCTGATGTCAAGGGCTCCGTCCAACCGACTAAGCCATCGCCCGCACCTACCAGCACCACCGCGGACTCAAAGGTCGAGTCTAAGCCGGATGTGAAGACAGCTGAAGTCAAGGCTGTTGACGCAAAGGCTACCGACAAGAGCGCGGCTCCGGCTCAGGCCGCGGTTAGTACTACAGCGACTGCACAGACCCTTAGCAGCAAGCAGCAGGGAATTGAGCAAAGACTTCTAACTTCGTTCAAGGAATTCGCGAACATTCAACGCGGCAGTGCCTTGTCTGCCCAGAGGGCCAAGAATAAGGCAGACAAGGAGGTCAGGTTGAATGACCTCAGAAAGTTCTATCACGAGTTCAAGCTCTCAACGCCTGTACCATCTGACCTTATTTCTATCATTGCCAAGGACCCAGCAAAGCAGAAGGAGATCCAGGAGAAGGCGTTGAAGAACGCCCAGGAAATGGCCAGGATCAAGGCTGAGCAGGCTGCTCTCAAGGCGAAGGAGGCCAATGCCGCAAAGGAGGGTGCAAGCAAGACCCCTACCGAGCAAACCAGCTCGGCAACTACTACCACGGCCGATACCCGTACCGCGTCGCGGCCGACTGCCCCCCAGCACTCTAGTTCAGCTGGCGGCGTTCCGAGCCGTCACCAGGGACAGCGCAACTCTTACCAGCATCCTCAGGCGGCTTATCACCAGCCATACACCCGCGGAAACCGCCCGCCTCCCCATATGTCCCAGACCCAGCAGACGGGCAACCTGTCTCAGCGCCTACGGAACGTGGAGCAGCACAAAATGCAGCATCCCCATATGGGCCAGCATCCTCAGGGTCCCGATATGCGTCTCGCCCCCACTGGTCCTGCTAACAATGGAGACCCTTCCTTTGCTCGTCGCACCAGTGGTGTCCCACCGCCCACGAAGCAATTCAACCCTCTGATCCACGAGTTCAGACCTGGCGCCACCCCCTTCGCCCCTGCCTTTAGCCCTGCTGGACCGAGCCAAGCGTCGAGCCCCCGCGCGTCGGTCAACAACGTTGTCGTCGAGCCTGCGGGCGCTTCGGCTCTTCCTCCTGGAAAGCTGATCAGGCGTAAGACCAAGGATGTGGACCCCAAGAAGTGCAATATCTTGGCCTTCTTGGGAAAGGAAGAGAAGCCATCCATACATTCTCATGCTGTGAGATGGGAGGAGAACGGTGCCCTCCGTCCGGCCTACGAGACTCCGCCGACTTGGCGCCAGGCGGATCCTCAGAACGAAAAGGCTGATTCTACCATGAACATGACCTACACGGAGTACATGGAGAGATACCCGGTTCCGAGCACCGTCAATGCCACCCCTAACCCGTCTCACGCGCTTCCCCAGTTCCACCATCAGCACCAGCTGCCCATCCACATGCAGCATGGTGCGCAGAATCTTGCCCCGAGGCAGTCGCCTCACATGCCACCTATGCCGATGCAGCCAGGCCAGCATGGACATGCCCCTCATGTCCCTTTCACGGCTCCTGACGATCACAGGATGATGCACTCGAACTCCCAACAGTCGTTTGCGTCGCCTAGAATGGGACATGCGGCCATGGTCTATCCCCAGGGTACTCCCGGACAGTTCCAGTACAGCCAGCCGATGATGCAGCCCTACATGCCTGGCGGCGCACCTCAGATGGGGCCATTCCGCAGCTTCTCGAACAACCCCCAGTTCATGCCCCAGCAGCAACACCACATGGGGGGTCCCGTTATGATGCAACCGCAGTTCATCCCGGGACCAAATGGCGCTTTGATGGCAGCTGGTCCTCAGGTCCAGATGTATCCTGGACATCCTCAATTCATCCCGGCTGGCGGTGTTCCCCCTCAGCCCATGAACGGGACAAACGGATATCCTAGCCCGGGCCGCCCAGCGGCACCCATGATGGTGCACCAGGGCTCGCAGCAAGGACAGCCGGGTGTCTATGGAATGAGTCCTGCTGTTCAGTACCAGCAGCCTGCCTTTGTGGCTCAACAACAGCCCCAGGGCAAGTTCCCTAACCAGCGGGCTCAATGAGGGCGCGCTGGCCGCCAGCATGTCACGTCAACTGGGTGACTGCAGTGGGATTGCTGATGGCCACTGCCTTGTTGGATTATTAACTGCTCCTTCGGGCCTGGCAGGAATGGGGGTGTTATGTCGGGCTTGATAGAGGATGAAGTCGCCAAGCCAGCCATTCGAGTCGAGCCAGGTTGGTCGGTCAACCTTCTGTCAGCAAGCAGAACGATAACAGGGTGATGTATAACTTCGCCTTGTCGAACAGTGGCTCGAGCAATGCAACTACGCAGAGTGGGTGGTAGGCGTAAAAAGAGATTAACAACCAAACAACCAGAAAGGCAACACACGACAACTACCACTACTATTAGCCTTTGCTTGCCTTTCATTAAAGCTACCGGAAGAAGCTCACCTGAAAGCGAGCCATCAATAATCTCTTTTAAACAGCCATTTATATAGTCCTTCCTTCACTTGAAAAGTGTGCTTTACCCACCGACCTCCCGCCACGCCATCTTACCACACCACACACACTACTATGAATCACTGTTGGACTTGCTCCTCTAACTCCTTGCCAAGCTATATGTCCTTGAGCTTGGGAGTGTAGCGGAGTCAACTTCACACCACAATTGGCTATCCACATCTATTCAATAAAGCAGCTTTCAGGTGGCGGAAGGAGTAACCAGGGGAAGAGATGGACGGAACGGCTGTGGAATGGTCGTCACGAGAGACGAACGAAGGACAAAGAGAACCGAAACGTCAGCAAACGGCTGACTCTGACCCTCGCTGCTGATGGATCCCATCGGTACCGGGGTAATACGTTATGAACAAGGAAGGATATGGGTGCGGTCTGTCTGTTGCTTTAGGGGCAAGTAGTCAGACAGACCAACATCGATGAAGTGTTGAAGGAGAATTGCAGAGAAGGGATATTTATGTTATCGGAGATGCGAGAGTGATGACTCGCAGAGGAAGATGAAGAAGATACGTCTGGTATCAAAATGCTGCCAGGCATGCAGCACAGCATGGCGGTTAGCAAGCATATAAGCACGCTATGGGTGGAAGTAAGGGGGGTGGTGAAGAGAGAACGGGAAGAAGGGGGGGTTAGTGCTACATAGCTAGCAAAGCATCAATGAAGCGAGTAAGGTTATATTGATGGGACTATAAGTGAATGCAAGTGAGATGTCCGCCCAATTGACCCGGAATGGCGCCTGACCTGATAGCATAGCACGACAGACGGATAACGCAAGACAGCACATACAGCTTGGCTTTTACTGCTGAACCCCGTTATTTGCCCTTCGGATCCGAGCATACGCACTCAAGCGGGCAATCTACGTTGACGTTGACAGCTGCTGATTTCCGTCCGCTTGGCACAAGTATGGAGAGAGGAGAGATGATTTGTGCTACTGTAACAGGACGGAGCATCCGATGCGCGGATTGAAAAAGCTACGGAAGATCATGGAAACTGCTTACTTAGGCCCCGTCATCATGGACGTCGAACCCAAAGGGCGACGAGGACAACAATCACGACGTCTGTTTGCAGAGGATTTCCCGTCGTCGTGGATGTCATGGGAGTGCCCGTGCTCTTCTTCTCCTTTTGTAGATCGATGTTTGCTTGAGTGACTTAGGAGGCAGCTTTGATAGTGATGTCGGTGTTGAAGGTGGTGTTGACGAGTTATGCCGCTTGCATAATTGATTGCTTTTAGACATAGCTTAGGGAAACCAGTATCGGTTTTGTTACTGGCTGCTCACATACAATACCCCTTTTGCTATTTGTGCTTGCTTTGTTGGGTGATTGCTTCTTTAGGCGCGGGACTCTTCGTTGCTTTTTCTCTCCCTCACTTGCCTTGCTCCCAAAAAAAACTCGGATTGTGAGATGTGAGTTGTGACCTCATCACTGTAGGTTAAGTTTCTAACTGGTTAACGGCGAGGTATGTTTGCTCCCCTGAGGCTCAAGCTTGTCAATGGCATTGTTTCCATGGCTTCGACGACGTATTCTGCCCCTTTCCCCTCCTTTACCGATCCTCCCCCGTCTTTGCTCTCGATGCATCCCCTCGGACCCCACGCTCTGTGATCCCGATGCGATGCGGGTGACTGCCTCTCATATGCAGTTTTGAGATTTTTGAGGCGTTGAGAGAGATGTGCATGATCTGAAACGTGTATCTTTTTGTAGATATGTTTTGATGGAGTGATGACTCGTGGCAGGGTTTCTATCACTTGATGGGCTTGTGGTTTTTGTTTTGATTTCATGGGGAAGTACTGGTAAGTACTGGCACGGAGTGTGAGTACAGTAACTCGAGGCATTGGCGATATGTCAAATCGGCTATGACAGGTCAGAGTCTCGAGGACAGTGTGACGGGCTTGGAACCCACGTTTAAGCTAGTCATATGTTCCGACGACAAGCTTGATGAGAGAAGCCACGGGTGGATAATGAGGTGTCCTAACCGTAGGAGAAGACATGTAAAAAAATAGAAGGGAGAGAGGACTGCAAAATGATTGTGGACATTGAATTAAGACAAGGAGAGCTACTGTAGCTATCAAGCAAGAGCAATCAGTTGCCTTGATCCAGATATCTTGTCAGAGGTGCCTCCAACGTAGGTACATAACAACAACCTCCTGGACAACTTGATACACCTCGACCCCATTCCCCATGAGCTTAATGAAGATAACGCATCTTGGTCCCCATGAAGGCAAAGCTGGTTCACCGAACATCCTGACCCAACAAGCCCCCAACAGTTGACACGCGACTTCAGAACAGAAGAATTCAAGCATCAAGCACAAATGGGTAACGGCATGTCTGCCTCGCCAACGAATAATGTGAAGGTGGTACAAAACGGGCGGGAATCCCAATGCCACACCATCGGGCGCAGAGGACTTCTGGGCATTTTTGTATCTCCAACTCAAACTCGACTGGAGGTCTAGACGGCAGTTCAGTCACACATTAGTGACATCCGTTGCCAGTGATACATACGCCAGTGACTACTTCTAGTGACAGTGACCAGACGAACGAAAGAAGGGAAAGAAGAAAAAGGGAAGAAGCCTTTCCCATTGACCACAATTGTTCGTCTCTCAACGTAGGCCATGTGTAGATGTCAGTGCCACTTGATGACGGGTTCACGGGGCAACAACACGACAACACTGCGTTGCCTTGTGGTGCGAGTATGGGTTAGTCGAGTACCCTATGTACTTGCTCGAGTAGAGGTCGATGTAAAAGACAAAATTAACCGGGTCTGCAGCGTCACCAGCTAGCTAGGTGGTTATCGACTCGCGATACCATGCCAACACCAATGGCTAACGGACGAAGGAGTCAGATCTGACTGACGTAGACCAAGGAACAAGAAAGAGGTCCGATCGATTTGATGCTTCGATGCTTCGATCTTTCCCCGCGTTACAGCGTCACCGCGTCACCCAGGTAGGCTCCTAGGTAAGGTAGGCAAGGCATCTAGTGTAAGCATCTGACTTGAGTGACTGAGTGACGATGCGATGGGTGGGTATCACGACATGCCCCAGTTAGCCAGGTGATGCTATGTACAGAAGAAGATGCATGAGTTGGTAGGAGGTAGCAAGTAATGCTTCTGCTTGGTGTGGTAAGACGGGAATGGTCTGTCGTGAATCGTGGAAATAGTATTGACGATGGTACCCTATCCCATACCAAACGCTACCGCAATATATAGTACGTGCAGCTGGTGATTCCTATTCTTGGGACTCTCTGGCAGTTTCACTCCCGTAGCCAACAAGGGAGAATTCGGTCGCAGCAAGGTAAGAATGTCCGGAAGGAAATCTATTCTGAATGCTGCTTCCCGATGTCAAGCAAGCAGTTGTCAGCTTAGCGTCGTATACAGCACTTACTGTATCTCGAGCCAACATTCCGGCATTCCAATGTTCCAATTCAATTCCAGATTCCGGCAATATCCAACCTTGGAATCTAGGAAGCGGTAAATGATCGAACAACTGACAATATAGCGCCTTTGCTTCGATCAAATCGTCACTCCCTTTCAGTTTTCCAATTGGAATATTCTCTGCAAGTCTCAACCATCCCGCCAATCATCCCGTCAATCAACCGTAACAACCGTCACTGTTTTGAAACACGCGCGCGAGGGCGCCAATGACAGGTACCACTCTATTAGACCTTGCATTATCGGCCAAGGTTGGGATCTCCCTCTCAAATTTCGCAAGTTTCGCGAGTGTTGACAAGTCTCGCAAGATCCAATGTGGCTTAGTAGACGAACAAAAAAATGTCCGAGGCGCGAGCTAGAATTAGAGGACAGAGGTTCATGCTTTCAGGGTTGCTTCTGTTTCCACCATGACCTTGCCAATTGGAGAAGCTGAGAAGCTAGGGAAAGCTTGACTTGAGCTTGAGCTTGAGCTTGAGCTTGAGCCTACCGCAGTAGTTGAAAATCAGAAGCAAGCTGTGGGAATTCTTTCTGGACAACAACACCACCTCGGTGTGCAACTTCGTTCAGTTGTTGTGAACATGTTGTTGTATGTGTGTCTGTGTGTACACTACCAGACTACATGTGTGCCGCCGCCAGGGGTCGGACAGGGAATCCCATTCGGGAAGGAGGGGGGATGATGGGGGATTGTACTTCGTAACACGGACGATGTCTCCTGAGTTGTTGAAGTAGGACAGAAAAGGGAATCCTTCCCGTCGTTGTGATGGTCGCTGTGGTACATCTCGAGGATGAGATGAGGTTTTACAGGCGCTGTTTTTTGCCCTACGATAGTAAAAGCGCACATAACCATCGTGGGTTTGATGCGCTGGGGATCTGTCATCGAGTGCTGTGCTGTGCTATGACACTTTCACGAGGTAGAGGTGAAGGGCTGGCCGGCCCCCCCTAGTCATTGAGATGATGGTGTTCGTCCCTTGTTCAAGTCTTGAGCCTCCATTCCAATGGAAAGGACGGCGGTGGTAACCATCCATCCCCTCTTTTTGCACTTCATGATCCTTCCCCCCGTCTCGCCGTCGTATCCTCTCCACCTTTTGATATGATATGACCGAAGACATGAAACCGAAAACCTGGGGTCGGGAACCCCTGGATGGGTGGAGGAGAAGTTGAGTGACTTCGGGCCATTGCTGGGGACGGAAGCTGAAGGCACTGCTGGAACTTTGAAGTGGAAGTGACCGAGTGCTGAAAGCCAGGGCTACCTTTTTACGCAGAGAACTCCAGACTCCAGAGGCTCCATCCAGAGTGGTTGCCTCAGCTAGCGGCTGAATGCGCCTCACACAGCCACTTTTCTGCGTCATGGCATTAATTCGGGATACGACTGGTTCGGGATCTGGATTCATTCTGTTCTTTTTGTCTCCCCTGTTTGTGTCACGCCGCATATAGCGACAATTTTTTTTTCTCTCTGTTTCTTTCTCTCTGTTTGCTGGGAAAAGGAAAGAAGCAGTTTTTGCGATTGCGTACGTTTGGGCGGTGACTGAGTGCTGCGTTGTTGGATACGCCGCTTGCCGCAGCAGCCATGAGTTGTCCTGCCATGTCGGGTGGATCTGGTGGATGAATGATGTTTCCCGTCAAACAGATACCTATAGATACACCCAAGGCCATTGAGGGCTATAATGGGATACGGGCGTAGAAACAACGTCTCTCGGTTGATCATCCGGCGATGGGCGATTGCTCCGCGGCTAGATGCTTCAGAATCCGAGTGATGGTGGCAGTGGTTGCCGGTTGAAGTCTCGATACTGGCTCCCGTTCGCCCAAGTCCGCTGTCGTCCGCTGTGGTTCCAGTGCTCCCTGCCGATCATCCTCCCACCGGCGGCGTCCTCAGACAAGCGACTTGCTTCTGGACCATGGCGTGCTATCCACTCCCCGGGCCTCCCATCCACTGAATACAGAGTGAGGGATTAACACAACCCGGGAATATGGGATATAGACGGGCATCATGGGTCATCTATTTGAGAAGTGGACAGAGCGGGATGGCATGTCTTGGGACGTCTTTGGACTCGTCAACAACTCGCTGATGGCCATCGGAGGACGAGCCCACGGACCATCTCGATAGGCCGGTGGACCACCGCTGTTCTGGTCGTCCGAAGGTTTGGCCGTCGGGCTTGACAGGTGAAGCTCACCAATAGGAACACCGGACGGGGGCTTCAAGATGTCACTCTGCAGAGGCGTAGCACAGGCCTTTTCATGCGTGCGAGTCTAGCGAGGAAGGGGGCGAGTGTTTCAGAATGAGAGCCTTCCCTCCCTCTGGCCTAGCAGTGGATTCTCTGGAGGCCCCTCGCCAAAAAAGATGGCCCTGCCGAACTGCCAATCGCGCGGCTCCATACCAGCTGGCTCCACCGGCTGCCACTCTGTCCCGGCCAATCACGGACGACAAAGGGCCGCCAGCTGTTGGTGCAGCGTCAGCGTTTGGACCATCACCCAAAGTCAACGAAAGCCAGGCACCAAACCAGCGGGATTGGATCATTGGATGTTGCATGCCGCTGACCTTGGACTGCTCACTGCGTCTGCTGCCGCTGCTACTGCACCACTGCCGCTGAGCCTGCGCCTGTTCTTTTTTATCTTTTTTTCGCGCTTTGAGGGATTGACAACCGGTGACAACGGCTAGCAACGGTTAATGACCAGTGGCAGCCCAGAGAATGGCAGTCACGTTGACCAAGGCCCCATGGGGGACGTATGTCCCGTCTCATCAGTCTCATCGAGAGCGGCTCTGCGTCCAGAGAAGCAGTCTTCTACCAAAGTGATCGTCCTCCATCACGGTCGAATGCGTCTCAAGTCTTGCCAATTCCACTTTTCTCCCATTACTCATTACACATACACGTACGGTTGAACATTACACGGAGATCACACATATCGAAGCACCACGGCATCACAAGCCATTCACTGGACCAGAGTCAGGACAGCTAGTGTATCACCGGCCGTCCTTCACCCGCCCACTCACACACTTGCGGCCATATCTTCCCAATACGGCAACCCTAGGAGACCTCCGCGAGATTTCCAGAAGCCAAACCCAAAAAGCTTGATCCAGAGTGGCCATTCCATCACGAGCGAGCGAGTTGCTCTACCGAGAGTGTAGACCACTCAGCGTCGTCAGACGGCGTGGTACCTGCAGTGACAAGACCCCAAGGTGGAGGGTTGTGTGGAAAACGCAGGGGGGCACATCAGGTTCACAGGCCGGACAGGGGATGTAAACACTGGGCTACACTAGATCCGCCGAGTGGGTGTCCAGTGGGTGGCGTTCGAAACAAAAAAAAGTACCTGCATGGTGCGCTACCGGCAACGGCCCCTCCCACCCAATCGACTTCAGACGAACCGACAGCTGGGAAACATAAAAGTCATCCAACTCCCCGATACACCTCATCTTCACTCTTGATGATCACGGCACTCCCTTACACGTCTTTTCTCTCTCTTCGACCTTAAGTCTGTCCTTATTGTCACCACCCCGTCAAGGGATTTCAAAACAACCTCTTTCTCTACATTCCAGTCCTGTTCGGCTATTCAGCCATTGTCTCAGCGTATCACTAGCCTGGTGCTTGACTACCTACGACTTTCGTCCTGACTCAGACAACCCATTCTTCAGACGACCCATTCACACAATACCTGATTAGCCACTCGACAGAACGGCACGGCCTTATTCATTCCTTCTTATTGTTCACTTGTGTCAATAGAATAGAGCAGTGCTCATCTATCGACCCGGCAACCATATCAACTCCCAAGACTCGTGCAACTCGCTCTCTCTCACAAAAACACTCGACAACAAGACTTCGACTTTACGGTCCACCACACTCCCTCAACGAGAAAAGAAGAACTACTAGATCAACCATCAAAATGATGTACAACACCTTCACCACCGGCCTCGTGGCTACCCTGCTTGCAGGTGCCCAGATCGCCTCCGCCCACATCGAAATGTCCTTCCCTCCCCCCTTCAGGTCCAAGTTCAACCCCAATGCCAACCCCGGTAGCATCGACTACTCCATGACCGCTCCCCTCAAGGATACCGGCGCCGACTATCCTTGCAAGGGTTACCACGTCGACTTTGGCACTGCTTCCGGCAAGAGCACCGCTACCTTCGTCCCCGGACAGACCTACAACATGACCACTGCCGGCACTGCCACCCACGGCGGCGGTTCTTGCCAGCTCTCTCTCAGCTACGACAAGGGCGCTTCCTTCACTGTCATCGAGTCCTACATTGGTGACTGCCCTCTTGCTGGCAAGTACGACTTCACCGTCCCCGCCGATACTCAGCCCGGCGAGGCCATCTTTGCTTGGACCTGGCACAACAGAATCGGCAACCGCGAGATGTACATGAACTGCGCTCCCGTCACCATCGCTGCTAATAACAAGCGTGAGGTTGCCGCTACCGCTTTCTCCACTCGCCCTCAGATCTTCGTCGCCAACATCGGTAACGGCTGCAAGACCGACGAGAACTTTGACGTCCAGTACCCCCAGCCCGGCCCTAATGTGGTTAAAGCTTCGGGTGCTCCCCTCAAGGGCCCTGAGGGAAGCTGCGGTGCCTCTGCTGCTCCTGCTGGTGGCTCTGGCTCTGGCTCTGGCTCTGGCTCCGGTTCCGGCTCTGGCAGCGGTGCCTCCAGCTCCAGCTCCGTCGCTGCTGCTCCCATCACCACCAGCGCTCCCGCTCAGACCAGCGCTGCTGCTGGCGGTAACCCCGGCGGTATCTTCATCACTGCTCCCTCGGACGGTTCCAACCAGGGCGGCATCTTCCTCCCCTCCGCCACCGACATTGTCAACGCCCCTAGCTCCAGCGCCGCCGCTGTCGTGAGCTCCGCCTCCGTCTCCGTTCCTGCTGTCGCCACCTCTGCTCCCGCCGTCGCCACTACTCAGGCTCCCGTTCAGACCACCCTCCAGAGCGTCACCAAGCCCAGCACCACCGTCGTCAGTGCTCCCGCTCCTATTGCGACCGGCACCACTCCCGGCAACGGTACCGGCTCCGGCTCTGGCTCCACCGTTGGTGCCTACGCCGTCGGCGCTGCCTGCACCTCCGAGGGCGCCTGGAACTGCATCGCCGGCACTTCCTTCCAGCGCTGCGCCAGCGGTGCCTGGTCCGCCGTCATGCAGATGGCTGCCGGCACCAGCTGCTCCGCCGGCGAGAGCGCCCAGCTCAAGATGATCGCCAAGAAGCACCTCGCCAACGGCCCCAAGCTTGGTCGCTACCAGAGGCGTCACGGCCACGCTCACCTTTCCAACTAAGTCAAGAGGGAGTTTTTCCATTTAGAGAGGCAGCACAGCACAATATGATACCCCACATGTAAAAAAAACACCCATTTTCCGTTTGTTTTTGTTTTTTTGGTCTTTCTTGCAATATTCATCAACCATTCAGATTTTTAGTCAGCTAGCTGGCTATTACTCATTTTGCCGATCTCTGATCGATTTCAAACTTCAATTCGCACATTCTTTTTTGCCGCAAGTTATATAACCAGTGCTACACCTGGCAAGTTGTACTTGGACAGGTCGTACACTTTTCAAACGCATTTCTTCTTTCTGAATATTACAAGATCAAGACGTCTCCAAGAAACAAACAACGGAAATTTTGGACATGTGTGGCGGATGGAAGCTAGAGACAAGCAAGCAAAGACAACATTTTATGACAAGACGTTTTTCAATTTCATGATGATGACAAAGGGAGGCACAGCTGGCTTGTTGATGACGAGACAAAGGGATACCAAGGAAAAAAGGAATTGGGCGGACGGGACAGGATTCACTCGTTTCGGTGTACATAGACTAGGATAGGCAAAAAAGCAACTTTTGCATTCATTCATTCTACCTACGGCAAGCCTGACTACGTGATCACTGGTGAATTCAATACCCACAACGATATGACCGAGTGAACGACTGGCTCTCGGCAACTTGCACAAAGATAACAGACAGTACTAACTCAACAGAAGATTAGATTCTCTTCTCGGCATTTAGTAACCTCAAAGCTTAGCTCGATGACTGGCTGTCCGTGATCCGGGCGGAGATAAGTAGACTTGCCGGGGCCGGGCCGGTGGTTTAGCATCTCATCCAACATCCAATCTGGTGATCGAGAAGCTGTTTTTGCAATTCGGTTAGAACTGTAAATGACGACTCACGTAGACCCCATGAATCTCTTCACGGGCCGTACCTTGGTTATCCAATGGTGGGTGTCAGACAGGATGGTGTTTACTTATCCATACCTCGGTCGGCGTGGTCGGGGATCATCGCCGGGGGACTAGGAGGGGCTAAAACAAATCGATTTCGCCAATGAAAGGGCAAAAATGGAGTCTTGATCTCGAAGTTGAAACCGTTCTTGGCGTAGGAGGACGTTGTGATGGCACCTCCTTCCATACTTTTTGGACTGTTACGCAATCGGATATCGACCGTAGCTTCCCTTCGTCACCGAGTTGAATGGAAGGAAGGAGATTACGACATGAATATATGTTCTATTACTTCACACTTCTAGAACACTGTGACCATTTCACTATGTGAAAGGAGCATATGCTGTAGCAAGTGGCCATTCTCCAAGATCAAGCATGAAGATGACTAGGTATTCCTTCTAGAACATCCTCCAATCTCCCATCAGTTCCCATCACCAGGGTTGAAACACCAATGACGGCCATAATCATACCCCAGACCTGAACAGCCGTAGGTTTTGCTCGCGGAGGTTAGACACAGATGAAGTACTCTAACCGAACACAACCCCCTGACAACCTCTAACGACTAGATACATCCCAACGAGTAATCGAACCAAATTCCGTCATCTCCGGCCCGAGCCACGCCTATGAAAGTACTTATTTCCAATTACTAACGCCCTTAAGAACCTTCCTCGTCACACACGCTTGTAGTCTGAAGAGTCCCAACCAAGCTATATACCCGGGCCGGATTCGATTTGGAGTAATTGACAAGCTTTCAATCAACGTCACCTTTGGTACCGAAGGAAGCTATCATCTCCGGAGGGCCATCTCCGCAGGCACTGGGCCATCTCCGGAGGTTGAACTATGCCATGCATGCCCGGCCAACCGGGACGGCATATCAGCCATAATATCGGAGGACGGAGTTACGAGCGTACTATGATAGATGGTGCTGTTCACATGCTGGAGACGCTGGAGTTTGACTAGAGGCATTATTATGTCGCTGGAAGGGCCAGGGGAAAGGAGATGAAGAAGGGGTTGTCACTCCTACTCGATACCACTTTTGGCGTATCCCTCCGAGAGTGAGCCCTGGAAATACAGGTGCATGTAGATGGAAGTACCTACCAGCTTGGTACCCACCTAGAGTAACTACACAAGAAGTGGAGGTGCGGGATGTCCAAGAAATGTTATCCGGGTCTAGAACTCCTCGACTTACTTCTGGTCACTGATCAATAGAGGTGAGACACATTCCTTCTAGCCACCAGGTCTCATGAATGACGGCATGATGGTATGGCTCAGACCTCGCCGTTGATGGCCGACCCCTTTTCATCACAGCTACTGAGCATAGGTGGTCGGAGTCATCAGAGGCGGGTAGTGATGATATCAACAGCAGTCACAGCCAGCTGACAAGGAGATAAACAACTTGAACAGTCTGATCTCAAGTACTCACCACTTTACAAGAGAAGTGAAGTGACATCGTGAAGGCGTCGTACATGTTCAGGAACTATCTTCAGAGGTCTAGACCTTGGAGCGGCTATTGTTAGTTGAATATGAGACACATTCCTTCTGGGTCTCATACATGACGGCATGGCTTAATCGGTGATAACAGAAGCCCCTTCTATGAGGCTGGTGAGTACGGTCAAAGTCGCCGAGGAAGGTTGATGACTTCAGCAGCAGTCACGATCAACAGCAAGGGAAGCAAGCCAGTTAAACAGTTTGAACTTTTTTTCTTTTTCCCATTCTAGCAAAAAGAAACCCCGTCAACCGTACACCATCCCATCATCCCAGGCCATTTTATCCATCCGTCTATGCAACGATCCGCTCAAACATTAAACAACTCCAAGCCCCAATCACTCTAAGCCTTAACCATAACAGCCTCAAAACTCTCCTCCAAAATCCTCAGTCCCTCCTCAATCTCCCCCTCACTAATCAACAAACTCGGCACAAACCTGAGCGTATTCGTTCCCGCAGTGATAACCAACAACCCCCTCTCCCTCGCCGCCTTAATAACCGGCGTAGGATCCTCACTCAACTGCAATCCCAAAATAAGTCCCTTACCTCTAACCTCCTTAATCAAGCTCGGGAACTTTTGCCTGAGCTTCTCAAACCCTTGCAGGAAAACCTCGCTCTTGGCCTTAACTCCTTCTTGGAGTCCCTTATCGGCCAACCGACCGACAATGTAATGCGCCAACCTGCACGCAAGCGGGTTGCCTCCGAAAGTAGTTCCGTGGTCACCGACCTTGATCTTCGAGGCAACGTGCTCGTTGACGATCGTAGCGCCGATCGGGAAGCCGTTACCGATGGCCTTGGCGGTCGTCAAGATATCGGGGTGGGCTTCCTTGGGCAAGGAAGAGTGCGCCCAGAAGGTTCCGGTGCGGGCCATACCGCACTGGATCTCATCGTAAATGAGCAGCGCGCCGACCTCGCGGCAGCGCTTACCCAGCGCCACCAAAAATTCCTCAGTGGCGGGCATCACGCCGCCCTCACCCTGGATGGGCTCGACGATGACGGAGCAGGTCTTTTCCGTGACCAAGGTAGGGATAGAGGCGATGTCGTTGTAAGTGCCCACTTTAAAACCGGGGACCATGGGCGCGAAGGGGGCTTGGTACTTGGGGTTGGGCGTGGCGGAGAGGGAACCCATGGTGCGGCCGTGGAAGGCGTTTTGGAAGCAGACGATTTCGACTTTGGAACCGGAGGGGTCGAGCACCTTGCCGACTTTGCGGGCGAACTTGATGCCGGCTTCGTTGGCTTCGGACCCGGAGTTGCAAATGAAGACGGAGGAGGCGTCGTGCATGCCGCCCGAGGCCTTTGTGGATTCGACGAGGAGCTTGGAGAGCGCGCCGGTCCAGGGGTTGTAGTAGAGGTTGGAGGCGTGGACTAGTTCTTGGGCCTGGAGGGGAGGGATTGGTTGTTAGTTGACTATCTGGAATAACTGGGGGTGGAAGGAAGGATGAATGACGCACCTGCTCAGCAATGATCTTGGAAAACTCCTCATCACAGTGGCCGAGCGAGTTAACAGCAATACCCGACGTGAAGTCGAGGTACTTGCGGTCCTCCAAGTCCCAGAGGTAGGAGCCCTTGCCCTTGACGAAGACGGGAGGAGGGCGAGAGTAGGTGGTCACCATGTAGGGAACGTGCTCGCGGACCATCTTGCCGCTGGCCGAGTCCTCGGTCGGGTCGGGGTGGGTGAGCTGAGAGGCGGTGGCATAGGAGCGGCGGGCAGCGGCACCGGTACCGGCGCCGGCGAGGCGGGTGGCAGGTGCCGCGTTGACGGCGGCGACCCGGCGGAGGGCGGTGCGGAAGGCCATGGTGACGGACGGGCGGACGGAGAGGAGGACCGGACCGGATGGGATGGGGGGGCGAGAGGGAGAGATGCAAGAGAGGAAGAAGAGGCTCAACCGGTGAGGGAAAGGGTAGATAGAAGTGTTAAAGGTGGAGGAGGGAAAGTCAATTCCCCAGATTCGACAACGTATAAGTGGATTCGCTGGGACGGCGGACGGGACGGGATTGACAAGGACGAGAAGAACTGGTTCAAACAAATGACAACAACGAGAACAACGAGAACAACGAGAAAAAGTTCAATTGACACCGGAAAAAGAAGTTATTTACAACAACGACAACGACGATAACAACATGTGATTGACGAGAACCCAAAGACAAATCAGTCACACCAGGTGAGTAACTAAAATGCCCCTGGTTATCTTCGTCAGTGTCAGTCACACAGTCATCGTCACAGAAAAAAGCTCGCCTCGCTAGGATGCGCGCCGCGGAGTGGACCGATTTCGGGGTCTCAAAATTTTGGCATGAACATGCGAGAGTTATCGATTAGATCCTTTTGACCAATTGCCTTGTCCAAATCCATCAAGGTCCCCCTTATCAGATCTAAGCCGGTCCACCTTGGGGTGTTGTCCCTGGGCCTGGGGCATGTCTGGATTCTGGAGTTGTTGAGGATGTCGTGGCTTTCATCGTCTCGACGATGAAGGGGAGAGGTGAATGCGGACGAACTTGATTCTTGACTTCCGGTTGCGGTTCCCAGTTCCAGTTGTCTCGCCGTGCCGTTGTTGCAGCAGCGGATGGATGTGGGTTGACATGGGATGAAGCACCGGTCGCGCTGCGCAGTGACTCAACTTCGATTTTTGGTTCAAGCCTCAACTTCACCAGCCCCATCCTGTCACCTGCCTGCCTCACCAGACGTGGCTGAGCCGGCCGGAACAGCTGGCACTGTCAGCCTCCCAGCACCTGCCAAATGGCCAACGACAGCCCGTCAACGGTCTGGCAAGAATTTCGTGACTCCACCCAAAACCCAAAAACTTTCACTCGTGCACAGACCCTGCTGTCCCTTCCTCCCAAGGGTATAAAACCTCGCCCACCCGGTCCCTCTTTTGCTCTTCTTTTCCTTCTTTTTTTCCTTGCCCTTCGGGGCAATTTGGTCAATTTGAAACGATACAGAGAAGATTAGCATGGCCCCTGCACTAAGGATGACACGCTACTCAAAGAGACGCTACCAATTTTTTTTTTTCACACTGATCTCAGCCTGAGTGGTTGGGACATTGGGAAGAAAAGCTTCTGTTGATGGTTGGAATAATGATGCACCTGACTGGTGATGCCGTCGGTTGGTTGTTGTGATGTTCTGTTGCGATGCTCAACTTGTTGTTTGATTGTTCGTCCACGCTCACTGCTCCGTTACCACCAGCAGAGGATTGAAACGCACTCGAAGTTGGTCAACGTAAAAATCAATTTATTTCACCCACCCACTGCACCCGACACCAAACTATCCAACTTTGCCTCCCCAGATTCCCAACGCTATCCAAAACTAGTATTACTGCTACATGTTCATCATTAATCATCAACCACCGAGCCACCCAATCCGTTTCACTTGTTACTGACGCATTTCCCAAATTAACCTGCCTCCCTGACTCACAAATTACTCACAACTGCCTCCCATCATAGATCAGATTCACCACCCACTATCCATCATCGTCATCATCGACATCTGTCAGTGCCCCTGTCTATGATGACCTCGTCCATCACCTCCTCCTTGCCCGTTCCCATGCCTATTTCCATGTCCACCTCCATTCTGATCCCCTCCGCGTCTTCCTCCGCCATCGTCATCGTTTCCTCTGCTGTTACTGCCTGACCCATTCCCATTCCCACCACCATCACCGCCCGTAATAAAGCTCTCGTCAAACAACCCACACCAAGCATATGCATCGATAGTAGATAGAGACTCCATCATGTTACTATCCCCGATGGCGTCCAGACCCAACACATCCGGTAGGTTTTGGAGGTTGATCTCGTCGCACTCAAACATGAAGTCGGGTGTGAAAGCGGAGTAAAGGCCTGTTGAGAAGGTGTTTTGGTTAAAGGGGTCGACTACACCGAGTCCGGGGCTGGGGCTGGGGCGTGAGGTTGGTTGATGATAGTAGTCACTGTGAGTATTGTCGTTGCTGTTGTTGGTATTGTTGTGGTTGCTGTTACCATACGAATTGTTGTGGTGCTGCTGTTGGTAATGATTTTGGGCCTGGGTTTGGTAGGAAGGGGAACCGTTGTGACCGCTGTGTCCGTGATGTTGCTGTTGTTGTTGATTCTGATTCTGATGGTGCATCCCTCCTGGGTCTGTCAAGGTTCCCGATGAGGGAGATAATAGGCCGTTATCGAATGGAGTGCTTGAATGTTGCGTTGATGGAGTGTTCATGTATGAGTGCCGATGAGGCGGAGGTGCGAGCGGTGGTAAGGCTGGGCTGAGACTCTTTCCATAGGCGTTGAAGTTCGATTCGCTTATGGTTGGACTGTCTGATCCCACCGTCATGTCATCCGAGCCTGGTGTTTCGTACTTGAGGGATGTTCCCCTGCTTAGAGTGGAAGTGGAACGCCTATCGCGAAGGTGGTTGAACGAAGATGAGCGGCCCTGATACCTTACTGCCGAAACATTGGGCTGCGGATACGGCGGCGGATGGAACATCACCGTTGGTGTGTCCTGCCGGATCGGATCATAGATCATGTTTCCTGGTGGCGTTGCGGCTGTGGTAGGCTGCGACGGAGGCGGAAGAGGCGAAGCGACTGGTGGCATAGAAGGATTTGACATGGAAGTATTGGACATGGCGGGATTGGACGTGTTTGTATATATCCTCGTCAGGTTCGAGCTGGGCGAGTTCGTCGTACCGGATGTGTTGGTATACAGCCTCGTGAGGTTCGAGTTGGGCGAGTTCGTTGTACCAGTAAGCGAAAAGGCAATAGGCGGCACACCTGGCGAAGGGGGGATCGGATTCTCGAACTGCATCAGCCGCTGAACCGAGGCCTGGCGGGTCCGAGCAAGAACACGCTCGAGCTCCCCCGGTGCAAACGTCTCACAGTCATCAATGCCCTGTGACCTCTGCTCCATGGCGTTGATGATGTACCCGACTCCTGCCCAGTACTGTTCGACGCGTGCAAGTGCTTGAGAACAGCGCGCGTAGTTCGCGGCCGCGGCCGATGTAAGTAACGAGTGTCGCGGTCTATTATCGGTCGGTATGCCCAAACGTCCGCCATGTGTTCTTGAACTGGTAGTACTCTTATTGCTCAGTCCTGGTGATGGCTCCCGTGATGGTGGACTTGAAGCACTCAATGCAGACTCTTTGAGGAAGGCGCATCCGGCGATGAAGATGGGCTGGGAAGTGAAAGGATTACCAATGTAGCTCTGATGATCGATGAGTTCGGCAAAAGCAACAATGTCCGCAATGGTCTTTGCGCTCGATCTGGCCAGCTCACGACTGTTGGACAACAGCTGAATGTTGGTGAGCTTACCGAATGGCGTGAGCAGTGCTGGCTCGTGGAGGATAATGATCATGGCATGAAACCAGAAATGAAGCAGTATGAAGATGGTTCCTTGGCCAGCCTCGACGTAGTGCTTGAAGTTGTGGGTATTGAATACCAGCCGCTCGTGTTGTTTCGAGTAGATTATCGTCAAGTCGCTTTCCATTTGCCGCAACTTCTTCATGCTCTCCTCCGTGAGATCATTCGCATCCCTGATGTTGTTGAGTACATCTGACGCCCGACCGTAAAGATGAATTATCTTGATGCAAGCCGGGAAGGGATCTGGCCATCCATTTTCATCGAGAGTTGGTTCGGGAATCTCCAAATCCATGTCATCATCTCGCAAAGTGACTGGCCTGCCTGTGCCGGATGAGATGATTCTGTCCAGCATGAAGACTGCCCAGAACGTGTCGATGCGTGCCTGCTCCACTTCCTTTTGCTCTTCCGGGCTGATTGTTTCCTCCTCTTCTTGATTGTCCGTAGGCGAGTTCCCATCATCGTTGTATTTGCTTAGCCACCTCCTGGTGTACCACGGATCACGGGACCCCTGATATTTGACACCCTCCTTCTTTTGAAGACCCAAGTCGGTAGCCATACGAATGGCCAGGCCCAAATACATCCAAAGGGCACTGTCCTGGTTTGCGCCAAAAGCCTCGTATGCCATGAGCAGAAAGGCCTGAACAGCCGCAACTGACGGACAGGAAAACGTTTCGACGGTGGCATTCTTGACTCGTTGAGCAAAGACATCACCATACTCGGACTTGGGAACTCTGTTACCGTCCTGCTCATTGGTGAAGGTAGGCAGCTCGGAGAATCGGGCAGCCAGCGCACACATGGCATCGACCAAGATGGGCTCTACCTGCTTCTCCTCAAGCTGGCGCATGAAGCGTTCCTCCTTCAAGAAGGGGTAATTGCAGCCCAGACGAACAAAGAAGGTCTTGACCAAGACTTTGATGATTTCGGGTACCGGCTTGGAGTCGTCGGTGGAGTATACTGGCATGTCTTCCAGGGTAGGAATGTCCTTGAGTGTTTCCTGGATCGTTCTGGGCTGTATGTGATGTGATGGCGTAGGTGTTGTTGCGAGCGACGAGTCGGGTCTCATGAACCGCGGGTCCCTATACGAGGGTTCTTTGGGCAGGTTCTGCTTGAACCCGGGAACAATCGCCGTGGGGCCAAAGTAGCGGAAATACGGTATACGGTCCCTTCTCCGTACGGGATGGTTGTGATGCTGTGTCGGTGATCGACGGCCGTTTGAGTTGGATTGTCTCGCCGTTCTCGTAGAGCTGGGTGACTTTGAACCCTGATCCCAATCATTGCTAGGTCCCCGTGGCCGGGTGCCCGAATGACTATGGTTTGGGATCGAATCACGCCTCATGGAAGCATCTCCATCAACAACGGCAAAGCCGGCCGTTTTCCTCGCTGGGGCTGTCTTGCTCTTCCATTGCCGGTCGTGATCTTCCTCCTCCTCCTCCTCTTCGTTGTCATCGGAATGCTCATCATCCTCGGCCTCCCTTTTCACCCCGGCAACGTGGTCGTGATCACCTTTCGTCATCTTTGTCACGCCGTTACCCCGGCTGTCCTCCTTCTTTCGCTCAACCAGATCGTTATAACCTTGACACTGATGTCCGTTCTTTGTGCAGGTCGAACAGACCGGCTTCTCACCGGCACATCGGGTTTTCCTCTTGCGGCATGTCAAGCATCTGTTGAGATAATTTGGTTTAGACAGAGCCCAGATACGGTCACGCATTCTTTCTCTTGCTCATCTCCATACCGCCGGCTCCTCCTTGTTTCCTCGGGCAGCGGGCTTGATAGAGTAGTTTCCTCGGCCAGATGGGCTACAACATGGGATGACAACATACATCATAAAACTGATGTGGTATGATGGGGATATAAAAAGGGGAATACGTACGCTGCGTTAATTCTCCGCCTCTTGGAAGGAGGCTGGCCTGCGTTGTTTACAAAGCGAATCTGCTTGGGAGGCGGCAGGGGTGCGGTGATCAGAGTCATTTCGGGCATTATCTTTATAGCAAAACCATGATGGTTTGCCCCGTAACTTGTAAAAATAGTTTCAGTCCCGTCCTTCCGTGGAACCTGACGTGAATAGTCCAAGAACTGTTGTTGGGATGAGGAGAAGTGATGTTGGTCTTTGAGTGGTGACGCTTGGCAAACTCCAAGATGGCGGGGAAGCCTATGTGTGAGCTGATGATGGAAGCTACTCTTGGCAGCTGGAGAAACAACCGAAGTATGGGGTTGAGCGGTACGCGGTTTGTTGGTTGTCCGGCGTGGCCAAATTGCCTACGCTAGATAAGATTTTGTTTGATATCCGAGCTTCCGTCCAATGAATCAGCCTCCAAACTTTTGAGGTTCTGTTCTGTCTCTTTTGTGTTGGCTTGCCGTGTCGTGCAAGAAACAAGCAGAGACGCGCTTAACAGGCGTGCAATGGCATAACTACCTATGCATCGGTCATGCCGTTGAAAGTGATTTGAGGGCAACGATCATTTTCGGTATTCGGAAAAGGGTGTAGAAGAATAACGGTCAAGATGGCTTGGATGAGTAGTCAGGTGGTGTGTAAGCATCGGTACGTCAGAGACCCCTCGTTCTAGACTGGCAGGATTGGCCAAAAGGAGAGCTGGAAGTATGGGGAAATGTTGAGGCGATGATTCTAAGGGTTAATTCTGCATGCCGATCTCGAAGACAACCTGGAAGCTGCGCAAGCACGGGATTTCGTTCTTTGCTAGGCTTGGTCCCTGACGTCGTATCAGACTCGACCCGGGCATCACCAAAACACAAGCTCAAACAAGAAGGGGAAGTACCTGGGTGGCGCGTGTTTGTGTGTGCTCGGAGGCGACGGCTGAATGACAAAGAATGGAAGGAGACGAGAAGTGATGTGCCGCGGATGGATTTGGGGATCCGGTATGGAAACGAAGTGGAGGACTCGAAGGTGGAGGAAGAGATGGCACGATGACCTGAAAGGTGGATCGCAACAAGCAGATCCCTCGTTCCGAAGCGCGACCGAAGATCTGCGGTGGTGCCCCAGGGCAGTGCTTGGTGTCGGGGATGGAATGAGTCCGGGAGAAGCAGAGAAGAGGAACAGAAACAGGAACAAGACAAGCGCTCGGAGAGGAAAAAAAAAGACACAAAGAGGGAAAGGTTAGGTTGGCTATCGTGGAGCGCGGCGGCGAGGCAGCAAAAGCGGGCGAGATTGGGAGACGCACGCTTCCATTCCTCGGCCTACCTTGGTTGCGGGACGTGTTGACAGGGCTGGGCTAGAACGCTTTTGTGTGCAGGCTGTGTCCCCAACTCCCCCATCGTGTTCCATGGTCTAGCGAACGGGAGACGGGCAACGGGGAAAGCAAAAGGACGTCCCGGTGGCGGCTTTTACACGTGTAGAGTGGTAGAAAGTGTGAGATCAAGCCGAATAGCCAACCACGGGCGGCGGCCACGATGCTTCACTATCGGATGCCGATGTCGCGGATATCGTGAAGCACTCTATTTGCAGCCCTCAGCGAATCGCGTCCCCTACACGAATCGGCGCCGGCGTCGTGATTGGGGGGGAAGGAAATGCAGTGGTGAGTTGAGAAATGTGATGTGTACAATCATTGTGTATGGTGTCGATTCAGGACTCCGATCAGGTGCAGCACCACCACCTGCCTGCCTCATCAGCTTCATGCTCGCTCATCAACAGAGAAATGAAGCGAAGGTGTCGTGGACTCGTGCTTGGTGGTGATGGTGATACCGCTAAATCTCACATGTCGGATTTATCCCCACGCTTGACAAGCCAATTGCATCGTTTGCTATGTCTGGATACTAGGTTGAAGTGCCGGCTTGCAGGTTCTTCTACAGATGTAATTGGCCGTTGAACGTGGAGATGTTTCCGGGTCGAGTGAGAAAAAGCGGTACTGTCGGTGCGCTCCACTTTGGGGAGATTTGTCCGAGGTGTCCAATGTCGGGACAGGAGACGCGTCGACGTTCACGACATTTGTGTACACAACTGAAGTTGATGAGAATCTCGGATGAGGTCCGAGGGACAAACTGAATTGGACAGACACGAAAATGACAGCTGGAGGAACATCAAAATCAAAGCAGAACCCTGATCGTAGGTTCGTCGCACCTTCCAAAGTTCATGATGTGCATTTTGTGGCATCGAGCTTGTGCATCTTCCGACTCCACAGGGAGTGTTCCTTCCCGCTGGAGCCCAGCGATCATCGACGCCGCTGCTGCGGTTCGAATCCAACTCCAGGCAACCGAACAGAAAATACCCCATATTATCTGCGGCCTTCGCGTGGACATTCTGGGCATTGCGAGTCTAGATTCTTGAAAAGATCTGCTCCATGTGAACTGGAACTCCAAGTAGCATTTTTGAACGTTCCTGACGGGTATATCGGGTAGATAAGATATCACCGTCCTCCTCATTGTCGACGCCTGGGCTTTTACCCCGCTTCTGTTCTCCCCAACTTCAGTGTTACTTCACATCTTTGTGCGGAGCTTGGACTAGTCCTTGTGTAACCTCAATGAGCGAGAGGTCAACGGGGACAGCTTTCACCGAATGGACAGCATTGGTTCACCTGCAGCTTGCAAATATCAGAACGCCTTTCATGCAGTAACTGAACTAGGGCGGACTTTTCTCCGGACCATCACCTAGACTACACTGTTCTAGCCATCTCGAGCTCTTTCAGACAGAAACAGCTATGTATAGTCTCGGACTCGCTCGCTATTACCAAAAATGGTTTAACACCCAAGAATTTCCGTCATGCTTTTCGGCTTCTCAGGCCCTTTCTTCCACAGAGAAGCCTCAAAACTTCCCATCTGAGGCCATCTCCACTTGACGGGATGATGGGCCATCTAGACCGTTTTCCCTACCTCTGCCACCTTCCTCAGCATCCTGCCTGTTTGGAAGTGATCCCGTTACGCCCATCTGCTTCACATCGTCCAAGGTCGTCTGTTAAAGTAGGACTGATATAGGACAGAATCGGCTCGTTTTGGTATCTCCCATATGACATCAAACCCCTTGCCCCAGCGCAACACGCCGTAACACCCCGAATGTTCAACAGTTGGCCGTCTCCTCACCCAAAAACAACACTAACCCCCATCTCCCTACTAACCTGCCTCCATAAATCCCCTCCCGTTCCCACCACCACCACCACCTCCTCCTCCTTTGACCTGGCCGCCGCCGTCGGGTCCCTTTCCGCCCCAGATCCGGCTGCAGACTCAGCCTTATCCGCCCTCCTCCACACCTCCCCCACAATCTCCCACGCCCTCTCAATATTCCTCATCCCCTGCCTCTTCCCAACCTTCTCAAACGCTTGCTCCGCCAAGTCCCGATCATTTTCTGCCACAGCCTCGCACGCCGCCACAAACAGCGGCCACAGCAAAGCGCCCATGGGCCCCTCATGCTTCACTGTAGCAGCGCAGTGCAAGAGAGAGCGGTGGGTATGCTCTTGCACGGCCCTGTGCGAGCGCGGATAGCCGTGTACGCTTCTGTACAAATAAACGAAGGCGGAGTGCCGGTAGGCGAGGGCGTTGTGCCAGATGCTGTGGAGACGACTGCATTCGGCGACGGTGGGGGAGATGACGTCGATCGTCGGCTGGTGGCGAGTCTCGTTGATTTCTTCTTCATCTCTATCTGGGACAAACCCGGGAGGGAGTTGGGGTTGCCAGCGCGATAGGGCGGCTTCGATGGCTTGTGTGGTCGATTCGAGTTCTGTTCGCAAGACGGCGATTTTGGAGGCCGAAGCGTTGCTCCAGATGGCGGCTTGGAGGTCGGTTTTCAGGGTGACGAGGCTGGAGAGCCGGTGGATGATGGGCCACAAAGTGGTGGCCATGCCGAGGAGGGTGTCGACGTTGGATAAGGGCGAGGCGATGGGGGCGCCGAGGGGCGGGAAGGGCATGAGGCAGCCGGCGGTGGGAGCGGCGGAGAGGGGGGCGCGGCCGTTGGAGAGGGCGGCTATTACGTCGTAGAAGCGGAAGGCCTGTGGGATTTGTTAGTGATTACCCTAGTGGTAAGTAGATCTGAGGGTGTGTCTCGGTGTGTGCGTACCCGTTCGAGAAAGATGCTGGTTGAGTCTGATGGTTCGGGGTTGGTACACATGATGGTGAGTGCCCCTTTGAGGTGACCATCTACAAGATTGGATCGACCTCTTTGAACGAGCTACATTGGCCCAAGTTAGCATACGGGCTCTGCCAAGTTGGCCGTGTTTGTAGGAGACTTACCACTTCGTAGTAGATGAGCAGCATGATGGTTGCCAGAATTTCATTTCGGTTCGACTTGGCACTCTGCTCTATTAGACGTCCAAGGCCCTGGATGGCCTGGTTGTGGAAGAAGAGAGAATGCTCCTCGTTATGGACCCCTCGATATTCCAAATGGGCGCTAGCAAGAGCAAAGATGGCGTTGAGCACAGGCGAGCTCTGCCGTGTCAATGGCAGCACCAACTGCTGGAAGGGATTCCCGCTCTCTTCACGAAAGACTATTAGGTGGGAAAGGATGTTGCAGAAGTGATCCACGAGAGCTCGTCGGTTGGGGCGGTCTGTGAACTCTGAGAATGCGGGGGAGTGAAATTCGAATAGAGGCGATGTTACTGGACATGGAGCTATCATGGCCAAGTCTGGGTAATAAGACGTTGTCCGTGATACTGTGGTAACTGCTGTGTGGTTCGTCCATGACTCCGCAACGTATCCATCGCCATCTTCAGCATCATCGGCCAACTCTTCGACGTGACCCAGGTCCGGCAGTGTGAAGAGTGACTCTGTCGGAGAGATGAGAGGGTAACTCGGTGTCGGTGAAGGTGCGTTCCAAGAGGTGGTGCCCTGGTGGAGGTCTGGTGACGGAAACTGGTAGTCCACCTCTGTAGATTCCGGAGGGCTCACGCTATCGCTGTCGTAGCCAAAGTCCGACATTCTCCGGGAAAGAGAGAGCCTACGGCCATCGTTGTTGGATATGGTTGATGATGTCGCCAAACTAGCCTTTCGCCTTCTTCGGGGCCGCACAGCCTCGTACACGCAGGTCGCCCCGTGCTCGACGCAGCGTGAACATTGCGGGCGTCCCTCGTCACACTTTTTCTTCTGTGGTGTTGAAGCTTGGTCAGATACAGACTTTTGCAAGAGGGGAAAAGCACTCGACCAACCTTTTCTTTGCTTTTCCAGAGGTCAGCCACTTGATATTCGGGGCAGCAATCTCACGAAAAACCGAGAGGGTACAGGGAACAACGTACCAAAAGGTGCAGCCTAGAGCAGGTTGGTTCCAAGTTAACGGGGGAACTAGGGCCGAGAGTGCATTCCGGGTGGATACTTACCGGCTCTTGATCGTCTCTTTGGCTCCTTTGGAGGAGCCAGTCGTGTATAAAGAAGCATTTTTACACCGGCGGGATCCATCTTGTTAGATGTGATTATGGAGAAAGCATTGTTTCTTGCGTGGGATCGGTTTGTGCCAAGTGCCGATGGAAAGCTTGAACTGGATTGTTGGAGTTTGAGTGAGATGATGGATCCAACTTGTTTTACCCCTATTCCCTCGTAAAAGGAAGGTGAAAAGCATGCTCACCTTGTGGATGTTAGTCGTGGGTTGGGGGAACTTCAGATCATGACCAAAGCGAGAAAGCTGTGTTCATGATGAAAGATGGAGACTTGAAGCAAAGGAGCGGTGACTACGATATGTCATAGGGGAGATGGAGATGGAATGAGGTTAATAGCCGGCTACGTCCAACAAGTTGACGACAACAGTCTTGGCTTGTGAGGGAAGGAAGGTCACGAGGGAGGCCAACTTTAGCTTGGAGCGTGGAGAGGCGAGCCTGGGCGAACAAGGGTCCTCTGTTGTTGGGGTGCGCAGAAAGCAAGCCTGTTCTTCTTCTTTCCAGACAATTGGAGGTTCCAACATGTTCGCTCGTCTGCCTCCGAGATTTGCTTGGAGAGGCATAACGGCCGGTTATTTCGCCCAATGTGCGGAGAAGGAAGCGTGAAAGTGCGGAGAATCCCCCTGTCCCTCCACCTTCCCCAGAAAGAGTAACGCGGGGAAGATGGAGTCATCATCAAAAGGACTTGGCTTCTGTTTCTGTCCAAGACTGACCATTCCCTTTCCATCAAGAACAGGGCACATGTTCAGCAGAGACCCGTCACCTTGATCCCATCCACTGACATTGAGTCCGTACCTGAAGCCATTCTCAAGATGGGTTGGCGTCATTAACCGTGATCCGAAATATCAGAGCCGCATTGTGATGAGATATTGTGGCCAAGCGACAGGCCTATATATCTCTTTCAATACCTTCTAACTTTGGTGAAATAGATTGGATTGCCAATCACGGCAGGTAAGTCGGTTCGGCCCTCACCTCGGTGAACAACTCTGGTATTCGGACCGACCACGCCGGGGACGTTGATCGGAGCAGACTGCCTTTATCCCCAAGCAGGCAATCTCTCGACAATCGTACCGACATGCCGGAATCTAAGCTGTGATGGCTTCCGTCCCTTATTATAGCGATCTAAGTGCGCACAGATTGGCGAAGCGGGGGAGACTTCACTCCGCGCCGGCAAGTCTTGTTCACCAACCACCTTGACCACCCAACACGAAGCCGAGCAATAACGAATGCAATGCAGGACACCGTTCGCAGCCTCTTTGTCGGTTCCAAGATACGCACCTTATCCTGCGCAGCAATCATGCCTCTACCCGTCAAACGTTCGATGATGCTACCTCTTCACAGAGAGATTCGAAACTATCTCTGGCCGTCGGGTGTTTTTGGCTGAAGTGAGCGCCTCTCGCTGTGGTGCCCGTTGCTGTGCCACACCGCTCAGCCCGATGATATAACAACTCGATATAGCCGTAGGATCATGTTGGAAGCCGGGAAGCAACCCAACATGCCGTCTGTCGTGGAGGTGCTTGTGAGATGTTGTCAACGGTGGGGACAAGTCGGATGAGAAAGTATCCAGACACGTGCAAAGTCTCATCCACCAAAACTCCACCGAAGAGGGCAGCCATTGTTCCATTGTTCAGCGCGCTTTGACCACTAATGGGAACGTGCGCACAATTATACGCACTAACAATTACCTCCCAACATCACGCACGGTTGACTTCCACTTCAACATCTTTCACAGACAATTGGAAAAGCATGATGGACCAAGAGAGCTTCCAGCGGCCTGCTATTTCCCACCCCTATCGCGGCTGTTCAATAACTCTTATCGGGGGCGCGGATACCGCTGGAGATTCATAATGGAGGAGCATGGCTATGCCACACCAGAACTATCAACTAGGCCGGTGAGATCATTAGGCAACCGAATAAGAAAAGGCAAACTAAGTCCCCCTCCCACTGAAACCTCTCTTTGGTAAGGTAACAAGAAATCAGACTTCCTCCAGATGGCGAGGTGGTGGTAACGTGCGTAGTAAGCGCTTACATCCCTCACGACTTCATCATCCATCCCACAAACCTCAATCATAGTAACATTTATACCAACGCTAGAGAAGAATCCCTCATCTCACTCATTTCGGCCGTACCCTCCACTCCGAGTAAGAGTGCTGCAGTTGGGTCACCTCGAGATGCGCACGAGCTTGTCACCATGTCCGCCTATGGCCGCATCATTGGTGGCCTCGTCCTCCTCTCCGCCGTATCCTCACGTATCCGCCGCGCCGACGCAGTTCTGCAGTGATACCAGAGCACAAACGTCGTATCGATATTCGATTAATCGGACCATTGCTTGATGCGAAAGCCACAGAAAGAGTTGCACTCCCTTGGACACCTCCACCATTCTCTGACGGCTTGGCCATGAAGCCCTCCATTCGGCACTACCTCGTAGGCCAATCACCATCCCTAAAAGTCAGACTAGCGATGCACACAAGAGAAGAACACATTCGCTGCCAGTGGTCCAGAGCTGACGCCACAAAGGGAAAACACCCACCATGGCTGGTTCGTGAGGGGGGCTGTCAGTGAGAATGAGGCACGACGAGGTCAAACATTCAGTCAAACCACCTCGAGAGGGAGCATGTTTGTATGAGCAGTCACTCCGAGTGCTTCCCCAGCCTGCATGTGAGCTTCTCAATGGTTGCCCGAAATGGCGATGTGGGTGAGATGGGATATTTCTACGCAGTAGGATTTTGGAGCTAGGCTGTGTTCAGGTAGGTGGTATTGATTCACAAGATGAGAGCACCGGAACTACGAAAGCGGTAGTCAGCGCAAGCACTTCTGGTAGTTAGCGCAAGCAACCCACTTTTTATGATGAGTAAGCAAGTAACAGCCGCCCAGCCGCGCCAGCACACCGTATACAATTGAGGCTATATAAACAATGCCCGCGCATTATCAGATCTACGTCGTTAGTGTTATTTTTTACGTAAAATTATTCAAAATTATTAATCTAGTCAATTGTCTACCGTTAAGGGTATTAATACGGTTATTGCCACTATAATTACTATCCCCTTTACTAGTTCTATTACTATATATACTATACTTACTATACTTACTACCCAGAGTACACGTACCCACCCTAATTCTAATACCCGCTATATAAATACTAACTATACCTAGAGTGCTGGGGAGGGTATTAGAGAGCCCTTATTATCACGGGCAAAGGGTAGATAGTAGATATAAATATACGTAATTGCACGAAGGAGAAAGGAGGAGAGTGCAGACGAGTGCCCAGAAGACTGGCCTTATAAGGGCGGCTAGTAGTAGACCCGATGTAGGTCCCTAGCGGGCCGCTATTAACTAGTCGTCTAATAGCGATAACAATCTTAGAAGTTACTATACGCTAATACAAGGCACGTAAGCGAATACATATAATATAAGCTAGCCCTATAACACTTCCCCCGACTAAAAAAAGCTATATAGTTAACTAATATTATATAAAATAATAGAAATCCCTATTAAACGAGTAGTCTACCCTCGAAATACCTCTATAGCCGCCGCTACTATATACCGTAATAACCTCTATCGTAGGGCTAGAGCCTCCTGCTCCGCCTCCGATCCTCTATATCCGTATTCTCTAATTAGGGCCTCCGTTTTTATAGCCGGCCTAACCTTTTCTAGTAATTGTTTCCACCTCTTCTCCGCCGCCGCCTAATTTAGGGGGTACAATTTATTTAAATATACTTCGTAGAACCTCCGTATTTCATCGGGGGCTATAGCTATATTAGCGCATAATTACTATAACGGGTTATAAGAGGGTCCTTAAACAACGTAATATTCCTAATAGCCTTTTTTATTCTTCCGGTAGCTATCGAACTTCTCGAAATTGTATTCGACTAAGTCCTCCCTATCGTTAATCCTCCTCATAATCCGGCTATAATTTACTCGAACGTCCCGTTCTTCTACGGCCGTCTACCCGGGAATACCGACCTTATCCTATAATTTCACCTTACTAATATAGAAAATTAAACTACACTTTATATTAATTAGGAATTTAAATATAATTCTATAGCTATCCGCTTTAAGGATTTCGAAGGGATTTTTAAATAAGGGTATAAATTTAATATATAAACAACCCGTCTCGAAATTCTCCGTATTCAATAAAACCCTATCTCCTATCTTATACCTTAAGGCATCTAACCGGCGAATATTAGTATTATCCTTATACTATTACTAAATTCGCTTTATATAATCCGTAATATAATCTAAAACCTTTTTAAAGCAATTAATAATTTTATTAACTTTAAAATACTCTACTTACTATTATACAAATATATTTAAAGGATAAAGCTTAACTAATTTAACGCTTATACGAAGGTAGAAGCCGTAATTAGCGAAGAAGGGGGAAATACTAATAATCTCAAAAACTAAATTATTACTAATAAATTCCGTAATTAATAATTAATTTACCTAATCGTCTTACGCCTAATTAATATAGAGGCGAAAGTATTTCTCTATTTCTACGTTAATATATTCGGTTTAACTATTAATAATTAAATAGAATATAAAAAAGGGCTTAAGAATTACCTCTAAACGGAACGACAAAGCTCTTTAAAATTAGGAAATAAATTAAGAACTTCGGTTAAAGACGACGGAGTCCAAAAGTCTATAAATATTATAAACCTTTTCAATAAAACGGTCTACTAATTCCTCGGCCGTAAAATTAATAATAGGGATAAAATACTACATTTTAATTAACCGATTAATTATTACAGCGACGTATTTAAACTCCTAACTTTAATAGATATAGAATATTAATAAAGTAATATAATCTACCGAAATATCCTTCTATAGCGCGAATAATACCGCTAAAGGCTTTAAAAAACTATAAAATATATACCGCAACGGTTTAGACTTCGTATATACCAAATAAGCCCTATAATATACTCTAATAGTAGCGTATATCCCTAATTAAAAGAAAAACTACGAAAATAACAAATAGGTCTTTTTACGACCTAAATACCTAATTAAAAGCGAATTATAAATACGGCAAAGGAATTACAATTAAAGCCCGGTATTTATAGAATTAATAAAAATAATACTATAATAATACGCCCGTCCTTAAATTGCCTTACACTCAGCGAAAAATACCTTCTTCATTTAATTTCTAATTTCTTTAAATTATACTTTACAATTAAAATCTAATAAATAGGCTATAACGTCTTATAAGAAAATTAACTTCTTATAATTCTCCGCAATCAAATCGTTAGTAAACTTCTCATTTATA
Organism: Neurospora sp. CHS-2018c; assembly: GCA_009806235.1. Taxonomy (NCBI): domain Eukaryota; kingdom Fungi; phylum Ascomycota; class Sordariomycetes; order Sordariales; family Sordariaceae; genus Neurospora; species Neurospora sp. CHS-2018c. Next base: position 513,006 of record RAPC01000029.1, read on the forward strand.
ACCTCTAATTCGCAAATATACTTAATACCGACGTCGATTTCAATCCCCTCCCTTCTATCCTCTAAAACGAAGGCTCTATTAACGAAGATATTATAATTAAATAAAACCTTATTCCTAATTAGCAACCGCTCGTCAACTACGTCCTTAAATAAATCCTCCGGCTTCTAATTTAAAGCATTAGGGCGCACCTATAACGAACCCAATTAGTACTTAATCGTAAAATTAAACTAAAAGAAGAATTAAAACTATTACATATAATAAGAAGTAAACTACTTATTAATAATAAAAATCTTCAAACTTTTATAATTTATAAAGACTTCGAATAGTTTTTATACGCCTTCTAATTCGGGACGCTACTCCTCTAAAGCCTTAATAATAACGAACAACTCTTTATTATAAATATTGTAATTATATTCGGCTAAAAAATATCGTTAATTAAAATAAATAATAAAATAGAAAATACCCTCCTCGTCGTATTATAACAAAGTACCGCCGCAAGCCCAATTAAAGGCGTCCGTCTCGACGACGGTCTATTTAGACTAATTATAAATACAAAGTACAAATCTACTACTAAAAGCCTTCTTAAGGGCCTCGAAAGACTTTTAATACTATTCCGTCTAATATTAATCTATAACCGTCTTTTTAATTAATTCGTATAATAAGCCGGTAATAATTGAGAAATACTTAATAAAACGATAATAGAAATTAATAAAGCCTAAGAAGTACTATAACGCCCTCTTAAAATCTAGAACTTCCTACGTTATAACTATAAAGACCTTTTCGGAATCTATTTCGAAACTTCTTAAAATAATAATAAAACCCAAATACTTCGTATAAGTAATATAAAACTTATATTTATTAATATTAATCTAAAGGCTATCACAGGGTTAGCCTATAATATAGTTGCACTGCACTGACCGTATATATGCCATGCCAATACTTCGTATTATAGCCTAGAGCTATGTACTCGCACTAGTTATATGCTTCGTTACGTGTAATCTTACGTACGCGCGTACGGACTAGCCTATCTAGGCTCTCGCCCATATAGCTAATCCTCTACGTATACTTCCCTTTCTCCTCCTTCGTATAATAACGTATATCTTACCCTACCCCCAACGGTACCCTCTCGCCCCGTAATAGTTTATTATACTTTATTATTACGTTGCGCGCGCTTATTATTTAGTAGAGGAAGATTAATCGTATTCAAATTACATTAATTAATTAATTAAAATTCGTCCCTATATAATTAAGACCTTCGTTACGATCCTAACTATTGAATTAGGTAATTACTAAGCCGAATATTGCTATTAAATAATTCGTACTCTTTTTTTCCCTCATACTTATCTAATATATTAATTTAACAATTAATATTTAATAACGCTCTCTTACGCCCTCCTCCGGTAACCGATAACTTTATCGCAATTACCGTAGTTAGCGCCTTTACAGCCCTCGACCTAGAGTATTAAAAATAATTTAAAATTCTAATTTAAATATTTAAAGGCCTTAATAATTAAGCGGTTGAATTACTTATCGTCGTCCCCTTCGAATACGCTTTTAACCTCGCTAATCTCCCGGTTTTCTAAATCTTTTTCGCAGCCTTTTATCGTCTCCTTTATAACGATATCGTTATAGCTAAATCCCTAGCTCGAGAATTTGAGGAGGAATTCGAATCGGTATAGTACGAGCTTACTCGTTATAATAGTAATATTGCCACCCTTTAAATATAAATTACCTTTAAGGTATAGAAGTATAATAATTAATTTTTTATATTTTAAATTTTTTATAATAACGAGGTAAAGGCTATCCGGAATTCCTATTACGATTAAATCGGTACTTTATAAACCTCGTATATTAATAAAATTTAAATAATTTATACTTTTTATTAGGATTAAATCGGTTCCCTTAACGACGATATCGTTAAATTTACAAAAAAATTTAAGGATTTCTACATTAATTTAAAAGAAGTTTATAAGAAGTAGAAGGAGAAATATTAAAAGGCCCTTACTAATTTCCGTAAGTACTTTATTCCTTCGGTTTTTATTCCCTTTAACGACTTTAATAAACCTCCTAGTAAACCTCTTAACGAACCTCCTAACAAACTTCCTAATAATAATAATAAATTTAATAATAACGAGTTTAGCGACGACGAATCTAATATTATAACGACTACGGACGACGGTAATAATTATAAATCGGTATTGTATATTATTATATCGCTTGCGTTTAACGGCAAAGGTACCGCTATTAAGCATACTATTAAATACTATACCTAATACCTTCGTATTTAATTCGCCTAGTTGGACGACCCTTAACTTTTTAATTTTAAATATAAAAAGTTTTCGCTTATCGCCCGCTTTATTAAGGGCGCTCCTTTCGAAACTATTAAGACAGAGTTTACTAAAATCTTAATAGATCTATCCGCTAAATAGATTAAGGCGGACGAATTATTAATAGAACTTATTAAGAAGTATAATAATATTAACGTTGTCGTTTACTTTCGTTGCGAATTTGAAGAATTAAAGATAATTAAAGGTATAAAGTAGTAAGAGTTTGAAGACGAATTTACCCGCCTTATCGATTATTATAATTTCGACGACGGTATAAAGATTTATTATTTATATTAGAAGATCTCTAAACGTATTCGTACTACTATCGCTTATTAAAACCCCTAGCCCGCCGATAATAAATATAACGAATAGATTATACTCGTTCGCAATTTCGTAAAGAATTTAGAGGATAAAAATTAGTATAATAAAAACGCTAACCCTTATTATAAGACTAGTATTAATACCGCTACTACCGGTATTTCTAGTACTTCCGTTGGCGAAATTATTATTAATTAAAGTAGTAACGCTATAGATTTTAACGCTATATCCGCGTTTAATATCCAAATTTCTTATATTATTAATAACAATATTTTTGAATTCTATATAAAGAATAGAATATATACCCGCTACGGTAAAAAAGGCTACTATTCGGTTAAATACCGCTTGCGCATTAATTTTAAAAAAGAGGTTAAACCTTATAATAAGAAGAAGGGTAAAGATAAAAATAGTAGTAATAATAATAGTAGTAATAATAATACTAATAGTAATAATAATAGTAATAATAATAGTAGTTAATAGTAGTAACTAATTTAAAATTAGTACGGCTACGGCTAATAGCGCCCTAATTATAGTGGCGGCTATTAGGTCTACGCTATAGGTACTAGTATACTAATAGGTATTTTAATTCCTAGTACCCCCGGCCCCGGCGGTTATTATTATTTAGTCCCCGTTTACTAGCCCGGCTTTATCGGCCCGCTTAATAGTAACGAGAACAATTCTATTTATAGTTAGGGAAATATATAACCTCCTAATTAAATTGTATTTAAAAGTATTAATCTATCGGATAAAGAAGAGGAAGAAGATATAAAATTGTCCCTATATAATTAGATATTATTAAAATAAATAGATCTTTAATAGATAGCCGTTATAAATACCCTAATTTATTAAATTTTTCCATCTATTTGTCCTATAGACCGTATAAATTGTATTATTCTACCCTTATTAATAGCAGTTGTACCGCTCTTAATTTTATTAACCGTCGTTTCGTTTTTCGATACCGGCTACCCTTCTTTAAATTACTAGTCCTTAAACTATTATACTTTACTAATAGTTAAATAAAAGGTAGTATTACCTACTTCTCTAAATTAACGATATAAATAGGCGTCTACTATAAAATTATCGACCTATTTATTTACAACTTCGCCGAGGATAATCCCGTTATTTTCGGCTACCTTTAATTAGTATATTACGCCCTAAGTATTAATTGGCCTAACGATTTCCTTCGTTTCGGCCCCGCCTACGAGTAACGAAATTACCTCCTTTATAGAACTACTAACTACTACGCTCTATTAATAATTCGTTACTTTTCTATTCTTCGCCTAAATATACCCGGTATACGCCCTACGTATAAAAAGCCTTCTTATAAAGAAGTATCTAACGAAGGGGAATTGGAAGCGTTACTATAAATAGAATCCATTCGCTACCTATTTATTTCCGCAATTATAAAAAGGGCCGCCTATTAGAGGTTTAACCGTTTTAAAAATCGAGTAATTAACCGGTTGGGTACGATTCTAATTAGTAAAATTATAGGAAGTAAAGCTATTATATTCTTTACGCTCCCGACGGAACCTTAAATTCCCTATATAATCCTAATCCTTTATTATATCGTTAGAGGAATCCGTACTAAGGCTATAAATTATTGAATCCCGGTCCGTTTCTATAGTATCCCTAACAGTCTTATTAATTCTAATAATATTAAAGAGCTTTTTATAACGAACTTTAATTAATTGGCCGAAACGTATAAATTCCGTATTATTTATATAATTAGGGCTAATATAGAAAAAGATATTAAAAAAATAATAAAGGAGGATAAAATAAAGGAAGAAAGAGGCGTCCTAAATCCTAGGAGCGTAAGTAATAAATTAATAGAGGATATAGTTAAGGAGGTATTAATAGGTAAAGGATAGAAGTATAAAAGGTTCTTCAATAGTAATTATTATTAATAGATCGATACTTTAATAAGGGAGGGTAACGCGGCCGCTTTACGTACTATAAAAATCGCTAACTTTATATAAATTAACGATACTAATAATAATTTCCTATATTACGAAGAAATTATTAATAAATACTTCGCCGCTAATGGTATTAATATTAATAAAATTACGTTTAAAAATATTACGAAATTTTACGAGAAAGTAAATAAATTTTTTAAGACCGACGCCCAAATTTAGGCTAAATTCTTTAAGTAATACTAGTATTATATTAATACTTTTAGGCAAAAGGGCGCTAAGGTTCTTCCCCTTAATTATTCATATAATTTTAAATTGGAATTCTGTCCGGGAGCGTTACTACCCGCTTTTCATAACTGCGCTTTCAATTTAAACGAATTTAATATTATTAAAAAATAAATCGACGATAATTTTAAAAAGAAATTTATCCGGCCTTTTTAATTTAAAATATTAATACTAATCTTACTCATTAAAAAACTAGGAAGCGGAATCTATATTTACGTCGATTATAGAAGTATTAATAATATAACTTTTAAATTCCATTACCCGTTACTACTTATTAAAGAGACTTTAAATACGATTTACCGTATTAAAATCTTTACTAAATTCGATATTATCGCGGCCTTTAATAGGATTCGTATTAAATAGGGTTACGAATAACTAACCGCCTTTATAATATAGTTTGGCCTATTTGAATCCTTAATTATTCCTTTTAACTTATAAAGCGCTCCTAGGGCTTTCCAAAATTATATTAACGATATCCTTTATAATATCCTCAATATTTACGCAATTATATACTTTAACAACGTCTTTATTTATTTAAATAACGTACGAAATTACGAGCGGTATATTAACGACGTCCTCGATAGGTTTACTAAGGCGGGCTTTAATATTAATATCGATAAATACGAGTTCTATATAATACGTATAAAGTATTTAGGATTAATTATTACCCCAGGAAGTATTAAAATAAACTTAGAAAAGGTTAAAGCAATTATAGAGTAATAGGCCTTAGAATCGAAGAAATTTCTATAGTCCTTCTTAGGGTTCGCGAATTTCTACCGACGATTTATTAAAGATTTTTCGATTATAGCGACCCTACTTTACGAATTTATAAAGAAAAACGCAATTTAGACTTAGAATACCGATTATTAAAAGGTATTTAAATCCTTTAAAAAGGCTTTTACTAAGGGTCCCGTTTTGAAGATCTACAATTAGACTAAGAAGATTATTATTAAGATAAATACTTCTAATTAGGCCGTTAGCGGTATTCTTTTATAATATAGCAACGACGGCGTTTTCTACCCCGTAGCCTATTTCTCGGCTAAATATATTTCGTAAGAATATAATTATAACGTCTATAATAAAGAATTATTTATTATTATTAAAGCCTTAGAGGAGTAAAAACTAGAATTCGAAGGTATTTAATAGCCGTTCGATATTTTAACCAATTATAAGAATTTATAGACCTTTACGACTAATAAGTAATTTACTTAGCGGTATATATACTAATCTTAATTCCTATCCCGCTTTAATTTCTTAATTAAATATACCCCCAATTTAAAGAATTTACAGCTAAACGCTTTAAATTATAAACCTAACGATCGTTTAAACAGCGAAGAAGACAATTACTTAATCGCCTATAAACGAACCCTATTTAACCCCTTATAGTTCGAAGAGGGTTATTTTAAGGACCCCGCCGCCAGCTTCTTACTATACCTATTAGGCGAAGAGGACCTCGATATTAAATCGATTAACGATTTAATCTATATTAATTACAAAATATTTATTTTCCTATAGGAATTAATCTTTTATTTAACGGACGAATCCCGTTAGTAATAATTATTAATTATTAAAAAGGTCTTTTATAAAGCCTTCTCGGAATATTATACCGTTAACAATATTACGAAGTGGCGCGATAAAGTTATTATCGATCCCTATAATAAAAATCTTTAATTCTAATTAATTAATCAATAATATAATACTTCTAGCGCGGACTACTTTAGCCGTAACGCTACGTACGAATTTTTATAATACGATTTCTACTAGGAAGGGATATATAACGACGTAAGACTTTTCTATAAGGGTTATTTCCTATATATAAAGATTAAGTCTTTAAAGCGTAGCTCTACCGATTACTTTAAATTTATAACCGTCTTTCTAATATTTTAGAAGGATATTTCCGTCGATTATATTACCCCGCTACTGGCAAATATTTACCTAAGCTAGACTTTTAAGTACGTCGCTATTATTATTAACCGTTTTATAAAAATATATTACTATATTGCAATTATAACCTTCGAGGCCGAAGAATTAGCCGACTATTTTATCAATTATATTTATTCGATTTACGGCCTATTAAATAGTATTTTATCCAATAGAGGTATCCAATTTATATTACGCTTCTAGTCTACCCTCTATAAAAAACTATCTATTATTCGTAAATTAACCTCCGCTTTCTACTTATAAATTAATACTTAAACGGAATGTATTAACGTAGAGATAGAATAGTTTTTAAAGCTCTATATTAATTAGGTATAAACGGATTGGGCGAAATAATTAGTATTCGCGGAATTCGTTAATAATAATACTATTTTATTATTAACGGGGATTTTACTATTCTTTACCAACTACGGCTATTACCTTCGTATAAGTACCGAATTTCATACCCCGCCGCCGCTAAATTTATTACCGGCTTAATTTAAAGAATATTATAAAGCCAACGAATTAGCGGATCGCTTTTAGAAAATCTAAGACTTTATAATCTAATAATTACGGCGTATATAAGTACAATACGAGGATAATACTAATAAGAAACATATCGATTCGCTTAAATATTACGTTAGTAATATAGTTTTACTAAATACAATTAACTTCGCTAGCAGTCGCTTATATACTAAATTCTCCCCCCGGTAGGAAGGCCCTTTTAAAATCGTCCGCGCCGAATTTTATATAGTTCACCTCGCCCTACCCGCTAATATAAAGTACTTACTAGTCTTCTACGTTTTTATAATATAACCGTAGTCCGGTAAAGAACTACCCGGTTAAAATATTTCGATTAATATTAAAGTTAACGACGGGAGGGTAATAATTCGGATAGACGGCTAAAAGGAATACGAAGAATAGGATTTTAAAAAGTTTATCGATTACGTCCAATTTAGAGGGAATTTATATTAGTATTACTACATTAAGTAGAAGACCGGTAACCTTACTTAGGAACCCATTAATAATATTATCGATTACAAATACCGCCTATAGTAATTCTATTACGAAAACCTAAATAAGCCTATCCTATTAAAGGTCTAGAACTTCTTTTAACGTTTTACCTCCGACTTTCTAACCCCCGATTCCCCGGCTATAGCCTCCGCCTCCGTTCCTATATCCGCTCCGGAACCTCCTTAGCGCCGCTTCGCTCGCTTCCAACGGGAGACGGCCTTTATAATCGATATAACGAGACTACTCCCAAATACGGTTATAACGTTTATATTAAATATAATAGTTAGTAAGGATATAGAGGATAAATTATATTTAGTATTTAACAAAGTAATACGACAGTTAATGGATATATAATTAAAAAAGCTACTTCCAACGTAATTCGTAGATTATAATAGTTTATAAAGGAATAGGTTTATTATTATACATATATATAAATTTTTTAGCTCTACGAATTTCTTTTAAAGAGGGATAATATTATAGGGTTAGCTTATAATATAATTGCACTATATTGACCGTACATATACTATACCAATACTTCGTACTATGGCCTAGAGCTATATATTCATATTAGTTATATACTTCGTTACGTATAATCTTACGTACGCGCGCACGGACTGGCTTGTTTGGGCTCTCGCCTATATAGCCAGTCCTCCACGCACACTTCCCTTTCTCCTCCTTCGTACAACAACGTATATCTTACCCTACCCCCAACGGTGCCCTCTCGCCCCGTGATAAAGGCCTACTTTAATTATCTACTATAAAACTTCCCTAATATACTTTTCGTACTCCTCTTTATTATTTAAATAAATTAAGACGTTATCGAAGTATGTAATAGTATAAATATCGAAAATATTGTATAAAACATCGTTAATATAATTCTAAAAGGTCCTTAATACTCCTTATAATCCGAACGGGTATATAATAAACTCGTAGAAGCTAAAGCGGGTAATAAAAGCCGTCAACCACTCGTAGCCCTCTTTAATATATATCCTATTAAATACTACAATAATATTGAATTTAATAAAGATCTTAACCTTATAAATAGCGTCGAAGGTCTCCTTAATCAACAATAATAAATATCGAATCTTCATCGTTATATTATTAATACTATAATAGTCTACGTAAATACGGATACCGCTACCCGACTTCTTAATTAGTAGAATAAGCGAAGCAATTATAAATTATAATAAGTAAATAAATTTCTTCTTCAAATTATCGTCGATTTACTTCTTAACTACAACGGCTTTAATAAATAATATTTATTGCAATTGTATATTAGAGGATATTTCGCCCAATTTAAACTCGATTTTATAATCGTATAAACGGTATAGAAGGACTTTATTTACTAAAGAGGGGAGAAAAACTACTACTTCATCGACATAGCAACAGCCTTCTAACTTCCTCAAAATTTCGAAAATCTTATCCTTAATCTTTATAAAATAATTTACTTTATTGAAAAACTTCTTTACGTCCTCCTTAGAAATTTTAGTTAAATATATTCGTCGGATCGTCTCCTCGCAAAATAGTACATCTTCGTCGAAATTTCCGGTAAAGTAAATAGCTTTAGCAAAAATCGTAATTTCGCGGGAGTCCTCTAATAAATAAATATTAATTATTTCATTAATAAAATTATAAAGAATAAAAGGGAAACTTTCCTTATACTACTAACTATCTCCTTCTATAATATAATTAACTATTTCCTCCGTTAAATTTATATCCTAAATCGCCGCCGCGGCTACTAATTTCTCGATTTAAGTATAACTTATAATATATAACTATAATTATTATAATTCGTAGACGTAATTAAAAATAACCGTATTAAACTCCCTAATATTATCGGGGTTAAAGTCGTAATCGAAATCGTAATAACAATAGGGAATATAAAGGCGCTTCGTACTTATAAAAATATATCGGCCGTTAAAGCGGATATAAAATTCGTAGAGTATAGGGTTTTTAATCTTAATAAAGAGAATAGCCGTACCGGTAATACTAATCTTTAATTCGGCTCTCCTAATTACTAGCGCTTTAATAGGAGTAAAGATAGTTCGGTAGCCGGTTTCGGGGTTGATCCTAACTATAACTAAAACTAATTCCACAACCGAAGGCTCTAGAGCAGGCTTAATCTCAAGGACAAGAGAGGGCTCTAAAACGGGTTCGGTAATAGCGGGCTCTAAAGTAAACTCGGTTTTAAAAACGGGAAAGGGCTCTAAAGCAAACGCCGGTTAGAGGGTAACCTTCTTTCGAATAGAAGCCGTAGAAATTCTATTAATAAGAACTCTAAGGGTTGCAATCTATTCTCTAGAGAAATCTAAGGGTAAATAGCGGCCGTAATAAATAGAATTACTAAAACGTACCCTATAATATTTGTAATCGATTTCGGGCTTATAATATTATATTTATAGAAAGCTTAAAATAATTAAATAATTCTTAAAAATATTATAAATTAAAAAGGTAAAGGTCTCGTCGTAATAGTTAATATAGAACTTAACTATTACTCCTTTAAAAATAATACTTTTAACTACTCTGTTAACGAAAACCAATTTCTTTAATCGAAGGAGGCGAAAGCGAAGGAAATTATATTTAACGACAAACGAACGATTAATAAAAGCGAAAGCAGAATAACCAATATTAATGAGAGAAATACAATAATCTTTATATAAATTAGTTATAATATAAGAAGATAAGAGTATTAAATTTAGCGAAGTAAAACTATTTAAAGATTAAATCCTAACCTCCTCTAAAACCTCTAATTTAGAAAAGTCTAAAACTCGTCTCCAAAATGAAAATAACCGACAAAACCTCTATACGCGATTAGGTATAAAAACTATTTATTTTCCGGATCGTTATAATATTCGCCGCTAATAATAGGCTTTATAAGAATTACTATAATAATAAGGGCAACGTCGGCGGTACGGACTTCCTCTTAACCGTTGCGGCTATAATAATTCTTACCCTTACCCTTACCTTTATTCTTCTTACCCTTCTCATACTAAAGGCCCTAAAAATTATAATTAATAAAAGCGGTATATTCGTAGGCAATATAATTAAATTTAGCGCAATAGTAGTAAAGATTATCGCGAGAATATTAGTCGAAAACGTTTTTATAAATAAAAATAACGAAGTCGACAGCGTCGAAATCTATCTTATTACTACTTTAATTAATAAGGAAATTATCGGCATTATAAGAACTAGTAGTACTACTAAAGGTATTACTACTACTACTACTACCGCCGGGGTTTAAAGAATTAATACCCAAAATATAAGCGTTCATCTTATAATAATAATCGGTATCCTCAAAATTACTAACGACGGTACAACAAATTGTAAACTACTTCTTAAAGTCGTTAGCCTCGGGGAAATCGCGGTAAACCAATATATTACAAAGATATTTATTAATCTTATTCCATAAATAATAGACTTTTATAAAATCGTTAAGACTGTACAAATTTATAAAATTAATAAATTCGAATTCAAATTCAATAAAAAATATATTCTTTATAAAGAACTCCTCCAAATAGCAGCCGGCGTTTATCTTCAAATTAACGTTCTAAAAATAAATAACGAAATACTCTATAAACTCAATACTAATCTTCTAACGCTAAATATCCTTATCGCCGCCAATCTAAATAACGTTGAAGTCGTTTTAAATACTAAAAAAGATTTCTAAGCCCAATAATATAGCCGTACGGATAATCTTAACGTCTTTATTAATATAAAGTAAAGGGTTATATTTCTATTAAAACTAAATATAAAAGCGCTAAGCCTTAAAAATCTCGTATTTACAAACGGTACTAATATTCTCTTTACTAATAAAAATAGGCGGGTTCTCTACCGTTTACTTAAGGAATAATATTTTATCTTTACTTACTGCAACAAAATTATTGTAGAGAACTCGAATATTAATACTATAAATCTTAAAAGCGTTATAATCTATAAGAAAGTCGCCGTACTACTTCTAAAGGTTAACGTATACAACTAAAAGATTAACGTAATCGAAATTCTTCTAATCGAAGTTATTTTAAGCCTTGTTAACTACTATACGAATAATTTTCAATTCTTCTTTACTATACTCGAAATCACTAGCAACGTCGTTGTAGAAGACGAATTAAATATAATAAAGGCGACCGAACAGGGTAATAATCGAATGAAAGGCAAAATTACTAACGAAAATAATAACGGACGCGAAGTAATTATAAGGGACGGCTTTCTTTTCCTCGTCGTTTTCGATACTGGCGATAAAATCGCTAACGGCCGGGGAGGAGGGAAATTCGAAAAACGCAACGCAATAAACAGTTATATCGTAAGTATTAACGAATTTATTAAATACCTTATAGACGTCGTTTAAATTAAAGGACGTAACTAGAGGAGTACTAAGAAAATCGCCGCTAATACTACTAACGGGCGAGAAAATAATAAAATTACTATTCTCGTCGTAAAATATAAGAGTAAAGGAGTAATTACGTAAGGCGAAGCCCTTATCCCTTAAATAAAGAATACCTACCCTTATTTATTAAATAAAGGGGAGCGGAACCGATTGGGGATTATCGCAATTTACGACTATCGAAATTTAAGGGTATTAAACTCAACGACTTAATAAGCGAAGCGATTCTTGTACGCGTACGATTAATAAATCAATTGTAAGAGGGATTTGTATTGTAAACGTAATAGTTAAAAAGTGTAATTAATTATTACGGGTAAAGGGTAGATAGTAGATATGAATATACGTAATTATACGAAGGAGAAAGGAGGAGAGTATAAACGAATGCCTAGAAGACTGGCTTTATAAGGGCGGCTAGTAATAGACCCGATATAGGTCCTTAGCGGGCCGCTATTAGCTAGTCGTCTAACAGCGACAGCAGTCTTAAAAGCTACTATACGCTGGCACAAGGCACGTGAGCGAATACGTACAATATAGGCTAGCCCTATAACACTTATATTATATCTTTATAAATATATTAGAGGTATTAGAAGTAGTACTATAGGGATTGGAATTCGCTTATATTACATTATTAATATAATTTAGCCCTATAAACTTCCCTACTATTAATTAGAAGGGGGAGGGAAGTCCTAGTACTAAGGTATTAACTATCTAATAAACGCTGGTACTCTATAACTAAATTGGTTAGAATTAATAGGAGTTAATATATAGTTGTATAACGGCTATTACTAGACTAGCGGCTACTATTAAATTTGGGGATAGGGAGATAGGGAGGGTACTAGAGCTCTCTATAAGGGAATTAGAATCGATTGCGGGGGTATTAGAAAAAGTATTAGAATTAATATAAATCGAATTATAGCCTCTATAATAATATTATTCAAATCTTCTTATATAATCTAGCTCGCTTATTATTAAATCCCTCCTCTTCTAATACGAAATTATCTCTAGCGGGGCGCCCTCCCTCCTCTCTAAGTATTTTGCTATATTAACCGACGGGGCTCCTCATTATAAGATAGTATACGGGCATTATTATACCAATTATAGTCGATAGGCATAGCGGGGTTATATAATCGACCGATTTCGAACTAGCTCGCCTTATAAACTTCCGGGTTTAATACCTCTTACACCAATATTTTATATAAATAATCCTCGAAGTTTAAATCGGGGGCAAAAATTTATCGTCGGCAGCTAAGCAAAGGAATAGGGTCTTAAATCGTTATAAATATAGAAAATTAATTATATATATCGATAATAAAAAGGGAAGACTTACTATAATTACGCCGCTTATCCTTATTTAATCTATCGCTACTGTTTAGAATTAACTATTAATATTTATCGACGTTTTGAATAATCAACCCCTCTTAAAGTCATCTCTATAATAATTCTAATATTAAATATTTATAAAGTAAGCCGTATTACATCGTAAATCGCTTTATATATTTAGCGTATAATTCTTATACTAAATCGTTAAATTAATTATTATATACGTAGTAGTATTACTACTATATCAATTTAAAGGGGAAGGATAAAATTTATAATAGTAGTTTATTAAAAAATCCAACCCTCTTATATTTATATAAGAAGGTTTGCCGTACCTTTCTTAATTCGATTATAAACCAATCCTTCTAAGTAGTACAAATAGAATAAATATAATTATATAATTAATTAAGAGAAGCGAAACAATTCTTAAAGAAGTATTTAATAGCTCTATAAGTAGACTCTATACGGCTAGATGCCTTAATACCGTAGTTTCTAAGCTTCGAAACAATATAATTACTAAATTCGTCGATCTATAGTAAGTAATATTTGCGTAAGTAAAGTATTAGTACTATAATAACGAAAATTAGCGAAAAAAGTATATAATTTATTATAGAAATAGAGGGGGGTAGAGGGAGGTATTAAATATATACGAATTTGCCGTCAAAATTTATTAATTAATAATTATTATATTCTTTTGAAATAACCCTTATCGTTAATATATATAACCCGCTTCTAAGCATTCTAGAAACCCTTATATATATCCTTATAGAACCGTCGATTAATATTATACTCTAATACAATACGCAAACGAATTAATAGTATAGTACGCAAGCGGTCTACTTTAATAACGTTTCCTTTAATATAATTAATACTACCCCTCTCCTCTTCTTCTTCTACTAAACGGTTAATAATAGCAATATTATTTTCTTCGTCTAGGTTATTATTACCAGGATTATTATCGACGTTACTAATTTTATTATCGCCTTCTTATCTACCTTCCTATTTTAGGCCTTTATATAATAGGGGGTTAGGGCTACTACTATTCAAATCCCAGTATATTAGCAGAGAAATTAATAGGGTAGGGTCGGGAATTAATTTATTACTATTTAGCAGACCCGGCTAAACCTATTTCTTTTTAATATAATAGTTTACGTTCTTTATAATATATTATATATAGAACTAGTATTTTACAGCGGGATATATTGCGATAGCTACTTTCTTAAACCCTTTGTAAAAATCGGTAATAAAGATAATAGGGTCTAATATATCTCCTTAGAACTTCTTAAAGTAGTTAAACTACTATATAAAATCTTCTTCTATTTCGCTACTCGAGAAACCAAATACGAAATTGAAATTATAACTTAGGGTATCGATACTAGTAATATTAAAAAAGGGGAGGTTGAAGTAATTAATTTGTAAAAAAAAAGAGTTAAATAGATTTATCTATATAATAATAGAAAAGTATATAAAAGTATTAGATTTCGCTTACTTTATATATATTATTAATTAATATAACGTATAAGTAATTCCTCTATATCTCTATATACTATTTAAAAGTTTAGAATATACGCTATACGCATTACTAATTAGGAATACTCTCCTTATTATAATCGACGAAGTAATAAATATTATATTTATCTTTATATTATTCTAATATATCGATAAATATTTTAATAGAGGTAAAGAGACTATATTTCTCCTTACGGAATTACTTCTAGAAGTTTAAAACCTTTTACGCTATAATAAAAAACTATCGATTACGTAAATTAGCGACTAGATTATCGCTATCGACTTATTTAATTTCAATATCGTTACTATTAAAATTCTTAAGGGTACTACTAAAGTAGTAAAATATTTGCCTCGACGACATTCTAATAATACCTAATAACCTCTCAACTGCGGCGAAGATTACCTTCTTATAACCAATATATATTTAATAATAATAATTAGAATTAGCAAGTAAATCTCTAATACTATAAGGATAATTATACTTTATACCTATCTCTTTAATAAACTACTTATCCTCTTCCCTCTTACGCTATAAAATTTTTGCTAAATATAAGTATTTAATAACCCGCGTACTAATATTACGGATACCTTAACCCGCCGATTTATATACGCTACTACGGTTATAACGAAAGGTATATTATATAACCTTATTAATATTTTTTTTATTAATATAATATCCCCTCTATATAACGACAAAGCCACATTAATAATAATACGTAAAGAACTTTTTAAATACTTCGCTTTTAATATTAAACGGCCTAATAGTAAATAACGGCCTCGCTAATAGAAGAGGGGACTACTATTTAATAACGCGTTCGCTAGGGGATTATAGTAACCGCGTTCTTTCGCGAGGGCGGCGGTAAATCGATAGCAATTAGATTTTAGTAAGAGGGGTCGTACTCCTATTAAGAATAATTATTCGAAACGGATTTATCGGATTCGAGGGCATTTTGGCTAGGGATTCTAATTAAATCCCATTAGCGCTAATTATCTTAGTCGATTAAGCTAGGATTCTAATTTATATAGGCGAATACACAACGTACGGCGGGCAGCGGGCGGGCGGGCGAAGAATATTAATAAATACTACGAAGTCGAGGATACTATACGAAATAATAATAAAGACGATAAATAATTACTACAAACGGTTGCTCAACACTAAGGTAAAGTCTCGCAATAGCTTTACTCAATTGCGTATATAGCTAACAATTACTAATAGACTACGCGACGGTAGCGGCAGTTAGGCAGCGATATATACGGTATACTAGCGCGGCTAGGCGGCTATTACTTATTTACTCATTATAAAAAGTGGGTTGCTTGCGCTAACTACCAGAAGTGCTTGCGCTGACTACCGTGTTCGCCGGAACCACAGGAACCAGACGGGAATGGTCGATCCCTTCCCAGTCCTTTGGGATTTTGGGTGCCATCATCCCTCGTCCTCTTTTTACCTCAGGTGGATTCCCTCTCTTCTTCTTCAGCTTTGGATCTTGAATCTCACCACCAACCCCATCATCGTCATCGTCATCACGCTTATTACCAGGGATCGGAAACCATTGTCGGCGGCCTGCCCTGCCATCACCCGTCTGCGCGCACCGCGTTTAATGTGCTGTCTCAGCCCTACTGGTGGTTCCCTTCGGATACCAGCCGTGGGCCCGTGGCGCTTCACTTGCTCCGCCTCTAGGAAGAACCGGGTCCTCTGTCAGCAATAATAGGCACCTCACTTAGCAGGATTACTACTGCTTTCTTGGGTCTGCTTTCTTGGGTCTTATCGCCAGCGACCCTATTCGGACAAAGAAGAAAAGACCTTGCCTGCCCAATCTCTGGTCTGATCCTTTCGATCTCATGGTTATCCTTGCACTGATTCAGAAACCCGTTTAACGATCGGAAACGGCTCCTTCGAGACATCCTTCCCCTCCTCCAACCTTTTACGTCTCTCACGTGAATAGAGAAACAACATCTGCATTCGCGGCGCATTCGACAAACCACAGCGGATGACCGCATAGACCACGCTTTAAGCGACGAAAACGAACACTGGTCCAGCACGGGAGGTACAGTAAGCAGAACGGGATACAAATCAATCAATTCGAAACTCGAAACAGAGCCGCTATGCGTAGCGTTTGGTCGTGCTCGTCGTGTGTCGCCTTTTTCGTCATGGCTCTCTTTGGCCAGGAAGCGATGGCGTCGCAACCGGAGGCACTGCTGGAGAGGGATATGGTTCACAGGGTCCCAAAGAAACCACAAATCACACCTCCTCCGCAGCCATTACGACTGAAACGAAGAGGAGACGACGATCTTACTTGCCCGGTCAACCATTCACTATGTCCCGAGTCCTTGGGTGGAGGTTGTTGTCCAGATCAGTATGAGTGTGCAAGCGATGCATGCTCGGCGACAACAGCGGCATTGGGTACGGCGTGCGGGAAAGTAGGATATTATTATTGTCCCATTACGGCCGGACGTGAGTTTATTCCCCCCCGTCGTTCCAAGAACGGTTCTTCACTGACTGATATCAGAGGGATGCTGTCCCGAAGGTTGGGTTTGTGACGCCGTGAGAGGCTGTATAGCACCATACGGGGTAACAAACACATTCACATCTTGCCCTGCCAGCTACAAACTCTGTCCATCATCCTACAACTACGGCTGCTGCCCGAACAACATGGGATGCGCAGTCGACGCATGCTACTCAACCGAGCCATTCAGCACCACCTTGGTCGATATCATCACCACCACCTCCGGCGGCAAGACCATCACCACCACCCAAATATCCGCCGTCCTCACCACCCCCACACCTCCTCCCGCTCTCACGGGCGCAGACGACAACTCCGGCGCCATCCCGAAATTCCTCCCCACCTCCGTCCCCAAAGCCTCCGCCATCCCTAAAGATAACAAGGACAGCGGTGGTGGCGGTCTCAAAGGCGCCCAACTAGGCGGCATAATCGGCGGCGCCATCGCTTTGCTGATCATCGTCATCATCGCCGCCTTCCTCATCATCCGCCGCCTCAAGCGCGTCGAATCCGCCATGGAATCCAAAAAGGGTTCCACATCCGGCTACCACTCCAAAGCCTCCTACACAAAGACCTCCAAGACCGGCGCCTCCCAAGCGCAGATGGAACAATCCGGTCGTTTCTTGCACGTCAGAGCACCCTCGGACGCTGATAACGCCAGCGCCGATCCTCTGATGTTCATGACCGAGACAAATACCCCCGGGGATCACACGACGAATACCAGTTCTTTGGCGGGAACGCCGCAGCCTGGTGCTCACGGGGGAAGACATGGCAGGTCGGGGTCGGATGCGTACATGGTTTCGCCTCACGGTGGGAACAACGGAAGCGGACTAGTCAGTCCCGATCCAAATTCGGGCTACTTCGACGCTGCTTCACCACCACCTACCCACGCTCATACCGGCGGCGGTGGCATGCGCGGCAGCGTCGACAGCCAAAGCACCGGATTAGGATACAGTTACACCACCCGCAACCAGCAACACTGGCGACACCAGAGTAACACGAGCGAGCTTTCCGCCGACGGAAGCGAAATCACTCACGGAGTCGGAAGCCCGTTAGTCGGCTCGCACTCCCACGCCAGAGGCGCATCGGGCGGTGGTCACAGCGGCCTAGGCGACGTCCCCGAGCTAGATTCCTCGGGCATGTTCGTCGAGCTACCCGCCACCGCTACCTCCTTCGATTCCCCTATCGTACCTAACAACTCCCGACGCGGCGCAAGTCCACACAACTCCTTCGGTCTATCCCCCGCTTCGAGGAGGACCAGCAATCCTAGTAGCCCCAACCCTAACACAAATACCACGCCGCAACTAGGACACGATGGCAACACACAACAGAACAGTCCACTAGACGTCCTCTCCGAAACAGCCGAGTTCATCCCCCGCCCCCACCAACAGCAGCATACCTCTCTAGACGGCTACTACGGCCCCGCCGACAGACAAGTAGGTCAAACTGCCGCTGGACTGGGGTTCGTGCCGGAGAGGTGGGATGGGAGTTCACCGGGTGCGTATCCGATGGGGTTTCCGATGATTAGTGTACCCGGGTACGGGCTTGGGGTTCCTGAACCCGATGGGGGCCACGAAACTCATGATGAGGAGGGGACTGTGGATATGGATGATGAGAAAGATGAGAAAGTGGACGAGGAGGAGGAGGAAAAGAGACAACAGCCGGGTAATGAGCAGGGGAAAGACGGGATACAGCAGCAGCAGCAGCAGCAGCAGCAGCACGAGAATGGGAATGGGCAGCAATGACGACGATGAAGAGGAAAGCAAACTAAAGAGGTTCTTAGCAGGGTTAGAGGATTTATGGTGTGTTGAGTACAGCAGTTGAATGGGTCCAAAGCAGCCCAGGGGATGGACGGATTCTTAGAATTGACTGATATGCTTGGAGAAATGATGATACCCAGTTTTAGTTTTAGCTTTGATTTGCGAAACACGATTATACATATATACCTACCAATACTTACAATTTGTACACGTTTCTCTACCCATTGATGTTTGGTCCGAGTGACGAGGCTTATCACATTGGGTCCCTCTAGAGCGATATCTTGACGGGTTTTATGAAAGTGTACAACTCATCACGACTTGGAGTTTTGGAAGTAATTGTCACCACACTTGTTTCCTACAATTTTTAATGACTGTCACGTCCCAATGTCAACTTCTTGCATGAACTATTCGTTGTATCATATCGCCTTGTATTCTATTCGTTCCATTCCTGATCCTTTATCTCTCCGCGCTCTCCTTATTTTCTCCATCCTACAGTACAATGATGTGTATCCCCATTGACAAGCAACGCCATCGGCAAAAATGCCC
Source organism: Neurospora sp. CHS-2018c (assembly GCA_009806235.1). Lineage (NCBI taxonomy): Eukaryota > Fungi > Ascomycota > Sordariomycetes > Sordariales > Sordariaceae > Neurospora > Neurospora sp. CHS-2018c. The sequence continues at coordinate 532,788 of RAPC01000029.1, forward strand.
TACAACGATAAGTTATGGTTTGGTTACAACAAATCCTTTATACTCGTTATGTCTTCTTCTTTAATATTCATTCAACGACCACTGCACAAACACCCTCCTTGCATGCATCCATTTATTTATTTGAACCCCATCCTTCCACCCATCCATCCATCCATCCATCCATGTTGACATAGATCAACTAAACCAAGCCAAACCCGAGCTTAAACCAGTTCATACCAAGAATCCGCAACTCAGAACCAAACACGTTAGCCCCCAAGCAGCGTTCCACCCTCCAGCTAGGGACGGGGGCGCGCACGCCTTTTCCACTTCTTTCCCTCCTTCACATATGATTTGGGTTTGGCGTGTTTCGCTTTTTTACACGCGCTTCATGATGTTTCCTCCTTCTTTTTCTGCTTATGTTGACTTAGATCAAACGCTTTATTTCTTTACTGGCTCTCCCCCGTCGGCTCTTGTCTTTCTTTGTCCTCATCTTGTTCGAGCCTCTCGTTGGGTGAAAGCCACTGGTGCTGCCCACTCGCAGAATCGCAAGGGCGATCATGTCGGCTCCCATGACACTAATTGAGAGGAATGACATAACCTGTTACATCATCTGGTAAGCGACGGAGGCCAATCTGGAGAACAGGGCAACTTACCGCATCGCCTACATTTCCTACCACGCATCCAGTTGTCGAAGCACTTGGGACAAAAGCATCTGCCACTCGTTCGTCGTAAAGTGTTTTTGAGACCTATTCGACGTAAATTCATTAGCAATAGTATTATAATGATAAAGGGACAATACTCACCACAGATCGAACAAGCAGGAACAGTTGGAGCCTGTGGCAAACCCCCAGCCTCTTGGTTATCCTCTTCTTGTCGTGCCTCTTGTTCGGTCACATGAATCCAGAGATGCTTGCCACGAGCGGATTCACAAGGGCGATCGTGTGGCACCCCATAACACTAATTCAGAGGAACTACATAACCTGTTCCAACATCTGGTAAGCGACAGATGCCACTCACGGAGAACAGGACAACTTACCACATCGCCGACATTTCCTACCACGCATATGGGCGTTAAAGCAACTATTACAAAGACGTCTACCCTTTACTGGGTGGGGAGCGGGCATCCGACCTATTCGCCGTAATTCATCAGCAATTGGTGTTACCGTGGTAAATGGACAATACTCACCACACGTCGAACAAGCCCAACTTGGGTCCTGTTTCGAAACCCCAGCCTCTTGAGATCCTGCCGCAGACAACTAGCCAGCCCTTCTAGGATCTCCCTGACCCGGTCCGGGACCATGCCCCTGCTGGTCATACTGGTGCTGTGGCCGCAGTTGTCTAGCCATCATACCGCCTTGGTGGTGTTGCGGAGCATACTGTTGATGAGATGCCTGAACCGGGTTGCGCATATCGTGCTGCATCGGTTGCTGTTGAGCATGCTGCTGGTGCTGGGGCATCTGATGTTGCTGAGGATGGCCCTGGACCTGAATGTGCTGTGGGTGGACAGCATTTGCGGGGACACCATGTTGCTGTTGAGCTTGGAACTGTGCCGCATGCTGCTCCCGCTGCTGAGCGGCTACCTCTCTAGGATCACGACCGAGCTCTCGCGGATCTCTACCCATGACTCGATGATCGCGACCTAGATCTCTAGAGCCCATCTCCCGTAACTGCGCGTCGCGTATCTGAGCATCCCTAATTTGCTCTGGGTAACCTAGCGAGGAGGAGGGTGGCGGACCCATACCATCAAATCCGGCACTGGCAGGCCCCGGCGTATAGCTTCTAGCCTGGGACATCTGCTGCATCCTAAGATCTGCAGGGGCTTCTCCTCGGCCAGGAACTTGTCCGGGGGGTCCGCCAGGGCCACCATGCCCAGGACCAGGGGTATTGACGTATCTCACGTATGGCTGACCCTGTGGCGGAACGGGCTCACCTCTCCGTAGGTTTTGGCGATCCCGAGGATCAGGCATCGGTGGGAATTGGCTCCTCCCATCGAGCGAGCGATGATGCTGATGCGACACTACATTTCCCGTGGGGCTTTGCGCTTCATGAGCCGAATATACCGCCTGGCCACGTGGAGTAGGTTCTCTCAAGCCGAGGGAATGTGACTGCTGAGTAGGCGTGGCCTGCCACGAGTGTTGCTGCTGAGACATTGCACTGCCCATCTGTGGGGGTTTAGCCTGAACGTTGGGACCGTGTTGTGCGGCCCAAGCTGTTTGAGACGGCACAGAAGCCTGGCTAGACTTGGATGGTGTTGGATGCGACGGCGGCCAACCTCCTTGTTGTTGCTGCTGCTGCTGTTGCTGCTGTTGTTGTTGTTGTTGCTGCTGCTGTCGCTGCTGCAGACTTGGAACAGCGGCCTGCCCCTGTTGGGTCGATGACCATTCCTCCCGAGCCGACTGAGCTTCGCGTCGGCCCGAGAGCGACGACGGATGGGCTGCGTATTGCGGCGTAGGCGAAGCAGCATGAGCCTGTGAAGTGGCATAAGGTTGATATTGCTGTTGACTTGAATATGCCATTTGGGGCTGCTGTAAAAGCTGCTGTGGGTGTTGCTGAGGATGTTGGGCTGACTGAGAGTAGTGATGCACCTGATGAGACACAGGAGAGTTTGATGCGCCCGGCTGGTGCTGTGGTTGATACTGATGTCGTGAGTAGAACTCTCTGTTGTCACCGGCTGCTGAAACTTGTTGTTCCATGCCTGAGCCCATACTCGACCTGGCGACATTCATATGCTGAGGCTGTGGCGACTGAGCATGATAAGGCTTCAGTGATGGAATAGCAGCCTGAGCGGCCGAAGGGGGGTTGCGCGCGTACGAATATCCCGAGGCTTCGGTGTCCCTGCGCTGCGATGCCGATGCAGTAGTGGTCGGCGGCTGGGAAGGACGAGCGGACATCTGCTGAGGCGGCGGAGTTGAGGTTGACGCGGTTCGAGGCATGGATGCAACATCGTTGACCCGCTTAGGGGCTGGGGCAGGCGCAGGAGGATTGTCATCGTTAAGTATGGAGAAGATGCTGCTGACTTTCTTGGGCTCGGGTGGATGAGACATAGCGGGCGGAGCTTGAGGCGGAGGAACAGGTTGAGCGGCGGACGTGTTTGCAGGGTATTGTTCCTGCATCGAGGTTGGCACAGGGCGCTGCGTGCTCGGTACCGGCGGTCTCTCCATCGCCGGGCTAAGCTGCGGAGGTGTGCGCTGGGAGGGCACAGACTCGCTGAGCAGGTTGCGGACAGGTTGAACTTGGACAGGCGGTGTGTAAGACTGCGAAGCGGGGGTTGTCATGGTCCTTGGGGCATCCTGCCGTCCCATGGGCGCCGCTTCCGCCCTAGGCTGCATGGAGCGCTGCGGAGGCATGAAGTTCTGGAATGGATCTCCATGGTGCAATGGCTGCTCTGGCTCCTGCTTGAAGCGCATGGCCGGGCGCTCCATCGGTCGCGGTTGCTCTCTTGGCTGGAGCGGCTCCATCCTGATCTGCCGTTCCCGACCTTCGCGGATTTCACGAACTTCGCGCACCTCCTGTTGCTGGGACAGCAGGGGCATTGGGCGATTGGCATCAGAAATCCATCCTGCCGAACGGGGCATAGCCTCGCTTGCGGACGGCATGGAGGAAGAGGGAACAGGAGCTGTCTTTTGGGAGATGCGGACCGGCTGATGCTGTGTTTGAGCCGGAGCTTGCGATACTGGGATGGGCTCGCCTTCTCTCTCCGCGAATACGAAGGCGGCGGTCGGCTGGCGAAGTGGACGAGGCACCGGAGACATAGTCTGTGTGACTGCTGGTCCGGGTCCGCTCGGTGTCTGCGGCGACGGTGCCGAAGTTGCTGCGGCGGCTGCCGATGCTGCCACTGGCGCCGAAGGAAGAGGTGCCGGCATGACCGTGGGCGACCGTTGCACAAGCGTATGTGTTACGGGTGACGCTTGGATCGGAGTTACCTGGAAACGGCTAAAAGGCTGGTTGGCCGGCGCTGCTTCTGATTTGGCGGGTTGAGGCTCCTCGGCTTCCGCAGCAGCCAACGGCCGGTGTCCTGACGAGGACGGAACATCGTACCGCTTCCTTGGTCCTGCAGAGGGAGTAGGTGGAGGAGGTCGCCTCTCTCCTCTCTGTTTCTTGAGATCGGCCTCGGTAGCAATTTGTTCCCATTCCTGCTTGCCCTCTTTCTTTTGCCTCAGGTAGTAGTTCCTCACCTGAACACGTGTTAGTCAGTTGTTCATGTCCTTTGGGTCAAACATCCGCACAGGAGACGGGATATACTTACCATGACTTGAGTTTTGGTTCCCATGTGGTTGGCAATTGCACTCCAGTCGGTGCCAAAGGAGCGTAGAAGATTGGGAAAGTCATTCGATTCCGAAACGCTCCAGTAACTGGATGCTTGTTGTGGAGTGCGAATGCGCTCAGGCCCGGATGGCTGTCCAATCTCGAAGGTAGGGAGAGAAGCCGGGGGCGCGGGAGGCTCTGGCCGCAGGGAAGGGGGAGCCATGACCTCAGAAATGGTTGTTGAGGCCAGTGTAGGCGGTGCTCTTTCGGGACTGGCAAGAGGCGTTTGTTGAGCGGGCGCCAGTGGTGGTTGCATGCTTCCCTGGGGTACATCGAACATGGGGTTCTGAACACGGGCGCCCAGTTCCGCCGGGGTCTTGGGAGGCATCCATTCAGGGTTCTGTACTCTTGTGGAATTAGACCGAGACCTGGCATTCGTGCCCTTACCAGAAGCCGCTGGAGGCGTTGGCGCGATAGCTTGAGCGGGCTTCGGGACCTTGGGCTCTTTGTCTGCTTTGGGTTGGCGAGCTCTGCGGCCACCTTTCTTGACCCCCTCGGGTTTCTCAGCACCGCTGTCATTCTTTGGTTCCGTGGTAGTACCTGCTCTCCTGCGGCCGGGAGTGGCAGAAGGCGTAGCACCGTCAGAATCAGCATTAGGCGTGGCCTCGTGGCCCCAGGAAGGAGCAGCAGCGCGGCGCGGCTGCTGACGGCGACCGTTGCTGTTCTCCCCATTCTCCTGATTTTCCTCGGTCGTCTCATTCTCTGGATTCCCCAGTTCTGATACCAAGGCGTTATACTTTTGCTTTCCGCGTCCCTTCTTCCGCCTGCGCGGCTGCTTCTTAAGCCTCTCCTTCAGATTCAAATCCCTCTTCTTCGCATAGTAGTACTGAATGACGGAGTGGAAGTCGCGGTTTGGAAGTTCATTGGCGATCTTGCCCCATTGCTTGGGATACTCGAGGTATGTCTTTTCGAACTTCTCCGCCTCTTCCTCAGTGAAGTTGACATGGTATGGAACCGCCTGCCAGGTCTCCACGAGCTTGTCTAAGGGCAGCAAGCCCGCTGTGTCGACAAAGAGTTGATGATCCTTTTCTTCGTCTGTCCAAATCATCTCGGGAATCACGGCCTCCTTATCGGTCCGATACTTTTCCCGCTGAGCTCTTTCCTCTCGCTCTTTCTTCTCCTGTGCTTCTCGGATCGACTCTTGGATCGCATACTCGACGTCGAGTTCGGTTGAAAAACGACTAGTTGTCCTCCTTCCTCCCTCCTTAGCGTGATGATCAGAGCCCGAATTACCCTTACTTCCCGAGGCTTTATCCTTATCCGACTGCGAGAATTGATTTCTGCTCTTGACGGCGGTGGGGTCATCTGAAAGAGTGAACCGAAGGTAGGCATCGTAGTTCTTGCGGTATACCTGCTTTGCTTCCTGTTGTTCCTTCGCCGTCTCCTCGGCCATATCCCGGATGTTGCCCATGAAGAACGCTCCAAACCCGGGACTTTGCTCTGAGAGCTTGCGAACCTTGCTGCTTTGATACCACGGCTTAGCATTGAACACTGGCAGTTCATCAGTAGGTGGCGTGGTGGACAGTTCTCTGACGTTCTCAACGCTGCCATAAACGCTAACATCGTCCTCGGTCCTCTCCTCGCTGTCCTCGTCCATGCGTGATGGGCTGGTACCGTCAAAGGTGGGCTGGTCAAATGGCTGAGGGAATCGCGAAACGCTCTCTCCACCACCGCTCACATCGCGCAAGGGCACGGACTTGCGAATGGCTTGTAGGGCATCCCGTGCTTCGTCATCGACATCAACCATATCGACATCTTGGTCGACGACCTTGTGCTCTTCGACGGTTGGCAAAGGAGGTAGTCCTGATCCACCTGTGTCCATTTCCTCCATCTTAGGTTGAGGCTCAGGACGGTGGAACGACGTCTCCTCATTTTCCTCGACGGTCGGGATTGCTGAAAGTTCCCGTTCCGTGGGAGCCTGCTCATGAGTTTCCGCTTCCTGTTCTACCTCCGCCTCTGGCTCCGGTTCCGGCTCCGTCACGGACTCTGGTTCCGGTTCTGTCAGTAGCCTTGGTGGCTGCGCCTGCGCCTGTGGTTGCGGTTGCGGTTGCGGTTGCGGTTGAGGTTGAGGTTGAGGTTGAGGCTGCGGGCTTTGCTCCGGTTCTGGCAGCTTCTCTGGCAGCAACTCTGGTGCCTTTTCCTTTTTGGGCTCAGGAACCGGCTTTGGCTCAGGCTTTGGCTCAGGCTCAGGCTCAGGCTCCGAGACATGAGGCGGCTCATGTTCATCCTGTTCCTGTGCCGGTTTCTGTGCCGGTTTCTCTACCTGTTCAGCGGGTTGCTCCTGAACAACGGAAGGTACGGCGTCTTGCACGGGTGGACGTTTCGGCTTCGCGTCAGACAGTGACTCTTGCTGAGGCTTAGGTTCAGGTGACGGTTCCTTCTGTGTGTGGGCTTTCGGTACTGGTCGAGGGAACGAGTATCTTTCTGGGAGGCCACCAATCATATCTACGAGAGGAACATTGTCACTGACCACCTTGACCACGGCATTGTGAACAGCGCATGCATACTGCCTGACAATCTGCATGGGGACACCCGCTGTGCTATCCTTGAGTTTCTTGAGCTCGGTTTCCTGCTTTGTGATTTCAGCCTCGAAATAGTCATCCATGTCTTCGTCATCATCTGACTCCGTGCCAGGAAGGGAGGTCTGTTGAGTGGGCAGCTGGAGCCGAGTAGTTGAAGGGATCGCGAGAACACTACGCTTCCGCTTGACCGGTACCCTAGACTCGGGAATCCTGCTCTTGTCCGCGTCCTCTCGCTGTCGCAGTGGTGCCATATTGGCAGGCCTTTCATCGCGACGTTCAACGTCCAGCTCTCTGAAGGATCGATGGGGTCCCCCAAAAGAGTCTATCCTCATATCTCTGTTATCAAAAGATGCTCTGGTTATATCCCTGTCCACCGAGGCCCTTGCAGATTGCGTGCCCCTCTCGGGCCTGATTGGAGTGTCATTTGCTCCTGTAAGCAGCGAGCTACGGGACTGTCCGTCTGCTGCCACAAGATGCGATTCAGATTTGGCATCGGGACTACGAGGCCTTCTCTCTGTCTCGCCATGGTGGTCAGAATGTGAAGATTCAGGTCGATGTCCACCAAACGGCCTTCCATGTTGCGACTGCGACACAAAGCTCTGAGACCTGGCAGATTTTGGCGATTCGGGGATCTTCTTGCCGAGAGTCGGGTTGATCCATTGCTTACTGGACCGCTGTGCTCTCGGGCCGACCGGTATGGGAGGGCTTCCTTCGGGCAAAAGCGGCTTAGAAGGACCGGTGGGAGGTCCCCTCTCGATATTGGCGGGAGGGAGGCCGGTTGCTGGAGGTCTGTCCTGCCTTTCTTCGGTGATGAGAGCCCTGGGGCCGGTCGGCGGTGCCTTACCCGTGACGGACTGGATCTCAGCCGATGAAGGCTGACGGCTAGGAACCGATCCAAAAGCGGGAGCGGACGGGGCAAGCGGGGGCGGCGAAACATCCTTGGTTGTCGTCGGGACCGGCTCGTGCGACACGCGATCCAACTTTTGTCGGGGTGGTGGTTCACGATTGTCTCTTTCCCTGGGGTCACGATCATCGCGCATGTCCCTGACTGTGTCCATATATCTAGCAGGAGGTTCTCTGCGGTCCCGGTCGTCCATGAGATCCCTCTGGGGCCCCCAACGACCCTCCTGAGAACGACTGCGAGGCTGCCAGTTACGGTGGTCCCTGTGGTCATCGTAGAACATGCCTCTTCCACGGCCGCCTCTATCCCAGTCGCCACCTCTTCCTCTGCCGCCGCGGTTTCCGCCACGTGAGTTATATCCGCCGCGAAATCCTCCACGATCTGGTATGCCGCGATCTAGCATCGCACGATCTGGTATGCCGCGGTCTGGTATGCCGCGATCTGGAATGGGTGCGAAAGGAGGGTCGGAGGATGATGAGCCTGCCGATAAAGGTCCGGCATCCCTGGAACCCCTCCTTGCGCGCTCGGCGTCAACATTCAGCGGCATGTCTCGAGGATCTCTAAAGTCCCGCCCTATGTCACGGCCCATATCCCGTCCCATATCACGGCCGGGTGGAGATCTGGGCCTTCCCTGGGGTGAGAGCCTCCGACCCCTCGGAACAAAGGCATCCCGGTCTCGATTAGGGTGCCAATCCCGGTCGCGTTCGCGGCTTCGGTCGTCTCTGAAAGGGGGGCGGTCTCGGAAGTCGGGCGGTTCACGATCTCGTCCACGGTCTCTGCTGTCGTCCCGCCATGCTCGGCCGCCTCGTCCGCCGCCTCTACCTCTCCCACCGCGGAATTCTCCAGCAAAGCCACCGCCGCGCGGTCCACTCGGTGGATCCAGGAGTAGGGCCTTGGGGCCGCGGGGTGGTTCTCGACCGGCGAAGGAATCTCGTCCCTGGAAGCCACCGCGGGAGTCGGCCTGGGACTGGCGTCGGCGGTCACCGTCGAAGTGCTGGGAGTTGAGCGGGCCGCGGTCTCCCTGGTCCCCCCGGTCTCTGTAGGGGGGTGGAGGCGAGCGGTCCCGGGGCGAGCGGGAGCGGCGATCGCCGTCGTATCTACTGCCGTTGTACCTTGACCTGTAAGAATCATAGTGGTGAGCAGATGGGGGAGGAGGGTAGTGCTGGCTGTGGTGGTAGGAGGGGGTGCGGTTGTGTTGGCCACGGTGATGGTGAGGAAGAGGAAGAGGAGGAGGAGGCGGCAGTGGAGGGGAAGAGGGGGAGGTTGTGGCTAGATGGCGAGGGTGTGGGACATTGTCATGGCGGTGATCGTTGTTTTGGTGGTGATGGAAGTAGGGCATTGGCGCGGCGGTTGTTGGGCACGACGAGTTGGCGTTTGAAGCCGCCTTTTCGGCTTTTTATCAAGAGCGTTTGTTGGCCTAGGTGGCCGCGGACGCAGCAGACGGTCGGGCTGGTGCGTTACGTAGGAGGGACGCGTGCTTTTGCTGCGGGCGTATGGATGCTGATGGTAGTATAATAATGAAGACACATACATTTGCAATGAGGGCCTGCGCCCTTGAGTATGGATTAGACGGCTCGGCGCAGCATCCGGGGGCCCACACAATGCTGTTGATGGTATATACTGAATATCTCCTTTATGGTGGTGTTGTTGTCGTCGTCGATGACACTATGATGTGTGATGCTGTCGGTGAGGTGTTGTGATGTTGTTGTTGTTGTTGTTGTTGCTGCTCCTTGAAGTCGGTGGTGGGAATGAATGGCCGAATCAAAGTGTCGCAGAACGGATGCTACGCTCTGGCAGCTTCGAAGTTGCCGACACGGAGCGAGGTCACGGGCCTAGAGTGATGTGACGTGGGGACGGGGTGGCGCTGGTCGACGAAAGATGGGATGAGCTTGCCGTTGTTGAAGATGGGATGTTTAGTTCCACCTGCAGGGCAGTTACCTCTGGTAGGTTGTTGTCGTCAGTCCAGGGCTCCAGGCGAATAGCGTCGGAGACAGACGTTGAAGTGGAATGAATGGACGTGGAAGTAACTCAAGTGCGGCTGAGGCTGAAATAATGGAACTAGAATACCCAAGCAGTACCTCAGGAAACGGCAAACGCGTGTCACCCGGTCGTACCTGTAGTTGTTTCTATTGTCCGTCCTTGGATGTCTTGTCTTGTCCCTGGTCTCTTGAGTTGGAAAGTCCAAAAACCAACAAGACAAAAAGTCAATGCACGTCCCGCGCTTGTGCTTGGTGGATTCGTCGCCTGTCGGTTAGAAAGAAGCACAATGGAACGATGTCAGCCGAGAGATCGGAAACCCTCGAAAATGATGATTACGGAAGGCCTGTCCTCTGTAGGGCTCTCTGCTGCGGTGGCCTGTAGCTTGTAGCCTGTAGCCTGTAGCCTGTAGTGCCGTCCCGTCGGTCTCGCAACTTGTCAAGTTCTCGGCTCGCTGCCGTGCTTCCTTCCTTCTTTTCGAGGTTCAACTTGCTGGAATCCCCGTCGGCGAGCGGACTAGCGGACACCCCAGCGGGCAGCGGAGACGGAAGGGGTTTCCAGCTTCACGTTACACCGGTGGAGCCCTGGAGAGCGAGGCTGCGAGGTTACGGTAACGTAGTAATGTACGGTAAGGAACTCTGGGAACGCACACGGATACCGGCGGGATTCCGGGGTTCTCGATATGTACCAGGGTCCGACGATACGGTAAGGCAGGAGTAAAGGTACGGAGGTACAAAGCTCTCAAGACTGTGAAAGGTTGGGTTGGCAGATTGGCAGGGCACGTTGTTGGATCGATGATGGAGGACGGTCAACGGATGGAATTGGCACAGCCCGGGAAAGGGCTGGATTGAAGGACGGAGCGGGAGATCAAGATTGGATGGAGAAGGGAAATGTGTGGATCTCGAATTTGTCCCGTTTCTGTTTTCAACGCTGCACCACGAATCTTGAAAGGAGTCCGTGCGGCCAAGAAAAGATGGAGGGGATGGAATTGGCGGGATTCCCTTCAAACCACGGACTGCACTGCATTTGCGGTTCAGCCAGTCACACACACCGTGACGTCTTTTTCTGTGGCATTTCCCCCTTTGCCTGTGCCTCTGGCATTCAATCGGTGCCCAAGATGCCCTGCCGCCGCCAAGTCCAGTGTTGCACCGTTCCCGGTCCCCCATCCCTCATCCCTCATTCCCCGTCAAATGTCACTCACTGCCACTTCACACATTCATCCCAGACCGAAACAAACGATACGTACCGGTACGTACCCTCGAATTGTCGACGAGTCGAGTTTGAGCGAGCCGGTTAAATCTACTATATTCTCTGTGTAAATTTACGGTACCCACATAAACATATAACCCAAACCCCCATATTACAACATGTCAATCCTATACAAATCTATTACAAATTAATATATAAGTACCATCGCTACCAAAATAACAGCTGAGGGCATACGAATAAGCGAAATAAGGCGATTCCAATAATAAAAACGAGGGAGATAATTATACGTATAATAATACAAGTGCTATTAATTCAATTTACTAGTACTAGCCGCTATAAGGGGGGTTTTGGAGAGGATTCGGGTATTACTACCTATATTAGATTTAGCTCTATATAGACAGCTATACTAGCGGGCTCTAGTAAACTCTCTAGTATACGTTCTACGCTAGTATAGAGGGGGGCGCTATATACCTATAGCGATATTGTAAGGGCATTGCGGGCGCTAAGTATGGGGGTTGGAAATTGAAGCCCTATTATTGTAATAAAGGTAGTAGATTATATTATAATAACCGCCCCTATCCTATACCCTCTAGCTATTACTCTAATATTGGCTGCGGCGGCGGTACCCTCGCCGCCAACTCCCTCTCTAACTACGCCTACTTCTATATAAGAGTTTGTACATTCTATAGTAGTAATAAGGCTACATTTTTAATACCCTATAAATCCGCTTACGTCTGGATTACCGTTTAAGTAACTATTATTTTCGTTATCTTTAGCTTCTTTATTGGGCGTTAGGAAGCGTCGTAAGAGGGGTTATAGCAAACGTTAGAGGAGGGGGCGTTAGGGACCGGCTAATTCCTATTCTTTATTTATAGGGTATACTATTAGCGCTAGTTGAGGACCGTTCTAAGGTCTCGCTCTCTACGTATACGTAGGAATTCTTCCGATAACGGCTAGGGTAGGTAGAGGTTAGTAAGAGCAATTAATATAGGGAGATAGTATAGGGAGTAATTTTTACCTCCTTGGGTTTTAAATACTAGTAATAGTGAATATATTTAAATTCGAACTCTTTACTAATACGTATAAATTATAGGATCTCGTATTAATAAAGTAAGCCAAATTAGATTCGAAAATTACCGTTGCAATTAGTAATTACCCTTTTATTAGCGATAGCCTCTTCTATAAATTTTAATTAGCGAGCTATTAAATCGAGCGCCGCGAAATTAGTAAAATATTGTAACTTATTAAAAATATTATAAGAATATTTAATAACCCTCTTTAATACTTAATTTGAATACTTCGCCCGGTAATTCTCTTAGAGGCGAGAGAGCGTCTCCTCGATAGTATTAAATAATTAATTGAAATTAATACGGCGGTTCTTAAGTAGTACTTTTAATATACTATAAATACCCTCTATACGAGAGGTAACCTTAATATTAAAATTAGGGTATATTTTAATAGCGAAGTATATAAATTCGTACTTTATAGGGAGGTAAATATTAAGTAAATAATTAATAATATTTAGTAAAAAGAGGGGAGGTTAGCGGTTATTCTATTTATTTATATAATAATAGATTATTTACCCTACTAGTTATTAAATTCGTATTTAAAAGTCTCCTACTCTTATTAGAACTTCTCCTCTTTATTCGTATATATAACCGCCCGCTATACTATTAGAATGCTATTAATATTAGCGAACTATATCTTCTTTTACAGGTTATTCTTAGGAGCGTAGCTAACGAGCTTTTTAAATTGGGGATTCCTTATTAAATTGCCTAAATATAAAGCGTGGTCGCTATTATAAAGAAGCCGCCCTATAATTTAAATAAATACTTTACAATTATTAGCAGGGTTATCGCTCTCTTATTATAAATAGCTACTATTATTATTTCGCTCCCTAAGCGCCGTTCTATCGAGGGAATTTACCTACTTTTTTTTAATATTAAAAGCGATATTCTTTATAATATACTATAAATAGATCTAGTATTAAATACCGCTAAATACCGCCCTTATAACCTTCTTATAGGCTTTATCGAAATCTATGATAATAATATTGGGTTAGGGGATTTATTTAATAGTAAAAAGGTTTTTAAATTAAATAAGCGCCTAAATAAAATACTCCTTACTTTCCCCGTTAAATAAATAATATTTAATATTAAATGTAGTATAGAGGGAGGTTATATTATAAATTTATAAGAGAGGTATATTAAATCTATTAATTTTATACGTATAATTAAAACTCTAGACCTTTAGATTCTTTACTAATTATTCTACGTATTAATTATAAATTTAGAATATTATATTAATAACGCCGTTTAGCTTCCCCCCCGCCCAATAAACGTCGAAAATAGTAATTCCCTTCGTTATTAAAAGAACGTTAATAAATTATTAGGTAGGGGTAAAAACCTTAGCCTTATTTTTACAATTTATCTATAGGGTATTTAGAATATCCTATTTACCGATTTTAATTCTAAGGAATTTATTACGCAAAGTAAACGCGATATTTAATAAAAAAGTCTTTAGCTAATAAGTATAGCGAACGATATTAGTGCTAATATTTTTAATACGATTAAAACGACGGTTCGTAGTAAGGTAGGTAGCGACTTTTAAATTAAAAGGATAATAATAATAGGGGTATTGCATAGTAAAAGATTAGCGCTTAATTTTTATAGTACGTATAGCCTTCGCCTTCTATAGGCAATCCTTCTTTTAAAATTTTAAACTTCTAGATTTTGCGGCGTTAGGATTCTTCCCCCCGCTACCGGTTATTATACCTTCTAAGTATTTGAAATTATATCGCTAGGGCTCCCTTTTAAAGTAATTGTTAGGCCTCTTCTTAATTATAGTAAATCCGGTATCGCGAGCTGCCTTTTTGGCATTAAAGAAAAGCGCGTCGAATATTGCCCAAGTACGACTATTAAACTCGTCTATAGGAGAGGGCGCTATAGTAAGAACCTCTATATCTTTAGCCGCAACCATAGCCGTAGGGAAATAAGACTCGTCGACCTCTTTCTTAACGCAAAGAGGGGAAGGCTTCTCGAACTTAACTACCGTAGTAATTTCGATAGAGGGGGTAGGGCTGGGGGTGCGCGCGCGGGCCTCCTTTAGGGAGCTAGTAAGGTCGATAATAATAGGCATCTACACTAGAGTTAGTATATAGGACGAGCAATTAGTCAGTACACATTCCCCCTCAATACTATAATTTACGTTGGCGATATACGATGGCTTCAATTGTTAGCTTCACTTAATCGGATTTGCTAATTGTAATTGTAGAGATTTGTACGGTGCGACGTTACGACGGCGAGGTTTGTTAGCGACAATGTTAATCGATGTCACTGCCACCAAAATTGCGGTGTGTCTAACATAGCCCAGCATATTACATGGGGGTTTGGGTCATATGTTTATATAGGTACCGTAGATTTACACAGAGAACACAGTAGATTTAACCGGCTCGAGTTTGAGTGGCGCCCCCCGAGTTCAACGAGTTGCCACTACTGTGTAAGCCCAATGAGAGCCCGCCGAGCATGGAGTGGCGGACCGCGCTAGACCCGATTCGCTCCAGCAAGCCAAGGTCGGTCTCAAGAACGTGCAGCCGTGGCCCGTGCAGCCATTTCACCAAAAATGCAGAATGCACAATTGCGGATCCCCATGTCTCAGCCTCTGATTGGCGGCCCCAGGCTGTGGAAGACACGCACGAAACGACGAAAAAAACGAACTTGCCAAGACATCTTTTTGGTTTTTGGTCTTGTCTTCCCGGCACCCGCGAACCGCACATGAGCCATTTCCAACATTTGGCTTTTGATGGTCCGAGCTTCTTCAAAAAGCGTTGAATCATCTCCACATTGAAATTCGACCGAATCAGGCATGGTTTGTGACCCCCGGCCAGAACTACTTTCTTCATTTTCAAGGTCAACATCCAGGGACCCAGTCGAGCCAGTCTTCGTTTCGACGTGTTCCCCTCGGCCCCGGATTCCGATGCTCATTGTTAGAAACCGCGATATATTATAATGGCCGTTGAATGGCTTGAAGTACAAAACCGAGAATGAACCGACTCCTTGCCCTTTCGTAGAGGTACCGGTACTCAAAGTTCGCCCCGCCGTTGGTACTTGGTAGCGCGCTGCAGACACTTGCGCCCCCAATCAGCGATCAGGGCCAACATGTGACATCTTCTCAACTTCAACGCACTTTTGAGATGTCTTTCCCAGGCCACGGCAGAACGCACTATGCACAGGCAGAATATCTATGAGAAATCTTGTCAATGTACAATATGTACCATGTAAGACTCATCGTTACAGAGTGCAGCATGAATTTGGGAGCATTGCGTGAACATAAGGCAGCTGCAGAAGCAAGGTACAGGTGGCTTTAAGCATCACTCCAGCAACACCATATGAAATGGCTCCGAGGCAAATTCAAGCGCGCTGAAGTCACTGATCTACGCCCGAGAACTCTGCCATCTCTTGCAAATAACAAACATCTAAATGATGAACAATGGGCACATAATTGTTCACATACTAAACAGAAGGACCAGACAGCATTGAAAATGTCACTGCAGTTATACTTGACCCGCGTTCCTGTATCTAGAACTGCCAACCTTGCCGGACCATCTAGCTAGTTGCTCCACCTCAGATCTCGACCCAGCATCCCGTTTTAGAAACTTTTAGAGTTTAGGTACCTGAGACGAAAATAAAACAACCACCCCTCGCCTCACTTATACAAATCTCATAACGACCTCGTCCACTCTCATCTTCCCGACTCATCCTCACCACAACAAACATTTCACATACAGCAAAAATGGCGGACAACCAGATCCCAAGTTCCGTCGCCGACGCAGTCCTCGTCAAATCCATCGAGATGCCTGAGGGCTCTCAAAAAGTCGAGGAGCTCGACTTCAACAAGTTCAAGGGCCGGCCCATCACCGCCGACGACCTTTTGCAGGGGATGAAGCACATGGGCTTTCAAGCCTCGTCCATGTGCGAGGCCGTGAGGATTATCAATGACATGGTACATCCACCCTTCCTTTCAAGAAAAAATCATCGTGACTAACACCCACCCCCCCAGCGCGCCTACCGCGACCCGGACACCTCGGAAAAAACAACCATCTTCCTCGGCTACACCTCCAACCTGATCTCCTCCGGCCTCCGCGGCACCCTGCGCTACCTCGTGCAACACAAGCACGTGTCCGCCATCGTGACCACGGCCGGCGGCATCGAAGAGGACTTCATCAAGTGCTTGGGGGACACGTACATGTCGTCCTTCAGCGCTTCCGGCGCGGACTTGCGCTCAAAGGGGCTCAACCGCATCGGCAACCTGGTCGTTCCCAACTCCAATTACTGCGCTTTTGAAGACTGGGTCGTGCCTATCCTTGACAAAATGCTAGAGGAGCAGGAAGCGTCCAAGGGGACTGAAAACGAGATAAACTGGACGCCGAGCAAGGTTATCCATCGGTTGGGAAAGGAGATTAATGATGAGCGATCGGTCTACTACTGGGCTTGGAAGAATGACATCCCCGTGTTCTGCCCGGCGCTGACGGATGGGAGTTTGGGGGATATGTTGTACTTCCACACCTTTAAAGCTTCGCCCAAGCAGCTGAGGATCGATATTGTGGAGGATATCAGGAAGATCAACACGATTGCTGTCAGGGCGAAGAGGGCCGGCATGATCATTTTGGGCGGAGGGATTGTTAAGCATCATATTGCTAATGCCTGCTTGATGAGGAACGGGGCGGAGAGCGCGGTGTATATCAATACGGCACAGGAGTTTGATGGATCCGATGCGGGCGCGAGACCGGATGAGGCGGTTAGTTGGGGCAAGATTAAGGTCGGTGCCGATGCGGTGAAGGTGTATATGGAGGCTACGGCGGCGTTTCCGTTTATTGTGGCGAATAGTTTTGCGAGGGAGGATGGGTTGTAGGTGAACTACCGTGCCCTCTGGACGAGGAGAGGTTGGGACTGGATGAGGTGAAAAGGATAAGGAAAGGAAAAAGGGAAAGGAATCCAAAAGTCAATTGTTTCTGTCTTCGTCAACTCTCGTGCCGCTGTCTACCGGCTATCCATTATATGTGCTTTTGGTGGTTTGGGCCGGAGTCCATCTCTCTTTGAGTCCTCGTCCCTCGCCGCCATCATTGCATCTCTATCGACATTTTTCATGACACTTGAAGACGATGGGGTACCAGGGATTGTCGTCGCTAGCCACGTCGTCCCTTCACATTACCATTTCAGTCCGGCCAGGGCACTTGACGAGAACACTCAAGAGTCCTGGTACTCCAAACGCTGCTCCAGCCCATGATACTTCATAGCGATCACCCTCCACCACCACCGGGTAGTCGCATTCCAAGCGATGAAGTAACCCCAGTTCTATCCCCAGAGCCCTTTAATGAAAAATTGCCCAGCCCAATATCAACTTTGAGAGAGTTACTTGCCATGCTTTTCAATTACAACGAGGTCTCCCTCGCAAGCACCCAGAACCGGCTGGCTTCGCAACACTGCCAGCCTCTCTTCAGCCTGAGAGTTGCTCATCGCTTCAGGAGCTCTTCAACAAAGACACTTGTGAAAGCCAGAGTTGGTATATCGAATGCCACTTCAACGGAGCAGACATTCGGGCCTCAACGTTCAAACCACCTAACTCCAATTCCATTAAAATACCATACATACAATACATACAATTTCATAACCCATATATACATCATAACCTCATCGTGCCTGTTTCACGTCAGAGGAGCCTTAGCATCCACATCCTCCGGCTTCTCCCTCTTCCTCGCACCAAGTACCGCCTTGCCCACCACACTATCATTCGGCTTCCCAATCTCCCTCGTAATCCAATCCCCAATATCCGCCACCCGATCCAGATCCACGCCCGTATCCATCCCCAAGCTCTCCATAAAATACACCACATTCTCCGTCGCCACGTTCCCCGTCGCTCCCGGGCTATACGGACACCCGCCCAGCCCTCCCACACTGCTATCAAACGTCCGGATCCCGTGCTCCAGCGCCACCGCCGTGTTGATCAGCGCCTGCGCGTAGGTATCGTGGAAATGCATCGCCAGGTCCTCGTTGCGGATTCCCGCCGAAGACAGGCAGTCAAGCAGCACCTTGGTGCGCGGCGCGGTGCCCATGCCTGTGGTGTCTCCCAAGGAAATCTCGTCTGCGCCCATTTCCAACAGGTCCGTGGCGATGGTGGCGACGCGGTGGGGGTCGACGTCGTAGCCTTCAAAGGGGCAGCCGAGGACGACGGAAATGTAGGCGCGCACGCGCAGGTTGGCTGATTTCGCTTGCTGGATCACTTCCTTGAAGCGTTGCAGAGAAGTGTCGATGGAGCAGTTGAGGTTCTTTTGCGAAAAGGACTCGGTGGCGGCGGCGAAGACGGCGATTTCGAGGGCCGGCTTGCCGCCTTCTTGGGCGGACTTACCCGAGCGGGCGGTTTCCGTCTCGAAGGCCTTGGGGTATTGAGCGAGGAGGGACAAGGCCGAGTCGAGACCTTTGGTGTTGGGGGCGAGGAATGAGAAGGTGAGAGGGACTGGGGAGGGAGGAGGGGTCTTGAGGAGGTGCTCGAGGATCTCGGAGGAGTTGGCCATCTGTCGGAGGGATGGGTGTTAGTTGAGTAAGGGGCAATGATATGGTGGGAAGAAAGGGGGAATGTAAACAAACTGAACTGACCTGCGGCACCCACTTGGGCGATACAAAGGCGCCGGCCTCAATGGCTTGGAGTCCCGTCTTTGCTAGCCTCTCGATCAACTCGATCTTGGTCGCCAGCGGTATCGACTTCTTTTCATTCTGCAATCCATCACGAGGGCCGACTTCCACAATCTTCACGCGGTTATCGAACTTAGGTTGAGTTGACTCGGACGGGCCTTGGTCGCTGGCAGTCGCATAACTTCTGTTGATTGTGGTCCGGGCACCTTGAAGGCCAACACGGAGGTGGACCGAGGTCCGAAGCAGCTGTCGGGGGAGGACTTGAAGTGAACCGAATCGAGACATCTTTGCAACCATAAAACAGGATCAATTGGGATGGGAGACTAGAGTAAGAAGGATAAAGGGCAAAACTATCGTACAAACACAAAATGGAAATAGGATGGATGGGAGAATGTCCCCGGAGCTTCCTGTCGAAGTTGACGGAACACGGACGGATGTCAGTTCTCCAATCGCTAAGTGACGTCGCATAGCATCGGGATTCCATTGGATCCCCCTGCTTCCCCGCATCTGCTCATGAGTTAGCGCATTGTAACGGCGCCATCTCATGTGACTTGGCGTTGCCGGTCGTACTGCAGGGGAAATCATTTGCCGGGCCGCTCCGCGACAACGGCATCTCCATCGCATATAATGTCTGGATGATCATAGAGTATTGGGTTGTCTGGATGGAGAAGGGTCCAGAATATCAGTTTATCCAGATTGAAACGAGTTAAAGCAGTGGAGGCTGAGATGGGTATGGACAAGAACCCTTTGATTCTAGACCTTCAATCATGTACAAGAAAGAAACAAGAAACACGCCCAACAGAGTCTATCTACCGGTATCACAAAAACACAAATCCCTTTTAATAACTTTTAGCGTTAATCACATTTTCCCTTTTCCACAATCGTAAAGCCGCCTATTGCTTGAAATCGGACTCCTGAACGTTCTCAGAAACACCGTTTCCTACCGTGTCCTTTCCGGAGTTGATGGTCTGCTTGAGGGGAGGGAGCAAGCTCTTGGCAGTGTGCCTGGCCTGCTGCGCCAAAACAGTATCCATAATCACCAAAGCAGCCATGGCCTCAACGATAGGCACAGCGCGAGGCACCACGCTGGGGTCGTGTCTGCCCTTGGCGGCGAGAATGCCCTCCGAAGAACCATCGTAAGTAGCAGTAGTCTGCTCCTGACCGATGGTGGCAGCAGGCTTGAAACCGACTCTGAAGTAAATGGGCGCACCGTTGCTGATACCACCTTGGATACCACCGGAGAAGTTGGTCTTGGTGGTCAACCTGGGACGAGGGATGCCATTGCGAGCAGCGCCGCTGGCAGCCACGCTGGGGGGGATCTCGGTGGTCTCGGCAGAGACGAAGGGGTCGTTGTGAATGGAGCCGGGAACCTCGCAGCCTCCGAAGCCGGAACCGACCTCGAAGCCCTTAGTAGCAGGAATGCTGAGCATGGCATGCGCCAGCAAGGCCTCCAGCTTGTCGAAAGCAGGCTCGCCCAAGCCGCTGGGAACATTGCGGATGACGCAGGTGACGGTGCCGCCAATGCTGTCGTGGTTATCCCTGAACTTGGTGATCAAATCCTCCATGCGCTTGTTGGCCTCGGCATCGGGGCAACGGACGGGCAGGTAGCTGTCGACGGTCTCGCGGGTGATGGAGTTGACGAGCTTGAGGAACTCGGGGTTGGTGCTCGGGCTGGGGTGTTCGGCCGTGGGAGGGAAGAGGTGCTCGGAGCCGACCGAGGAGACGAAGGCGACAATCTCGACACCGTAGGCGAGCTTAAGGTACTTCTCGGCGATGGCACCAGCAGC
The DNA here is from genome assembly GCA_009806235.1 of Neurospora sp. CHS-2018c. Lineage (NCBI taxonomy): Eukaryota > Fungi > Ascomycota > Sordariomycetes > Sordariales > Sordariaceae > Neurospora > Neurospora sp. CHS-2018c. The sequence goes on from RAPC01000029.1 coordinate 553,156, forward strand.
GACACGACCGATGGTCTCACGGGCGGAGGAGCGGCCGCCACCCGAGGAGGCCTTGACACCGTATTTCTCGAGGTAGGTCCAGTCGGCGTGGGAAGGGCGGGGGTACATGTCCATAGTCTTGTTACCGTAGTCTGGACAGAAGAGTGTTAGCGACAAGGAGAACAAAGAGGCTTGTGATGTAACAGCCAGAACTCACCCTTGGGGCGCTGGTCCTCGTTCATGACCAGCATGCCAATTGGTGTTCCAAGAGTAACGCCGAACTCAGTGCCGGACTGGATGATGACTCTGTCCTTCTCGTTTCTCGGGGTGGTGATGGCGCTCTGTCCGGGACGTCTGCGGGTCATCTGGGGCTGGATATCGTCCTCGGTGAGCTCCATGCCGGGAGGGACGCCATCGACAATGCAGCCGACCGACTTGCAATGCGACTCGCCATAGCTGTTGGGTTGTTAATGTTTGATGTCAATTGGCATTGCAGTGCTTTTGCAGACATACGTCGTGACACGGAAATACTGGCCGAAGGTAGACATGGTTGCGTGGTTTGATATGGTTCGGAGAGGATGCGGAGGGAAGAAGTTCGTTGCCTTGTAAGCTACAGAAGAAGGCGTGATGGTGGCCCTGGTGGTGACTCAGCAGGGTTCTTTGTAGATTCGTCACAGAAAATAAAAAAATGGAAGTCCAGGCCAGCACTCTACACAAACGCTAGAATTTTGGTGTTTGATGATGTATACGATATGCTACAGCCTTAAATACAAAAGATCAATGCAGAGAGTCAACGGTTAAGTCTTCTTCCAGAAGCGAGAGTCAGACAATGCGAATCTGTCCAAGAAGGAAAAAAGAGATGCCCCTCGCACGCCGTCATCGGTCTCCCGCAAGGTCCCCTAGCTGCGCTGAGGATCCAGATCGAAGCACGGACCACACCTTGTGTCTTTAGTCGCCGACACGGAAGGTTTTTGGTGTTTCATCCAGAACTGCTAGGGTTGGCAAGGGTTGGGTAAGGCGAAAGCTACCAATGAAGCTGAAGCTGAAGTCTACAGGGGATGTCAACGCCGCTGGAACCCGCCTTGCCGTTTGACATCTACCCGACAGTAAATCAAAGGCCATCCGGGGATGCCTTGATAACTCCTAATCAATCAGAATTATCCAGTCCTGTCATCGTCCTCTTGTCAGTATGGCAACCTCTTTCTGTCTTCAACAACCTGGGGCCGGCTCTCGCGGAGTGGGATGAGTGAGACTGACGCCAGTCAGTAGACATCAAGACACTCCAAGATGGCCGCCTTGCTCTTGCGAAGCACGACCGGTGGCATCCGTTGCTTGACGAAGGGTCCGGCCTTTATCAGCACCACCACGACTATCTCGTCCAGTCTTGGCTGCGGTCTTCTCACCAGACTCCGCCGGTCCTATAGCACAACCATCAGCCAAGATCTGTTGAATAAAAAGGTCCAGGTCTATCAGTCCACTTCCAATGACCCATACCTGAACCTCTCCATCGAGCATCACCTCCTCCAACATTCACACCCAGACTCTTATGTCCTCTTTCTCTACATCAATGACCCTTGCGTCGTCATTGGGCGTAACCAAAACCCATGGCTTGAAGTCAACTTGCCTGCCCTGCAAGAAGCCGAAGACATCAAACTTGTCCGTCGCCGCTCCGGTGGTGGTACCGTCTTTCATGACCACGGCAATGTGAACTGGAGCGTCATTTGCCCGCCAGCTGTCTTCGACAGAGATAGGCATGCCGAGATGGTTGTCCGCGCGCTCAAGGACCTGGGAGTCACCACCGCCAAGGTCAACGAGCGTCACGACATCGTTATTGCCGGTGATGGAAGGGGCAACGGAAAGGATGTCTTCAAGGTTTCTGGGTCTGCCTACAAGCTTACCAGGCTGAGGTCACTTCACCATGGGACATGTTTGCTCAACTCCCCACGTTTGAAGAATATTGGAAAATTCTTGAGAAGTCCCGGTGAGCCGTACATCAAGGCCAGGGGAGTGGAGAGTGTAAGATCGCCAATTCGGAATGTTGATGTCGACACGGAGGAGTTTACCAAGGGCGTTGTGGATGAGTTCCTCGCCATGTACGAAGAACAGTTTGGTGAAGATGTAAAAGTAGAACGTGTTGGGGAGGAAGTGAAGGACATGGGCAATATCCGCAAGGGTATGGATGAGTTGACGGTAAGCAAAAGATGCTCTAATAGCCCATCCCTCATTGTTGGTGACTTGTACTTATACTCGATAGTCCATTCCTTGGATATACGGCCAAACACCCCAGTTCACCTTCTCTTCTCGCCCAACTGAAGATGACCCAAGGGAACGTCCACCTCTTGACCTTGACGTACAGTCAGACGTAAGTCCATTTCTTTGTCTTCCCCAGCGGCCTCGAAAACGCTCTTCGTTGCGATCAAGCTGCTAACACGTCATCAGTTCAACATCGAGTTCACCCTCCGCCATGGTGAGATTCAGACCGCCAATGTTGCTGGTCTCAAATACGAAGGTCCTGCCATGGACGAGGACTTCTACGACGGAATGGTCAGTCAGGCGCTGGCCAAGGGTTCAGACGACGACAGTGCAGTAAAACTGTACGAGATCAAGGACTGGGCGACAGTTCTCAAGTCGGCTACCGCCGGGCAGGCATTTAAGGTATCTAATTCTTCGCTGAACAGCATCTCTGAGTGGTTGAACAAGGTGTTCCCCGGAAACCACTTCCGATGACCTTCCAGTGATAACAAGAAGAATGATGGAGATATAAGGGCTGGGTACAAGCGATCTGCTACTCGAGTTGGTCTGGAAATACCAGGCGACCAGCTCCCCGTGTTGAAAGAAACCCCCGTCCACGGATAGACGGTGGTAGTTAGTCAGAGGAGGCGTTCGCTGTATATGAATATACTCGCATCAATCCATAACACATACGTGTAGTGTAGCATATAAGTAGGTGCCCTTGAGGTCCCACAGCTTGGTGCAAGTCACCAAGGGCTATAGGAGACTTTATAGAAGGGTTAGGGTTGTGTATGACATCCCCAACTAACCGAAGCTCCAACGGACCCTTGCAGGCAGTCGTCACTGGCCCACGTTGTTAGCATCCGATTAGGTACCTCTGAGGCTCCTCTAACAGCTTCCCCCACTTGCCATCACCTCCAACCACCCTCCCACGGTTACTTGCGACAACCTCAACAACAATTTACCGAATGAAAATGCGACCATGGCGTTGACGTGGAGGTCGTTTGACTTCTTTGATGCCACCAAGATCAAGATCGCCGACGACGAAACCCGCGCCCTCTTCGAGAGCAATGACATCTCCAGCGTCTGCTCCGGCTCCGATAGCCTCTTCCTCGGCACCTACGATGGCCACGTCCACATTGTTGGTCTCAGCTGGAAGATAGTCCGGAGCTTCAAGGCGTACGAGACGGGGCCCATTACCCATATGCGCCAGGTCGAGGGCACAAGTTTGCTAGTCACCGTTGCTGTAGGTTTGCGACTTACACGCGCTTGGTTGCCTTGGAGGGGAAACATCCCAGACTGACATGTGTTGTCGTGAGTAGGAGGAACCAAGCACCAGCGACTCGATCAACCAACCTATACTCAAGGTCTGGGCCCTCGACAAACCGGTCAAGAAGACAGGCATTCCGACTTGCCTAAGCACCGTTGCTATCAACAATGGCAAGAAGCCGTTTCCGATATCCGCCTTTACCGCGACCGAAGACCTGTCCCAGCTAGCTGTTGGCTTTGCAAACGGCGCCGTCACTGTTATCCGAGGCGACTTGATCCACGATCTGGGCACGAAGCAGCGCATAATCTACGAGTCGGATGAGCCGATCACGGGCGTCGAACTGCGCGTTGACGCGAACATCACGACCTTGTTCATCGCTACCACATCGAGGATACTGAAGCTGGCGATTTCAGGCAAGGGTCATGGCCAGCCACCCAGGACGGTTGAAGACCAGGGCTGTGGTGTTGGGTGCATGTCAGTCGACAAGGAGACTGGGGATATTGTGGTTGGCCGGGACGATGCGATATACTACTACACACTAGATGGAAGAGGGCCACCCATCGCATACGAAGGGCCCAAGAAGTTGGTGTCGGTTTACCAGGACTACATCGCTCTTGTCTCTCCGCCCACTAATACTGGGGAGTCGGACACCATGCGACGACGGTTCTGGGGAGCCACGGCCGACAGCATCTTCACATTTACGCTCATACATCCGGATCTAAGGATCATTGCCCACAGCGAGTCTGTCCTGTCGGATGTCAAGCACATTGTTCAGATATGGGGTGACTTGTTTACCATTACACAGGAAGGACAGGTAAGTTGTTCTGGTGTCTTTGGTATCGTTCGAAGACTAACCCATTGAAGGTATTCCGCTATCACGAGAAATCACTACAGCAAAGACTCGACATGCTCTACCAACGAAACCTCTATACCCTTGCCGTTGAGCTGGCTCAGAAATCCGGCATGGACGCACATCAGCAATGTATTATCTTCCGAAAATATGGTGACTACCTTTACCAAAAGGGGAACTACGACGAGGCTATGACCCAGTACATCAAGGCAATTGATACTACAGAACCGTCTCAAGTTATCAGGAAGTTCCTGGACACACAGAGGATACATAATCTCATCGAGTATCTTGAGGAGCTTCATGAGCGTGGCAAAGCGACGTCGGATCATACCACTTTGTTGCTGAACTGCTATGCCAAGCTCAAAGACGTGGACAAGCTGGAGAAGTTCATCAAGTCTCCTGGGGACCTAAAGTTCGATCTTGACACGGCCATCTCCATGTGCAGGCAAGGAGGCTACTACGATCAAGCTGCATATCTTGCCAAGAAGCATGGCGAGAACGACCTTGTTGTTGACATCCTTATTGAGGATTCCAAGGCCTTTGACGATGCTCTTGACTTTATCTGGCATCTTGATCCCGACACAGTAAGTCTACTTGACATGGTATCAAGGGAGTTTTGGTGAAGTGAGAACTAACACGATTAGGCCTATTCTTGCCTCATGAAATACGCCCGCGTGCTCATTGAGCATTGTTCGATGGACGCAACTCGTCTATTCGTGGACTACTATACCAGCAAATATAAACCAAGGGTTGACCCTCCTGTCGCGTCCCCCGACGCTCCTGTCACGAACAACGGAGGAGGCTTTGTAACGGGAGCTGCAAACGCAGTTCAGAACCTCAGCAACCTCTTGCCACTACCATACATGAACCCATTAGCTGTATCATCAAACAGCCAGGCGGCAGCCAAGCCAACCGTCAGTGATGCCGAGGTGGTCAAGCCAGAAGAACTGGCAACACCCAAATATACACCTCCCCGTCCTCGAACGGCCTTCTCTTCCTTCATCGACCACCCGGATGAATTCATCATCTTCCTGGAAGCCCTTCTCAAAGAAGGCACCAACTCCTTGTCAGAAGCCGACAAGATTGACATCCACACCACTCTCTTCGAGATGTATCTCCACAAAGCCAACGAGAAGCCAGGTGACGACCAACACCGAGAAGAATGGGAGTCCAAAGCCAAGTCCCTCATCATCTCATCTCCCTCCAAAGACTTCCCCGCCGCAACAGTGTCGGTACTGCCAACAACCCCCGGCGCCCTCCCCAAAATCGAAAACTCCAACGTCCTCCTCCTCTCACACCTCGCCTCCTTCCGCACCGGCACCGTCCTAATGCAAGAACAATCCAACCTCCTCTTCGACATCTTCCGCTCTTACACCTCCGCGCGCGACACCAAAGGCGCCATCCGCGCCCTCCGCAAATACGGGCCCTCAGAGCCTCAACTCTACCCCCTCGCCCTCTCCTACCTGACCTCCTCGCCCACCATCCTCTCCGAAGCCGGCGAAGCCGAGCTCTCTGCCATCCTGGAAAAGATCGACCGCGACGGCCTCATGGCTCCTCTCCAAGTGGTCCAGACGCTGAGCAAGCACGGCGTGGCGACGATGGGGATGTTGAAGCCGTATTTGCAGGGGAGGATAGAGAGGGAAAGGAAGGAGATCAGGGAGAATAGAAGGGATGTGGAAGCTTTCAGGAAGGAGACGGAACAGAGGAGGCAGGAGTTGGAGGAGCTGGAGACTAAGCCACAGGTTTTCCAGGCGACGAGATGCGGGGTTTGTGGAGGTGGACTGGAGAGGGAACTGCCGGTTGTGCACTTTTTGTGTAGACATAGCTTCCATGGGAGGTGTTTGAGGGGGGTTGCCGGGGTTAATATTGGAGGGACGGGAAGTGGTAGAGGGACAGGAGCAGAGGCAGGAGAGGCAGCAGAGGGTGGTGAGTGCCCGTTGTGTGCTAAAGATAATGCGACGATTAGGGCGTTGAAGAAGAGTCAGGAGGAGAATGCGGAAAGGCATGAGTTGTTTAGGGATGATTTGGAGAGGAGCGAGGATCGGTTTAAGACGGTTGCGCAGTGGTTTGGGAGGGGGGTGATGAGTGTGCCGAATGTTGAGTGAGTGAGTGGACGGAAGGGGATGGGGTTATGAACGACAGGTTTATGATGAATGGTTTTATTTAGCAAGTCTACGTAGTTCAGAGCATGAAGGAGTTTTGGTTAGGTTCATTCAATTAAGTTTGTTTGCTACTTAAGGGAAGGTCGAACAGAATTTGGTTTCTTCCAGTGTAGACGTAGTGAACTTGAATACGTGTCACGATGAAGCTGATCTTGACCGTTGACTGATAGTGATACTTGAATAATACGGGTTCATTGATTCTTCTAGATCCCAGTTTCGGTTAACCATTCTTCCTTCACTCCTTCATTGCTTCTCCTGGCTATCCCGAACGCTGAGACGTATCTTCGTGAATCCTTCTCCGGAACTTGCCTCCAAGACAGTCATCGGCCTGGCAGGCAAGAAAAAGGTGGCCGTACATTGAAGGCAAACCACTGACTGTGTTGTACGAACCCATCTACAGCAACTTCACAAGATGTGTGTCAACTCACTGCTCTGTTCGACCTTAAGTCATGTCCAGCACCTGGGATTCGACGCCGGTCTTTCACAACGAACTCGAGCAATCGGTACAGATTCCCAGAAAGACGTCACAGCCCTGAGTCGCTCCTTCCTTCCCAGCTCGATCCCGATGCTCCGCCCACGCACCCAGTTTCCCCAGATACCTCGCTCCTTCCGTCACATCCTCCAGACACAGGTACATAAACCACTTTTCCCAGTCGTCCTTCCGCCCAAAGAGGCACACAACAAAAAGCACAGCCAAAAAATGGTTGGCTAGCATAGCGGCACAAGCCGCCGGGCTCACAAAGCCGAAGCAGAAATGCAGATGAACAGCAGACCATGCGTTCACTTCCTGCAAAGACCAAAGATTTTCGGAGCATAAAAATCATGCTCTGACTGAAACCCGACGATGGGTCAAGACACACAGTCTACGAAACAAGAAGAATCCTCGACACGACGAGTGACACAGAAGAGCGACAAGCCGATACGAAGAGAAGCCAAAGAGCGCTTCCGCGAAGTGAAGCCACAGAGCGCTTCCTACAATGATCAACAGATGATCACAAGATATTCAGAGCTCAAACGGAGTTCTGAACGACGCCCGATGATGGGTCAAGGTCAAGCTAGCAAGCTAGCAAGCAAAGCAAAGAAATTCTTTGCGAACAAAAAAAAAAAAAGCCCAGTTGGATATAAGAGTCTTGGATAAAACCTGAGGAGGTATAAACCCTTATTTTTTGCCCTCCCAACTTTTTTTTTTTTCCCTTTGCTTCACTCTCGTCTCACTCGTCCAGATTTCCCTGTCTGTCATCACCTCCTTTGTCATCATCTCCTCCGCCATCATCTCACCACCACTCTCAACCCCAACCATCCCCAAGTACTTCGAAGAAAACCACCATCACAACCCAAACCAAGCCTCACTAGCCGACAAATTCGCCGGCACCGAATGTCCCACCCCCTGCGCCCAAATCCCCTCCACCCACACCACTCCCTCCTTATCCGTATAATCACTCGTCGTATACCCCTTCGCCGGCCAATCTCTTCGTTCAGTATTCCCCTTCGGCGCCCCATTCACCGTCCCCCCTCCCTCACCACCCGCCCCCGGCACCCCAAGTACATTCGTCCACTGCTTCACCTGCTCCCCATAATTGTTCGGACTAATCGTGCCATCCGCACTCCCATGCCAAATCTGCATCCTCGGTCTCCGTCCCTCATACCCGGGGAACATGTTTCGTGCCGTGTTTCCCCACTGCTGGGCGCTCGCCCTCGACGAACCCCCAGAACAAGAATTATTCCAGCTCGCCACCCCTCCTGAGGAAGAAACAAAACACCCCGCCGCCACACCACTGTACGCACTCACCGCGCTGATTAGTTGTGGATAAGTAGCAGCCAGGACGTTAGCCATCATCGCGCCTGAGCTTCCTCCGGTCACAAACACTTTCTCCACCGGCGTCTTGTATTTGTCCATCGCATAGATGATCATATTCGCGATCGCCTGCGAGTCCCCGCCGCCCAAGTGAGTGAGAGACTGGCGAGAGGAAACGTCCCAGCAGGTGCCCGAGTGCGGGGAGGACGGCCAGATGGTGATGTAACCCTTTTTGTCGGAGCCGGAGGCCCAGGGGATTTTGGCGTTGCGGAAGTAAGATTGGGCGGTGGATTGGCAGGAGTGGAGGACTATGATTAGAGGTGGCGGGGAGGGGGCTAGGTTGTCGGGGATATAAATATACCTATGGTGGTAAAGGTGTTAGCTAGGTAATGATGGAGGACGTGGTGGTGGTAGTGATGGTGTGGGAGTGGTGGGTTGAATGTTTGGTGAGTGGGCTGAACATTAGGACTTGGTTGATAAAGTATGGAGGTGGGTTGGTTGGCGGTGGGTGAAGTGAATGAAGTGGAAGAGGGTCTTAAGAGACAGGAAGGAAAAGAGGAGGAGAAAACAGAAGATGAAGAGTAATAGACAAACAAACAGAAGAAGAACGAGAGGGAGAGTCATAAAGCGAAACTTCTCGTCAACTTTCAAGGGGTATGAACAACCAAACAACCTCACTCGTCCACCCAGCCCAGTCTCCGAGTCTCCCAACCCCCCTCTCTTGTATAGAGGTATGGAAGATTACTCCTCGAAGCACCCAGCCCCATAATCACCACCACCTCCATGAAATGTGTAGATATGACAACGAAAATAGAAGACTCACATATCAACCTTGCTCGTCGCATTGTTCGGATAACTCACCTTGGTCAACTGAGCTCCCAAGACCGAAGGGAGTGTCACCGCCGTGGCGACCAAAGCCGTAAAGACATTCTGAAAATGCATCTCGTCGACCGAAGGTGTGAATCCCTGACGGAAACGAGGGACAACTAAAGGGATTGGGAGAGTGAGAGCCGTAGACCCATTTTCCACTCAGCCAGAGAAGACAGGAGACGATGGTCTTTATATCTACCAATGCCTACCTACGTCTCAACAGCTCAGTAACCATGTTGAAACACATATACTGTTGTGGCAGAGAATAATCCCACCAATCCAACGGACAACCATGGCCACCAAAGACAAATCAAGGCTTTCCAATACTGGCAGCAGTAGATTAATCTGGGGTAGTGGAGGTCTCTGAAGATCAGGCACTTGAACTGGATGCCGAGCACTTTACATGAGAGAGCTGAGCAGACGTGGGCAGGGTGGTGAATGGCTGGTCATGAGAAGGTCCAGGAGACGGCTAAAGACGAGAAGCAAATCAGCCAAGGAACGGGAATAAAAGCAGGTGTAATCTCACCCAGGACATCTCACTCGTACTCAACATGTCACATCACATTCAGAGCATAACATCGGTCGAGTTCATTCACATAATATTCATAACAAAACAAGAGCTTTTTATCGCGCACAAAAACAGGCAAGGTATATAGAGGAAAAAAGGAACTTCATTTGATACACAGCTCATAGGAGGAACGTCCCGAAAAACCTTTCTTTACTCTATACACAGGCCATCGTTTCCGTCCCGATTTTGAACTCCCGCATTAAACGCTTAAGCCTGGTTCTCAAGCTCAGCAAGGATCTTCTCACCCTTGGCGCGAGCAGAGGCGAAGTCGCCAACCATGTAGAAGGCACCCTCGGGGAGGTCATCACCCTCACCGGCAAGAATGGCCTTGAAGGAGGCAATGGTGTCCTTAAGGTCAACGAGCTTACCCTCGATACCAGTGAAGACCTGAGCGACAGTGAAAGGCTGGCTGAGGAAACGCTGGATCTTACGGGCACGCTCGACGGTGAGCTTATCGGCCTCGGAAAGTTCGTCCATACCAAGAATGGCAATGATATCCTGGAGGGACTTGTACTCCTGGAGGATCTGCTGGACGCGGGTGGCGGTCGCGTAGTGCTCCTCACCGACGATACGGGGGTCGAGCATACGGGACTTGGAGTCGAGGGGATCGACAGCGGGGTAGATACCCAACTCAGAGATACCACGGGACAAGACAGTGGTGGCGTCCAAATGGGCGAAGGTGGTAGCGGGGGCAGGATCAGTCAAATCGTCAGCAGGGACGTAGACGGCCTGGACGGAGGTAATGGAACCCTTCTTGGTGGTGGTAATGCGCTCCTGCATCTGACCCATGTCGACGGCGAGAGTGGGCTGGTAACCGACGGCAGAGGGAATACGACCGAGAAGAGCGGACACCTCGGAACCGGCCTGGGTGAAGCGGAAAATGTTGTCAATGAAGAGCAACACTGTACATCTTGTTAGCAACGTTTCCCCGTCAAGCGGGAAATTTTTTCCAGAGCAACATACCATCCTGACCCTCCTCATCACGGAAGTACTCGGCAATGGTGAGACCAGTAAGGGCGACACGGGCACGAGCTCCGGGGGGCTCGTTCATCTGACCGAAGACAAGAGCGACCTTGGAGTCACCATCGAGCTGAATGACGGAGGTCTCCTGCATTTCGTGGTACAGATCGTTACCCTCACGGGTACGCTCGCCGACACCAGTGAAGACGGAGTAACCACCGTGAGCCTTGGCGATGTTGTTGATGAGCTCCTGGATGAAGACAGTCTTGCCGACACCGGCACCACCGAAGAGACCAATCTTTCCACCACGAGCGTAGGGGGCGAGGAGATCGACGACCTTGATACCAGTGACGAGAATCTCGGCAGTGGTGGACTGCTCAACGAACTCGGGAGCCTCGGCGTGGATAGGGCGGAACTTGTCGGTCTTGATGGGACCGCGCTCGTCGATGGGGTCACCAGTGACGTTGATGATACGGCCAAGGGTGGCAGGGCCGACACTACACTTTTGCATCAGTAAAACAGCTCCATTCGCGGTTGCTTGTCCGCTTTTCGCGGCAAGACCAGAAATGGGGAAACCCACGGGATGGTGATGGGAGCACCGGCTGTAAGATCATGTTAGCGAATCTGGCCAAAATCTTGATCTTGGTGGATCAAAAGAGAAGCTTACTGTCGGAGGCCTTGGCACCACGAACGAGACCCTCAGTACCGTCCATGGCAATGCATCTCACGACGTTCTCGCCGAGATGTTGCTGCGGGGCTGGTTAGCGCATTCGCTCGGCTAAACTAATCCCGCTGATCGTCTTCGGGGTTGACGAGGCCATTTTTCTTCCACGTACCGAGACCTCGAGGACGAGCTTCTGGCCATTGTTCTGGGTCTCAAGGGCGTTGAGAATGGGAGGGAGCTTGTCGGTATCGAACTTGACTGTTGGGCGGAAGCGGGGTCAGTATAAAGAGGGAGCGTCGTGACCGGACGGGGACGAGGCCACGGCGCGGGCGTAGTTGGATGTTGTTGATATTACTGACCATCGACGACGGCACCTGTGGTGAGAAAGTAGCGCGGTTAGCAAACAAAGTTTTCATAAAGCCGGTATATCCCGGAAGGTATGTCGTCGACGGGTAGGGTTGGGTCCCGGGTCCCATATCGTCGAAGTTGGGCGACGAGGACATGTCGTGCCCGAGGAGGGAGATGCTTACCAATGACCTGGTAGATCTTGCCATCACCAACACCGGCGGAGCTGGCGAATCTGCTGAGGGCAGGGGCACGGAGGTTGAGGGCAGCCGGGCGGATGGCGCGACGAGACGCCGCCGCAAAGGAGGGACGGGCAGTCCGGGCGAACGCGGAAATGCCGCTATATTGAGAGAAGAGGAAGGCCAACTATCAGCTTTCCGGACGTCGCTCGGGTCTCCAATTGGGCGTGATCCATGTCTAAAGAGGTGACGCGGCACACGGACTCACTCACCTCTTGAACATCTTGACGATGATTAAGCGCGACGATGGTGGATGTGGCAGAGGAAAAGATGGCTGCTTTGAAAAGGAAAGAAACGGGCTCGAAAATCTCTCGACGAGCTTCGGTTAGAAGCTGCGGAGCTCCCAGCAAGACCACGTGATCTTCTCGGAGCCAAAAAGTGAGGGAAAAGTCGAGCAAAGTCGTCTAAAAGTGGGGAAGCTGGCACCTCTCGGCCAATCGAGTGCTGGCAACACTCCCGTCCTTGGCCTTGCCTCACTTCCAGTTGTCGTCCACTTTTCAGGTCTTGCTGCTCTGCTGTTGATGGAGGTTGGTTGCCATCCAATCTGGACTTCTTGGTGGTTGCTGCTGCAACTTGCCATTCACCATCCAGACCAGCCATTTCCACACTTCGGCCGCCTCTGCCACTGGTTGCACACTCTCCAGACTTTCCACTTCCCCAAGGACACCTTCGTCACTTTCCAAGACCTGTTCTGGAGCTGCCACGCCTTCAATGGGTCAGCGGAAAATGGAGTTTTATGGAACTGCTGCTCCCCAGACAAACGCACGGTTTCCATTGCGGTTTTTCCCGCTCCTCCCAGCTCGTTAGTTCGACAAGGTCTCCCGTCGCCGCACGTCACTGGCCCATCTTCTGCAGCAAATCTAAACATCCGCCGCCCGCACTTCATCCCGCACTACACAAACCGCCAATTTTGATCTTTTTTTCCCAATTGCCAGCTTGGAAATGCGCCAATCACCGTAATGTTCCGAAAGCATCGACGTCGTCACCAACCATCACAACCACAACTTTAACAGCAGCTAGCTTCAACAACATGCAAATCAACGCCACGATAACAACAGCAAAGCAGAAGCTCTTCGATGTCTGAACTTGATGCATTGACATTTCTCTTAGATGTCTTTAACCTTTGGAATACGACTTTTAAAAACACGAAGCTTGCCGACCGATACATATAAATAAAACAAAAACAGCACTATTCATGCCGACCGGTTTTCCCTGTCCAAATCTTCTTTGGCGCACGACAATACGTACGATGCTTTCCTGCGCTTGTGGCCGCCACCCGGCCGCTGTAATTCTCATCACCCGCACTTGAACAACGGATGGGATATCTGGTTATTCATACCCTACTCTGAAAGGGTGGACTCGAGTGCAAGGACCTGGAAATCGCAAATTAGTCAACCATTCGGAGCCAAGATGCAATGGGCTGCAGCATAACGAGGGAAACTTACAATGGCTGTCCTGGTCGGAAGGTACACATGGGTGCTGTTCTTGCGGTTGTTCCACGGAAGGTCGGAAGTGAAGAAGCGAGTCTGGGGATCGAGACGGTTGAAGCCACCGTGATCCTTGGTATCCGAGTCAAGAACGATGCGGTAGGTGCCCGCCTGCTCAATGCCGATGCGGTAGTCGGTGTAGCTGTTGGTGTGGTGGAAGTTGAAGATAAAGACCAAGCCGGCGCGCTCAAAGACGATGACCTTGTCGCCCTCGTGCTTGAGAGAGATGTAGGCCTGCGGGGCGTGCAACCAGCCGTACTTGTCCTCGCACAGGTTCATCGACCTGTCAAAGTTGTTGAGGTACTGGTAACGCAGAAGGGGATCTTCCGTGAGGTTGAGCTGGCGCCTGGCGTACCAGAACGAGTTCTGGTTGCCCTCACGGGGGAAGTCAAGCCACTCAGGGTGGCCGAACTCGTTGCCCTCAAAGTTGAGGTAACCCTCACCTCCCAGAGAATGGGTAAGAAGACGGATCAACTTGTGCAGCGCCATGCCGCGGTCAATGACCGGGGTCAGAGGCGTGAGGACAGACATGTTGGTGTACAATTCGGCATCGCAGAGATGCATCATGAGGGTCTTGTCACCGACGAGCCTGTTTGAGCGTTAGCTTGAGGCGGAATATGTTGCCACGGGGTAGGTCACTCACGCTTGATCGTGACTCTCACAATAAGCAATGGTCTTCTCGCCGTGACGCCTGTTTGTCAGGGTCCAGGTGATAGCACTCATATCCCACTCCTCGTCCTTCTTCTCCTTCAGGATCTTGATCCACATGTCGGGAATGGCCATGGCGAGTCTGTAGTCGAAGCCAACACCTCCTAGGGAGAGTGGGAGACACAGAGCCGGCATTCCTGATACATCCTCGGCAACGGTGATGACGTCGGGGTATAGTTCGTGAAGCATCTCGTTGGCGAGCATGAGGTAAACAACCGCCTCCTCATCAACGTCAGGGCCGAAGTACTCGTGGTAGCCACCAGAGAAACCACTGGGTACGGTTAGCCAAGGTCAAATTCATCATTGGGGAACAGATAACTTACGTTCCGATACCGTGATGGAGGTAAAGCATGCTCGTCACACCATCGAATCTGAAGCCATCAAAGGCGTACTCATCCATCCAGAACCTCAGGTTGCTGAGCATGAACCTCATAACCTCGTGATGACCGTAGTTGAAAAGCCTGCTGTCCCAGAGCTCATGCTTGCCCCTGGCACCACCATGGAAGTACTGGTGATCGGTACCGTCAAACTCGTTCAAGCCATCCAGGACGTTCTTGGAGGCGTGACTGTGAACGACATCGAGCAACACGGCAATGCCCATGGCGTGGGCAGTATCCACCAACTCCTTGAGGTCCTCAGGCGGGCCGTATCTGCTGCTGGCGGCGAAGAAGCTGTTCACCTGATATCCGAAACTGGCATAGTAGGCGTGCTCCATGATGGCCATGAGCTGAATGGCGTTGTATCCCAGGCTCTTGATGCGGGGAAGCATGTTCTTGGTGAAATTCTTATAGGTAGCCACCTTGCACTCCGGGGAGGAAATGCCGACGTGAGCCTCGTAGATCCGAAGGCTCTCCGGCTTTGAAGGCCTCTTGTGCTTGAATGTGTATCTTTCGGATTGGGGAGGGTTCCAAAACCTCGCCTCATATGCGGGCGAGACTGAGAGGTCCTGGGTGACATATTTGATCCATGCTGGTATTCTGTCGACCCACTGGCCGTCGGGGAGTTCGAGGGTGATCTGTCAGGAGATAAGCATTAGTACATTGTGACACAATTGGCGTGGCATAGGCCGAAATATTTACACACCTTGATCTTGGAGTTGTGGGGGATAGCTGGTTGCCCGTTGGCCGTGGGAGGAATTGTGATCTCAAAGACGCCGTACTCGTTCTTCTTCATGCGATGAGCGTTCCTATCCCAGTTGTCTGATGAGTGTTAGAATAGCTCCCCAATTCACAGCATCTTGCTCTCGTGTCATGACACTTACTGAATTCGCCAATAAGGGAGGCTTGTTTGGCGTTGGGAGCCCATTCTCTGTATGTGATGCTGTTGTCCTTGTTGACGTTCAAACCAAAGATCTCGGTACCCTGCAGTCGTACATGTGTCAGCGGCTTTGGTAGCTTCAACAAAAATTGGGACGAAGGCAGGCTTATGACTGACCCTGCTGAACTTCTCCAAACCGCCTTCTGTCTTGTTGATGGTATCGATCCAAGACTGGGCTTTGGAATAGCGCCTCTTGAGAGTATCCTGGAACGGCTCGAGCCAGGGGTCAATGCTCAAGACACCTGCATCTTCTGTATCAGCTTCTGGTACCAAATTGGCAGGTACGTGGATCCCAAGAGGAATTAGCGAATGAGGGGAGACATACCGGTGCCATCCTTGGGAATACCGCTGTTGGCAACGGTGCCGCCGTTAGCCAGCGAGTTGGAGGAGTTGTCTGAGATGTCGTTCATGTTGACAGCTGCTGCGAGGCTTCGGTTGGTGTTAGGTGTAGAAGAGAACAGAAGCACGTCCAGAAACAAGTCTAGAAGAGTGGAGGTGAAGCAATGGGTTTTAAGCGCTTGGAATATGGGGTGATATCAGGTACCACTTTAGTTCGCCCGTTTCTCGGAGCTTCTTTAGTAGTGGAAAGCGGCCCAATGGATACACACTTTTGATGTCTAAGTTGAATTGGGATGTCGTAGAGGAGGGGACGGGAGGGGAGAACAAGTAGGTGGTAGTCAGGTAAGAGTTGGGTCGGAAGGTGCAAATAACAGAGACTGCTCGCTTATTATAACGAGAACCCAATCACTCTTAGAAGCGCTTGCAGAATCCAACAGTAGTGTAGCCCAAGATAAGGAACTAACTAGATTGTCTCGAAGGCAAAAAAAGATGGATGCAATAAAGTTGTTGGAGGATGGAATACTACCTTGGCTTTGCTTGGGTTACGGGCAGGGGATAGCGGAAGAACCCTCTTTGCGTGCTAGATCCACGATGATGACTCCGGGTCTTGTTTCTCTTGGACGAGTCCCGTTCGAGGATAGACTAGCTTCTGGTGTCACAGTTGAGTAATTCCGCTAGTAGCTGGTAGTGAAGAGTAGCAGTGTTATGCCCATTGACGTTTAAAATATCAGTGAGTGGCGGCGACAAAAGATACGATTTGCTGACCGGAGGGGAGCTTCAACAGATTTGGACATGAAGAACTGTTGACTGTTCAACACCCCTGGGGGAAGCTATGCTTGATTACATCATGGGCTATTGATGCAGGTTCAAAACCCAACTAACAAAAACCTAACCCAATCTTATTGCCTAGAGCCACCTATTTTTTCACCTCCCTTGTTAGCTTCAAGTCAGTGAAAAGGCCATCCTTCTAGCTTTCCATTTACCCCTGATCGGGTCTCTTGTTGAGATGCCCTGCACGATATCTGTCTTCCAAACGCAGGGCAGGTCGCAGTCAGGTCGCTTTCTGTACGCCGTCGCATGTATGTCATTTCATTCTCTCGAGTGGTTGGCAGTTGACCAGAGGCCGAAGCATGGTTGGGCTTCTGGGCGTTTGTCCAGCCGTCCAAGACTCCAAGGTCTTATCAAAAGCTGAGTGGCGAACTGGAGCTCTTCAGGTGGAGCTTTCGTTGTTCGCTTCATGGAGGGGCAACTGGGGCAACCTCCGCAACTGGCGGGGCTCAGAGGTCGGCGAGAGGAGGGGAAGCTGCTCCCCTTTCCGAATTCGGGTTCTTGCTGCCCGTCAACGGCCTGACAGCAGTCTGACACTGCAAGGCAGGTCCTGGTCAGCTCAGCAAGCACCAAGTTCCAGGCTCAAACCATTTGCCGGCCCAGCTGTGCAGTGGCAGCTGCTTGCCAGTGCAGGCGCCCCGGCGGCATCGCCGAGCAATCGAGCATGTCTCCACTCTCCCCCGCATCTCCAAAGGAACCTCCGCATTCCGCATCATCAGTGTGCTCTCATTGCTTGCCCGTGCACTCTGGAGGTGAGCACCCTTGCGGCCCGGCCAGCCGAGTCTCTTCCTACACCTCAACACACATACACGTTATACTCTCCCTTTGATTGGACGTGATTGGTGTCGCGACGACTCTCCGTCTCTATTCTCTGTCCTTATTGGATCGCAAACACCATCACCAGACCCTGTGATGATGCATTGTCTGTAATTGAAAGCGCCCCTTGTTCACTTCCTATTGTCGCATCTCCTTCGCATCTCCTTCGCAACCGTGCCTCTACGGCAGACCGATTCCGATTCCGATCCCGCTCCTCGACCCTCCACCACGTCCCCGAACTGCCACCTCCCGTTGACACCTCCCGTTCCATCAGTCTGCTCTCGACCGTGACGAACCTGGGCATGCCTGCCATTCCGTCCTTATAATGCTGGTCCTCCCAAGGGCCGTTCGCCGTGCCTCGTCCGTCGCTGTCCCAATGTTCACCGCAAGAACCCTCGCATCGCAGCATCTCGCCCGGCTGCGATACATATCCTATTCGTCCCGCCTTTCCCTCTCTCCCCGTCGCTCCCAATCCTTCAACAATCAGGGCTTTACATCGAGCTATGACCCGAACGAGAATGGCCGAGGCCCGATATTCTCCAACAAGTCTAGCTTCGGCGTCCCCCAATTCTACCCGCGCGATCTGAAGCGGCGCGTAGACGATTACGTGGTGGGCCAGGATCGCGCAAAGAAGACAATATGTTCCGTTATCTTCAACCACTACCAGAATATTCGCCTTCGCCAACATCACGAAATCCAGGACCAGCGCCAGCGTGAAAAGCTGCAGCGACAAAGATATGCTCGAGATAACAGAGACAGAGATCTGCAAGATCGCGAAGGCTACAGTGGTAGCAGCAGCAGCAGGGACATACATCCTGTCGAAGGTGGGCGACGGTCATCTGTTGAACCCTGGCTTGACCCTTCCCCGAAGCCGCGGCGGCAATGGGCTGATAAGCGCATACTTGAAGACGAGTTTCCGGGCCATCACGAGTCCGTCCTGGGGACACATCGTGACCGAGACCGCGACGTTGAGGAACACATTGAGACGCCCTCCGTTGATGACTTTTACATACCCGAGGACACCAATGCTCCTCAGCGCGTAAAAATTGACAAGAGTAACCTCTTGCTGATAGGGCCAACTGGTGTAGGCAAGACGTATATCCTAGAGTGAGCGGGACTTTCCCTTCCTTTGTGCTTATGCCCCCGTGTCGCATGCTTATCTGCCATGTACTAGAACCCTGAGCAAGAAGCTCAACGTGCCCTTTACGATAAGCGATTGTAACTCGTTCACCCAGGCCGGCTATATCGGACAAGATGTGGAAGCATGCATCGAGCGCCTCCTCATTGAAGCGAACTACGACGTCAAGGCTGCCGAACATGGAATAGTCGTGCTGGATGAGTTTGACAAGATCGCAAGGCGGGAAACTGTCAACGGGAGAGATGTTGGCGGTGAGGGTGTCCAGCAGGCTCTTTTGAAGCTTGTCGAGGGTACCAAGGTCACCGTCAATGTTAAGGATCATCGGTCGTCACGGCCGCCGCCGCCTCCCAACCTCAACATCTCGACACCCGGCTACGGACCAGCTGGCACCACACCGTCTGCCACTCCTGGCAAAGTCGAACAGTACATCGTGGACACCAGCAACATACTCTTTGTCTTTTGTGGTGCCTTTGTCGGGCTTGACAAGACTGTCCTTAGGCGGGTCGCAAAGCCATCGATAGGCTTCGGTGCTGAGGTCAGAAACCATCGCGGCTCTTCCATGTCCTGCAGTCAAGATATTCTTCCTCCCGAGCTATACAGCCATCTACCGCACCAGCCTCCGACGATGCCGGTAGATCTGTCAGGTGGAAGCCTGGCTTCTTCGGGCGGTAGTGGCTTCACTCCGCTTGATCTAGCCTCACCGGCCGATCTCCAGGCCTTTGGTTTTATCCCCGAACTCATCGGCCGTCTTCATAACATCTGCGCTCTCAGCCCGCTATCCCTTGACGAGCTGTACCGCATCCTAACGGAGCCCCGCAACAGCTTGGTAGCGCAGTACACAGCACTTTTCGAGACCTACCCAAGCAAGCTGTATTTCACTCGCAAGGCGCTCTATGCCATTGCCGAAAGAGCGGCCAAGAACGAAACCGGCGCCAGAGGGTTAAAGATGGAGATGGAGCGCGTGCTGGCAGAGCCCATGTATGATGCGCCCATGCCATATGTGCTCATCACAGAGGGGTGCGTCAAGGGGACAGAGAAGGCCGGTTACTGGGGTAAGGACGGTAGGCTAGAGCTAGAGAGGATGATGGCGGAAGAGGATCAGAAGGGGCTTGGACAGGGACCGGTAGAAGGAGGGTTTGAAAGGATGAGGGAGGCGGGACAGAGTGGTGCATAATTCTCATGACTGATCTCGGGTTCTTGTTATACGTCTGCTGGGGAGCCGGTATAGGCTTATGGCTTGGGTTGTTATTTACTTTCCCTTTGCACGAAGGCGTTGGTTTGGAGGGGATTGACGGTCTACGGTACCGTCTCGCGACGGGGAGAGGGAAGCACCGGTCACTGGTCGGCATGATGCCAGGAGTACAGAATGATTGGGACACAGTACATACGCACTCGATGGATATAGTATGACAATGGCATAGCAGGAGAATGGTAATGGAATCACAACAAACTTACAATATACCATAGAGTTGTTGTTGTCGTCGTGATAACCTCAGCGACTTCGTCGTCTTCCCCGGATTGCATCATAGACTAGGGTGGGACCGCGTTATCGGAGGACTGATAAGCGCTTATCGGCCGAAGGAGGGGAAGAAAAGTTGAGACTCGAATGGCCGAGTGGAGACTTCAACCTCGAAGCAGTCAATCAGAGCTCCGCTATCGTGACCCGTCATCCGAGGCGCCTGGCTGAACGAACAGTCACAATCGCAAAGGGTGTCGATACCATTCACTCCCAATTGACGAGCCAGCTATTTCTCCAACACTCCCGTCCCCAGAGCGACCAAGTCATTACGCACAACTCCATCGCTCGACCACTCTTTCTCCTGTCCTCGATCGGGAGTCAAAGCCAATTCGACACACTCACGTCGTCTTCGAGCGCCGCTACCTACCAGCCTACGAGCCTACTTACCATTACAACCACCCAAACCAACCCAAATTAGACCAGGCCGAGCCTACAAACTCCTCACAATGGCGACCGAAACCTCAACCCCGGCCACCCCGGCCACCGCGACAACTGCCGAAATCACCCCCCTCCCACCCTTCTCTCCCGACCTCTACCAACGCGCCTGGGCCTCCATCCCGCACCCCTCCCTGCCCTTAATCGCCACCTGCCACGCCCACTCCGTCACCGTCTTCTCGCTCTCCACGCTCTCCAAACACTCCGTTCTCACGGGGGGACACACCCGCTCCGTGCGCTCGGCGGCTTGGCAACCTCCTCGCGGCAAGGTTTCTAAAGAAGCGAAGAGGCTGCGGTTGGTCACGGGAAGCTTTGATACCACGGCGGGCGTGTGGACTTGGGATCAAGGGCGGAGGGAGGAGAGGTTGGAACGGGAGGTCAGGATGCAGTCGGGACAAGAAGAGAATAAAGAAGAGGGGGAGGAGGAGGAGGAGGATGAATGGGAACTGACATTGGTGTTGGAGGGTCATGAAAACGAAGTCAAAAGCGTCAACTACTCCCCCTCAGGACAGTACCTCGCTACATGCTCTAGAGACAAAAGCGTCTGGATCTGGGAAGACGTGGGGAACCCGAACCCTTCTTCTGAAGAAGAGGAAGACCAAGACGAAGACGAATGGGAGACGGTCGCAGTACTACAAGAGCACGACGGCGACGTCAAAGCCGTGGCGTGGTGTCCTGACGTCCCCGGCCGCAAGGGCAAGTACGCGCCGGCGAGAAGGTACGGGGATGATGTTTTGGCGAGCGCTAGCTACGATAACACGGTGCGCCTGTGGAGGGAGGATGGAGATGGCGAGTGGGTGTGCGTTGCGGTTCTGGAAGGGCACGAGGGTACGGTTTGGGGAGTGGCGTGGGAGGGCAGGCAGAGAGAGAACGATAAATTCCCGCGGTTATTGTCGTGGGGCGCGGACGAGGTGGTTAGGGTTTGGAGTTTGAAGGAGCCGGAAGAGGAGGAAGAGGGGGCTGAAGGTGCAAGTGGTAGTGGTAACAACCCGTGGGGATTCGGGGTGCCGAATACCATGCGCCGGTCCCTGAAGGAGGAGTGGGAGTGCACGGCTGTTTTGCCCAAGGTGCATAAGGGCGATATCTACTCGGTTGCGTGGAGCACGGAGACGGGATTGTTGGCGAGCGTGGGAACTGATGGTGTTTTGGCGCTGTATCAGGAGACCACCGCGCCAGAGAAGACCGAGGAGGAGGAGACGAACGGCGACGTGCCAACAACTACTGCTGGTGGCTGGAAGGTTCTCACCACCGTCAAGAGCGCTCATGGACCGTACGAGATCAACCATATCACTTGGTGCAAGAGGTACGATGCTGGGTCGGAGCGCAAGGGCGAGGAGGAGATGCTGGTCACGACGGGTGATGATGGTGTTGTTAGGCCCTGGCAGGTTAGGATACAATGAGCGAGAAGGGACGTTGCTGAGGGTTGTCTGGCGTTGCGTTGATAGTGGCAGAGCTGCTCTATAGGGAAAAGAATGGGCACCGGGCTATCAGGGTTGCTTATTAGGATAGAGAAGGGTAAAAGTCAACCAGATGGTGTTATGATACCCCTATATAAAAACGGTATAGGACTTTCCACACTGCCTGTCCACATCGAGTTGTTAACGGAGAAGTGACAAGATGAGTCCACCGTGCTGAGCATACCCTACCCATGACCAGGAAGTGATGTTCACATGCCCATTTCTTCTTTCCCTCTTTTCCAACAACCTCCCTGTATCCATCCGGCCAGGATCACAAACACCGGCTTACACAAAAGCAATACCTCAGCCACAGTGATAATACAATACAGTATCCGAATACAAGGTACATACTACTGCGTACAGAGGTGTACAGAAGAGATATGGTTTCGGATCGTCAGGGAAGCACGACTCGAGCCTGTCAAAGTTTCCATGTTGCGGAAGTTGCTATTTCTGAAAGAGACCCCATTCTATTCCGGGCTACCGAGAGACTGGCCCCCTCGTCCCCTGACATTGACAACCCATGAAAGTGCACTGTGAAGGTACTTCACTTTGTTCCGGGGGCGGTGGGAGCTGTCAAAGGCGTTTGGGCGTTTATCTGTTCCTGACTCGATGGCCTTTGGGGTGCAAAACAGAAGGCTATGAAGGTTGTCGATGTCTTTGCTTATGACCTTGTTATATATACTTTAGGTTAGTGGGTAACTTTTGTGTAACTTGCTTGATGCTTGAGCTGTCATTGTGTATATGAAAACATATGTCATTGTCGAATTGATCCTTTATAGTATTCACAGACCTCGACGGGAACTGACGAACATGGAGTGATGCCATTCCCAGTTCCCATGTTTGATACTGCTGTCGTCTCCTAGAGCTCCCGAACTTCTAGAGCTCCACCAGAAGCCCAGTGGATGCGAGATGTTCGCCGAAGATTCCCACGCTTCTTCGATGTGGCTTGACTTCTCACCTGTCAGAACGAAGCACACCGTATTCATATACGGTGTACATTATTCACTTGCATTTTGCCCTTGTGTCCTTGGTTCCCTATCGTACTGAACCCGTTGTGTGTTTCATCAGTTCTTCCGACGGTATATCTTGTTGACCAGCGAATTGACGAATTAACCAATCGCCATCCTTCCTTTTTGCATGCCGTTATCATCAAGGTTAGTGGTACCTACAGTGGAGTCTTAAGAGCCGACGCCGTCGACGCTACCCATTATCCGGGTGCGTTGGCGTTGGCTAGCTCTCCTTCCTGGCGGGCGTTGGCGGCGCTCGGGCGCCCGGATCAAAACAAGCGTCGAACGGACTTGGCGGAGTACCGAGCGGAGTAAACAAGACAATCCCGACATCACCGAAGCCGGGTCTTTCGGAACCACCGGGTAATCCTCGCTCGACCTCGCTGCTCGACGGTGAAGCTTCTCCAGTCTCCACAAGATCGGGGTTTGAACCCCTCAATTCTGCCACTGCCACTTCCACTGGTGAAGTTGTGTGTGTTTTCTGCCGCGATTCTGTGCCAAATTCATTGTGTTGGGCGAGTGTTGGGGATTGACGATACTGAGCGTTACCGTATGTTCGTACGTATTGTAAGTTACACGAGCCTTCGAGGTCCCAGCCCCAGGGGATGGAAGGTGCCAAGGGAGCTGCCCTGCCCGCTCTGCCCTACGGTTGCTACCCCGTTATCGGGTATCAGTGCAGTGCAACTTCAATATAGCGGCCTTATCAGTCGCATCAGGTTGTTGAGATAGGGTAATTGTAGATGGAGGTAGCAGTTGGGCAGGAAGATATGTGAACGTTCTCGAGATCTTGTCAGGTCCGATCTGCGGAAAGGAAGGTGAGGATGATCTCCGGGGTTACCGGAATGTGCTACCCCCTTGTTGACCCCTTTCCACGAGACAAACAAGTCAACGAAAGTAAACAAAGCATGTCACTTGAGATCGAAGCTGGAGAATGAGATTAAGTATGAACAATCATCGAATGAATGTATTGTTTGTGCAAGGAGAGTAAATATTTGGTATCACATCCATTCATTATTTCCAAAAACCCAACAACCCAGGTATGCAGTGAACAGGAACCGAATACAGATACAATTATGAACAAGAGAAAAACACCATGTAGTATTCGTCAGTAAAGGGAAGAGGAAGAAGAAAAAAGAATAACACCTTCCCATCCCAAAACCAATGAATACTTTCAATCCGCCCCGAAATCCCGTCCTTATGCACGCGCATACATAATACACAGACCTAGGTCTCCGCCGTGTCGGTGGTTGTTTGACTTTTGCTGCTTCCTTTTTGCTTTGCTTTCTTCATCATCGGTATCTCTTCTGGCACACCCTTTACTCGCCCTTGAGCTTGCTCTGGGTAACAGAGAAAGCCTTCTCGACAAGCTCCTTCTCCTCCTTGAGGTGAGAAGACTTCTTGCCAGTAGCGACAGAAGCGCTAGGAGCACGACCAGCGTACATGACGTGCTTACGGTCATGGTTCTTGGTGTGGTTGAGAAGAGTCTCAAGGCGAGGCTGGGTATAAGACCAGGCACCAGCGTTGAGGGGCTCCTCCTGGGCCCAGACAATGGTCTTGGCGTTGGGGTACTGGTCGAGGTTCTCACGGAGCTGCTCCCAAGGGAAGGGGTGGAGCTGCTCGATACGAGTGAAGGCGACGTTGTCGATCTTGTTGTCCTGGCGGTGCTTGAGGAGAGCGGCATAGACCTGACCAGTGCAGAGAATGACACGCTCAATCTCCTCGGGGGCCTTGATCTCACCAGTCTGGTGAGCAGGGTCGGGGAGGATCCAGCGGAAGTGAGCGTCATCAGTGAACTCCTCGATGTCGGAACGAGCGATGGGGTGACGCAAGAGGGCCTTGGAGAAGAAGATGATGAGGGCTAAGTGACAAAGTTAGCATTTTGACGAGATACATGCTGTTTCAGACACGGAAACTTACGCTTGCGGAACTGTCTCTTCAGCTGGCGACGGAGGATGTGGAAGAGGTTAGCAGGAGAGGTCATGTAGGCAACCTGCATGTTGCAGTCCTGGTGCTGACGCTCAAGCTTCTCGGGGGAGGGATAGATGCGAGGATCCTCGTTGCAAAGCTGGAGGAAACGCTCGATACGAGCGGAAGAGTGCTCGGGACCCTGGCCGTCATAACCGTGGGGGAGAGACATGACAAGGCCGGTACGCTGCATCCACTTGCTCTCACCAGAGGCAATGAACTGATCGATGATGACCTGAGCAGTGTTGGTGAAATCACCGAACTGGGCCTCCCACATGTTGAAGCCGTTGGGGTCCTGGAGAGAGTAACCGTACTCGAAACCGAGGATACCATACTCGGAGAGGGAAGAGTTCGAGATGACGAACGCGCCCTGGTCCTTGCTGACATGCTGGAGAGGAACGTAAGTGTCCTCAGTCTCCTGGTCGTGGAAGACGGCGTGGCGCTGAGAGAAGGTACCACGCTCGACATCCTGACCGGTGATACGGACGTGGTGGCCCTCATTGACGAGGGTACCAAAGGCAAGAGCCTCAGCGGTAGCCCAGTCGATGCCCTTGCCCTCAACAACGGACTTGGTGCGGTTGGTAAGGATACGCTTCAGGTTGCGATGGGGGTGGAAGCCCTCGGGAGTGCTGCCAATGACGGTACCAATGTGCTCAAGCGTCTGCTTATTAACCGCAGTAGGGTTGTGGGGGAGAACCTCGGAAGCAAGCTCCTTGGGGCTCTTGAAGCCATTCCAGGCGCTGGTGGTCCACTCCTTGGAAGTGGGCTGGTAGTCCTTGGACTTGGAGAAGCTCTCCTCGAGCATGCCCCAGACCCACTGCTTGTGCTCCTCGATGTCCTCCTTGGTGAAGGTGCCCTCCTTGAGGAGCTGGTCAACGTAGATGTCGATCTGAGGGCTCTTGGCCTGGATGCGCTTGTACATGAGGGGCTGGGTGAAGGAAGGCTGATCGGTCTCGTTGTGGCCGTGCTTGCGGTAGCAAACAATATCGATGATAACGTCCTGCTTGAACTCGGCACGCCAGTCAGAAGCGAGCTGGCAGACAAAGTTGACAGCCTCGACATCGTCAGCGTTGACGTGGAAGACAGGGGCGTCAATGGCCTTGGCGATATCCGTGCAGTAGGCAGTGGAGCGGGCGAAACGGGGGTCAGTGGTGAAACCGATCTGGTTGTTGACAACCAAGTGGATGGTACCACCGGTAGAGAAGGCGGGGAGAGAGTGGAAGCCCAAGCACTCGTAGACGACACCCTGGCCAGCGATGGCGGCATCACCGTGGAGGAGGACACCCATGGCGCTCTTGTGGTCACTCTCGTCGTTGTTGTAGTGCTGGATGGCGCGGACCTTGCCGAGGACGACGGGGTCCTCAGCCTCGAGATGGGAGGGGTTGGCAACGAGGGAGAGCTGGACGCGCTTGCCGGAGGGGGTAGGGCGCTCGAAGTTCATACCCAAGTGATACTTGACGTCACCGGAACCCTCCTCATCGGTACCGGCCATACCGGCGAATTCGGAAAAGATAGCCTCGTTGGGCTTGCGGACAACGTTGGAGAGGACGTTGAGACGGCCACGATGGGGCATGCCAATGACGATATCCTTGACGCCATAGTCAACGGAGCGGTCGATGAGGGCCTTCATACCAGGAACAAGGGTCTCGCAACCCTCGAGACCGAAACGCTTGTCGTTGGGGTACTTGGTGGCGAGGAAGGACTCGAAGCTGGAGGACCAGATGAGGCGGTCGAGAATGCGGCGCTTCTCATCGATAGAGTACTTGAAAGGCTGGGGGATCTCGAGACGCTCACGGAGCCAGTCGCACTTCTCCCTGTCGGGGATGTGGATGAACTCGACACCATAGGAGCCGCAGTAGATCTTCTCGCAGGCGTTGATGATCTCGCGGAGGGTCATCTTCTCGCGGCCATCGCGGGCGAAACGGGGGAGGATGCCGGGGCCGAGGCTGTACTCGGTGTCGAGGTCCTTCTCAGTGAAACCGTAGTATTCGGGGGTGAGCTCCTTGGGCCTAATGTTGCCGAAGCCCTTGGAGGCAGGGGTGTTGCGGATGCCCAGAGGGTCAATGTTGGCCTTGTGGTGACCACGGGCCTGGTAGGCGCGGACGAGGAGCTGAACCTTCAAGTGGTTGGTGACGTTGGCACCCTCGCCAATGCCGACGCCGGCGCCGGCAGCGAGACCAGGCACCACGTTGGCGGCACCAGGAACCAGGCTGGGAGGAGGCTGGAAGGCCTGGGAGATGGGCATGTTGCCGTTCTCCATGTTCTTGAAGTAGACCTGCCACGAGACGTGGACGCTCTTGGGGTCCTGCTTCCACTGGAGGTACATCTCGTCGATATAGTTGGCGGCGCTGCCCGAGAGGAAGTTGTCGTTGGGGTCGGGAGGGCTGTGGAGGGCGCTCTCATTGCGCCTCTGCTGGGAGACGGCCAGGGGACGGCGGCCGACGGCGGGCTTGAGGGTGGCCCTGGTGGTCTGGGAGACCTGGGAATAGCATCGTTTTGAGGCACCTGCGGTCTGCAGGGCCCGGATAGAACCGCGCAACATGATGGGTGGCTGTTGTGAGGTGAGGGTATTAGGACGCAGAAACCGAAAGCACAATCCAAGCAGCGGGGTTTGTCTTGTACAATCTGGAAGAGTGGAGATGGGGATGCGCAAAAGGCAAAAGGAGCGGCGGAGTAAGTCTAGCTTTCGGTCGTCGTCGACTCTTCTGAGGGGGATGGGGAGAGAAGACGAGAGGATCGAGATTTGGGGGAGGGGGAGGACAGACGTTGGTGTTTTTGATGTTGGTGTCGGGGGAAGGGGCGGGAAGGAGAGGCGGAAAAAAAGGGCCTCATTGCGTTAAGTTGCTCCGTCCACTGGCGTCGACCTGTGTGAGTGCGCAGACCCGACTACAGGAGCGAGCGCAGTGCAGTGCATGCCCGGCTGTCTCTGCGGAAGTGACCGAAGTAACTCGTACAGTGAGCATCAGGGCAGCTGCACGGCCCTGCGGAGGACGATGACGGCACCTGCTGAGGCTCCCCCTTGGCTCCCGCTGTTGCACCGCTACAAGTGCGCCGTGGATGCTTCTCTTGGCCATCGCTTTAACATCGTGGAGCCGGCGAACGGGGCGAGCCTGCCAAGTTCTCGCACTGGGAACAAGTGCAAGACTCGACAAGACAGCAACAACAAAGTCTCTCAGTACTATGTATAGCCGCAAATTTATCCTTGCTACATACACGAAGTCACGAAGAGGTTGTGGCAAGCATCAAACTGGTATCCATCAACCATGTACTCGAATCCTCTATAGGCTATTATGGACGCCGTACAGGAATTCCCTCTTGTTGTTTCTCCAAAAGTCAAGACGGGATTCACGGTTCGAGCGGTGACCACGTTAACAGCAAGAACAACCGGAAGTCATGGAGTTTTTGTGGTTCAAGGGAGGGGCAGTGTCTCCATGACAAGTCATCAACAAACTGGAAAGTGTGGAAGAGCTGGAAGTTACGGTCAGTCTCGAGAGTCGGTTGTCAGTGCTACTGTAATTATTTCATTACGCATTGGCTCCCGCACCTCCCGTCGACTGGAGGCTCCCTTTTCCCCGGAGATCACGGTTCCCGTCTTTTTGGAGCAACAAGGAGCAACGCCACTGCATCCAAAGTGAGTGTGTAATCTTACCGTGGAAGGTGGGGAAGACTTGTGAGACGTGGAAATGTACGGTAACGTTTTCGGTTCCATCTTTGACGCGGAACTTTCGAAGCTTTCAAGTTGCATCGAACCGATCGAACTGCGCTAGACATGGTCGATGTGTTTTGGGTTTGGGTTCACTACCGAGACTACCTACCACTGACCGCCTTGTGATTTGTGCCCTGTGACTTTTTGAAAGGTCATCTTCTAAGCCCATTTTGTCTGAAGAAGAGACAAGCGAACAGAGAGTCTGGATCTCTTTCGATCTCGTCTCGAGTGTTGTCGAAATGACTTTGAGTTGGTTTCGATTGTGTAATTGACCACCTAAAATCCTGCATCGTCAGCTGCCACCGTCTTTTTTTATTACTTATCCGATTTCTTGAACCAGTTGCAGCATCGACTGCACGTCACAGTGTCAAACCTGCCAACTCCCATTGGCTGGCCGCGGACAGGTTCGCCTGTTGTCCAAGCTCTGCGCTGGTTTCAGATCCTTGGCATTTCCCAGCAGTTCGTTGCCCAGAGCTCGCCAGAGATCCGACCTGGCAGCTGCCGTGACACTGTCAGTCGGTCCAAAACCTCCCGAGCTGAATGCTTTCAGGTTTGAAGCCTTCCAACTTCGACAGGGCGACCGTGGAATTGTTAGTGCTCCACTGCAGCCTAGCCTCAGCTGCCGCCTGCCTGCCACGCATAAACTCACCATCCCGCAACAACATCCGCAACGGCCAACGCCTCACCCCGGATTTCAAGACTGATGGGACCTGGATTGGATTTGCTTGGCATTACTACACTGCATCACCACGTTCATCGTCTGAAAGAAAGGCATCCCCGCCGTGTACCTTGACGACTCTCTCTCTTCGATATCAGTGAGGCGTAGTACACGAGCACGCTGTAACATATCGCATTAATACATCCTTGTCAAGGAAGACCGCGAGGCTGATCCATCTTTATAAGACACGGGACTCGGAGATCGTACATGAGATAAGATAAAGAATTGGGAACTGGGAACTGGGCGTGGACTTTTGATATCCGAAGGGCAGATAGGGAGGACTGTCGGTCCGTACCTCCACAACCCAGACGTCGGCCTACTCTAGCCAACATGGCCCCGATTGAGATTCCCCGGGGACGGGCCTCTTACAAAAAAAGAGAAGGCATCATCACATTAACCGAAGACAAGACAGCCCTGATATGGAGCCCCTTACCGGGCACTGGCCCACCCGTCATCTCACTTTCCGTATCCAACATCACAAACCTTCAACAGACCCCCAAGACTAATCCCAAGGTCGTTTTAAGAGTTGTCGAGAAGCCCAAGGCCCCAGGCACTGAGCCAGCTGCCTACCCCTTCCAGTTCACACATCCTACCGAGGCCAGGAATGAGGCCGATGCCATCAAGGATATTCTCTCTCAGATCATTGCCGAGCTTCGTGGCGATGACCCTTCGCTACCCAAGCCGGCGAAGGCTGGCCCTAACGGTGCCGGCGCCTCTGCGGCCATGGCCATGGCCAGTGCCGTGAACTCGAAGCATTTGCCGTTCCGCTGGTTCGAAGACGACATGCTAAAGGCCGATGTAGAACTTCAGCAGTCCCTCATGAAGAAGGATAAGGCGTTGGCCCAGATATATAACGACGCAAAGTCGTCCAAGCCAGATTCTCTATCGGATGCCTCGTTCAACAACCAGTTCTGGGCCACCCGCATCAGTCTGCTACGTGCCTATGCCATCGAGTTGAACCAAAAGAAGGGCTCATATAACGTCTTGTCAACGATAAAGCCGCGGACGGAGAACGGAGAACTCAAGCTCAACATCAACCATGAGCAAGTCCAGCTCATCTTCCAACAACACCCACTGGTCAAGCGGATCTACAACGAGAACGTCCCCAAACTCTCAGAGTCCGAGTTCTGGTCCCGCTTCTTCCTCAGTCGTCTATCCAAAAAGCTCCGCGGCGAGCGCATCACCGACAATGACAACACAGACCCCTTATTCGACAAGTATCTCGAAGCCGACAACACCATGGCTGTCCCAGCCAAGATCACCGCCACGAGCGTACCCCCCATCATCAACATCGAAGGCAACGAAGAAAACCAAGGCGGTTTCCGGTCCGGCAACCTCAAAGACGTCGAGATGCGTCCGCGCGCCAACATCCCCATCATCAAAACGCTCAACTCCCTCTCGGAAAAGATCATGGCCAACGTCGCCCCCACAGACGTCGACCCGTCCGCGGCCTCCTACTCCAAAGACGGCATCGCCGACGCTTTGTCCAAACAACTCGCCCTGCAAGACCTCCGCGGCGACGCCGAGGCCCAACTGATCCGGCTCTCCGTCAAGGACACCTCCACCTTTTTCACTGGCAACCAGCCCTCACTCACAGATCAGGAAGCCGCCGACGCGCGCCTCTACGCCGCCCAAGTCCCCTCGGACGTGCTCTTCGAAGTGCAAGCGGACATGGACACTCTCGACTCCGACGGGCGCGGCGGCATAGATCTCCACCGCTCCATCGGCGTCGATCCCGACTCTGAAGACGAAAGCACTTTGGGTTCGAAGAATCCAAAACCCCAGCACGTCGGCTCCCGCGCTTCATTGCGGTTCGCCCAAACCCAAATCCTCGACGGCATGAAATCCGCTCGTTCGCATCTAACCACCCACGGCTCGCACACCAACGCCTCTGAAGAACGCCCCATGTCCTTACCCACCGACCTCGCCCACCGCGCTACCTTGACCTGCGCCACGACGGCTGAGTTTCTTAAGCAGTTCTGGACTGTCTTTAATTCCACCTCCAGCCCTTCAGAAAACAGTCCAGAAAAGCAACAAGAACTAGCCTACCTAGCCGACTCCCTCGTTCGCTCGCGCCAACGAATCGAGGCGCTAGCTGAAGAGGCGGAGAAGCGCAGACAAGAAATCATGGAGAAGCGGAAGAGGGAGATTAGAGAGTATTATCAGAAGACGGGAAGGAAGGCGAGGTGGGTGCCGGTGGGTGGGGGTAGGGACGCGGTTTGGGCGGTTTTTGAGGGGGTCGTGGGGGGGTTGGAGAGGGCGATGAGGGTTTGGGAGATAGAGGTAGTTTCGAATGGTGGTGGGAGGGGTTAGATAGAGGGTGGATGATGAGAAAGGTTTGGAGGGAATGGAGAATGATCATGTTCTAGAAGCTTAGAGGGAGGGACGGAAAAGGGGGAGAGGAAGGAATGGTTGGAATGGATGAGTTTGATGGCTGAGCGAGAGTGGTAGAGGTTGATATGGTATTCCTTAAAGTCAAGTTGCGAAATATTTGAGAAGGTCAGATAGAGATTGGCAGGCGGTATATAAGGAGAGCAGAGTAATAAAAAAGCTTGCAGTACGAAGGAGGCTGAACTAATGGAAGTATACAGGAGAGAGAGACTGGCTCATTAGCAAATACACTAAATAGGAAATGAAGTTGACACAAAGATAGGTACCAATTATGGATATGCTATATACGTATTCAGTAGACACAGGCATACCAATTATGGCTATGCTATAATGATATCTATTCAGTAGAGACAGATGAAAGAAATCATGATGCAAAAAGTTTCTATGTTGTGATGCTTAAACAAATGGGTATCGATCCAACTCCAAACACATCCAAACCATTTTTTTAATAAATCGCTGATGACTACCTCCAACACAAAACCGAAGGACTCTCCACAGCTCGATTAAGAACCACCTGCTCCTCCTGACTCTCACCAGATGGGGGAGGCGTAGGCGTCGGCGGCGGCGTAGGACCCGCACCCACACCCGCACCCACGTTGGCGCCCACAACAGCCCTTGGATCATACTCATCCAGAAACAGATGACTCGGCATCAGCTTCCCCGTATTATCCACCCACGCCAACGGGCTTTGATGAGCCGGCGGCCCTGCTCCTCCTCCTGGTCCTTCCCCTTCGAGTTTCAATCTTGGTGGTGGTCTCCAATTCTTATCACCAAGCAACAGCTGAGCAGTTTCCATCCAGGTACTCGGTCCGCCCTCAATGCCCACGGCCTGCTTGGGCACTCTCAAAAGGGGATCCCACTCAGGTCCCAGTATCTCCAGGATATGCGGCAGATCTCGATCGACGCCCCTGAACCACCACACCGGCACCATCTTGGAAAAGACGAGGTAGTACGCGATGATGACCAGCGCGCGCGGCCGCCTTTTGCGCGCTAGGAGGATGAAGGATTTGTGCATGTACGAGAAGAAGGTGAGGATGCGCATGAAGAGGACGTCGGAGAAGCCGTTCTTGAGTTCCTGGTACAGCGAGCCCAGGTATCGTAAGATGTTGTAGTAAACTGGATTATCGCGGTAATCTGGGTCGCCTTCTTTTACTGAGGCTACCATGAAGACCAAGCAGTTGGGTATGTGCGCGGCGGCCGCGTTGAGGTCGATCAGCGGCCGGTAGAAGATGGTTTGGAGGCCAGAGTTGTGCATCATCTCGACGCTGGTCATCTGGATGATCAAACTGACCCCCTGCCAGACGTTCATCCAGTCGAGGATGTAGAGCGGCTTGTAGTCTTCCTCGTCCCGGAAGACTTGGGAGGTGAGAAAGCAGAGGAAGAGGGCGCAGGCGACTAGGGCGGGGAAAGTGGACGGATTGGCTTCCTCGATGGCTTTTCGGTAGGTCTCGAAGGCTCGGGCTCGGTAGGTGAGAGCCTTGGCTGGGGGCACGTTGAGGTCGTCGATGCCGACATGTTGGAGGTGTAAGGAAGTCAGGCTGAGAACGGTGTTCATCAGGAATGGGTTGGAGAAGGCGTGCTCGACTAGTTTTACTTTGAGAACGTGGTTCACGGTGTCGACGGGCCCGGAGTCGGCGGCGAGGGACTTGAAGGTGGATTGGCCGTAGAACCAGAGGAGCTTCAGCTCTTGTTCAGTGCGGTCTGGGGGGATGAACAGAGGTTCTCTGATGACCATGCCTGATGATGAGCTGTCGGAACCGGGAGATGATGTTTCAATGACTTGAAGCCCGAAAGAATCGGTTGGCGTGATGGGCGAGCTTGATGTTGTGCGGTTCTTGGACGCTGATGAGCCAGTTATCAGTTGAGTTGTGGGATAGACACATGTCTCCCTTCGTAAAGCACAAGCAGTACATGATGGACGGGCCTCGTCACATTTGACCTGAGAGAAGGGTTAGTATCTAGTATGATGGACAGCACAGGACAGGCAACATAAGCTCTTACGGACAATCGATCGGTTATGTGATGTTTAAAGAAGACTGACCTTGCGAGCTTTGCATGTACGGCACCCCTTTCTGGATTTGCGGTGTGGTCGCTTAGAATGATATGGCTTGTCACCGTGAGACCCTGTTGAGGATCCCGGAGTGCCTAGGGCCTCGTATATTGCCATTGTCTCCTCCGATTCTTCTGATGTTATTGAGGATATGTAGGTGGGGTGATAACCGAGGTGTCAATAAGTCGTCGTCGGAGCAAGAGGTTGTTGCAAGTGAGAGGCTGTTGTCGATCCCTGATAAGCCACTGTCCATAATAAGCCAACACCATACACTTAACAATCTCGGAGTTAGCTTGTAGATATCAACTTGAGGAGAGAAAGACAGCAGAGTGATTGTGATGATTCTTCGGATGTCGTCGGATATAGGTAGATGGAAAATGGTTTGGCCTGACTCTAGGTAATCTGCCAAGCTGGTCCGTTGCCGCTCGAACCCCGTGGGGTCGGTAATAAGCCCGGAGCATCTCTTCTAGATATGGTGATGGCTATACTAGTATTGAGCTGCACTAGGCTGTTTTATAGTATGGACTTTCGTTGGTTTTAAGATGATCCCGCCATCAACAAGTTGAGGCGGTTATGCCAATCTTGGATTCATGTGCGCCGGGTCTGACATGCGCTGGACGCTTGGCGACCCGAACTGGAAGAGTACTGCCGAAGCCATGATGATTCCCTCTACGTAGAAGAGCCGATGGCCGCAAGATCATCACTGCTCAAGTGTCGCTGAAATTCAAAGTCATAAAAAGAATTGTAGAGTTGTGATAAGAGTTGCCCTGCATGTGACGATCATGAAATTGAATGACAGTAGTGTAGGTAACATCCCAGGGGTTGTTGCCCCGTGCTTTTGGGGTCTTTGGCTGTCATTGTAGCGACACCCCTGTCACTTTACAGGGGTGTAAAGAGTAAGACGCGTTAACGCGTCTTCATCTCAATGCCAGGAGGGCAACCTCCATCAATTGCATCTCCAACAAACGATTCTGTACGAACAATCCCACGCCGGTCTCGATAGACCCAGAACCCTACAGAAGTAGAATCGAGGACGTCTTATTCTACAAGCCATAGCCGCCAGCCAAACCGAAATAGAAGGAATTGAATCCAGGAACAGACAACAGCAACAATTCATCTCGAGATTTTCCACCATGGGCGACTCCCTCTTCCAGCTCCCCGACGAGCTGCTGTTCACCACTCTCTCTCAGACATTTCCCTGTCGTGACGCTCAAATACGGGCCGTAGCAACTCTCCTGCATGTAATGACCAAAGCACAGCTTCATCACCCCTCGGCTTCCACTTGCTAACCTCTCGATAGCCTCACGCAGCACCATGTCAAAACCTCGTGATACACGGCACCGAAGCCACCGGCAAGAGTGCCATAACGGCTGCTCTACTACAAGCCCTCCAAGAAGACACCGATAAAGATGAACCCCTTCTGGGATACGTCATCATCAACTCGATCGAATGTATAACAGCCCGTCACCTCTACGAATCAACCATCGCAAAGATCGCAGAAGCCCTACAATGGCAAGGTGCTGCTACAAGATGCGACTCAGTCTCGCAAATGGTCGTTGAGCTGTCCAAGATGCTCAAATACCCATCATATCCCGACAATTTCCGCTTCGTACTTGTTTTTGACGGCATCGATCGCCAACGGGAAGCGCCCATCACGCTCCTCCCAGCACTTGCTAGGCTCTCCGAGATTGTAAGTCTTCTGGTACACTTCTTCAAGACAGAGACAGTCGAGCTAACGAATATCTCTCTTCAGATCCCTCGTATAACCAGCGTCTTCATCGTCACATCGCCTCCTGCCAGCTTCCTTCGAACCTCCTTCGTCCCTTGCATAGAGTTCCCGAACTACAACAAGAATGAGTTCGTCACCATTCTAAACACGACCTCGTTACCTACGGCACCACTTCCCACGACGACGATACAAGAGACAACAGAACTATGGAACCGCTTCACCGGAGCCGTCCACGATGCTTTGGCTCGTGCCGCCTCCCGCACCCTTCCCTCGCTCCAGCATGCCTGCACATCCCTATGGCCACGCTTCACGGCGCCCATCCTCGCCGGCACACACGCTCCCCGAGAGTTCTCCAAGCTGATGGTAGCCGCCCGCGTCCACTTCCAAGATGAATCCCTCTTGGACCCCGGCATCGTAGCCATACGGTCCTACTCCTCGTCGTCAACAACAACCCAGGCTCAGGCAAAAGACAACACTGCCGCATTGCCATCAGCACCACCCTCCCAAGCCAACACCCCCCGAAAGGCCCAATCAACCACAACGACCCCCTCCAAACCCAAATCCACAGCAAACCCCTTCGTCTCCGCAACCACAACCGACCTCTCTACCCTCCTCCCGCCCACCGCCCGCCTCCTGCTCCTGGCCTCCTACCTCGCCTCCCACAACCCCACCCGCCACGACCTCGTCCTCTTTTCCACCTTCCACCACGGCCGTCGCCGGCGGCGCGGCGGGCTTTCCGTCGGCATGGGCCGGGGCGGGCACCGAGGCGCCCAGAGCAAGCACCGCAAGATTGCGCGCAAGCTACTCGGTGCTCACGCGTTTGTGTTGGAGCGGATGCTGGCTATCTTTACGGCTGTGAGGGGGGAGTGGGATCCCAAGTGGTTGGACAAGGATGCCGGTAGCAGGGAGATGGATGCGGATATCGAAATGGCTATTGCCACGTTGGCTAGTTTGAGGTTGTTGGTGAGAGTTGGTGGCGCGGGGGCGGGAGGCGTGGCGGGCGATCAGATGGATAGGGGAGGGAAGTGGAGGTGTAATGTTGGGTGGGAGGTGGTGAGGGGGTTGGGGAGGAGTATGGGGGTGGAGGTGGAGGAGTGGTTGATTGAGTAGGTAAGGTTGTTGGAGTGGTAGAGGAGTTTGGACGTGGACGAGCGAGGAAGGGAGGGAGGTTGAAGGTGTGCGTCGACGATGTTTTGCGGACGTACCAGGCATTTAACCTTCGAGTGTCTTTACGAAATAGATGTATGCCTCTCTGAGGGCTCCACCGTTCCTTGTGCTAGTACTGAGTTTACCAGAAACAAGCTTATAGTATTCTCTACAGGCACGGGTTCAATCGGTGGTCGTCATCCTCCAGCATACTAGACGAACATGTTATGCACACTCTTCTCGGATCCGTTCGTCCTTGCTGGTTGGAACATATTCCAATACTGCGGCGTTATGAGCAATGTGTCTCTGTGAAAGTCTTCTCTCCCTCCAAATTACCGGCAGCTACATCAAGTAAAAGTGGGAAAGGGAGTAACTGGAACTGGCCAACACCACGTCTTGGGAGCAACATGCTATACTACATGAGGTGAGCCGCGAGATGGTATTCTCCAAATGAACACCGAGTGATAGATCACACCGAAGTGGTGGCTTCTGTTGTCATCCAAGGAAGAGGGAGATATCGCCGAGTGTCACACCCCGTGAAGTTCTCTGTTTCCTTTGCAGGTAAACCAGACCATCGATGGACTGCACTTGTTCGCATGTCTATCAGACCAACAGACAGTGCATGGAGATGGCAATCCCGAGTCTTCATTATTACTCTCGAGTCATCCTGCAGGTGTTTTGTCTTTCTCATTCACCCATACATACACCAACCGGCCTTCGAGAACAGAATCTCTAGAGCACAGCGATAGCCTTTATTAATTCGCAAAGGACGGGATCCCTTCTCTATTCCCGTGTAATCTCGCCGGTGGTGTTCAGTTTCGTCCCGTCTCCGGTCGGCGGTCGCGCCTTCCCTTAAGTCTTCCATCCGCCTACCTTATCTTTTTATCTGCCCGCAGGCTGCAGCACTCCGGCCCCGAGCTTCACCCAGTCTCTGCCTGTACCTTCCATCCTTCACCTGCAGTATATAAGCAAGTCTTCCAGCCCCTCCTGCCACCTCCAAAGACAAACCCCGTGCCCAGCACCAGCTGCCACATGGCAGAATGGCGCAGTGGTCTCACCCACTGCTGTGCCCATAGAAACCCAAGAGTTCGCCGGTTCGAAACGAACACAGGCCAGAATTTTCAGACAAAAGCATACGCTCCGCTTTATAAAGAGAGCCAAAATAAACCAAAAGCGACGCTCAACCGCTTCAAAGACCGAGCACAAATAAGAAACTGTCGCTAGAGACGAATGGTTGCATACATATATGCGCCGTCCAAAGGCAGCTCACTTTGGGAAACGCGATATTCTTCGACCCTTCAAATGGAGCTACCGAGCAGTAGCGAAGCTGGAGGGGATAGTGGGATCGTGAGGGCACTGGGGGGAAGAATAGGAGTCGCGTTTCCCGCTGGGCTACGGGGTTTGTCTCAGTGTACTACTCTGTACACACTTTTTTTTGTCTTTAATTTTTGAATTCGATTTGGTTCTACTTCCCGTTCGCGAGCGATGAGGATATCGGTGTTTGACGGAGCGGTGCCTCTTCTTGCTCGCAACGTCGTCCGTGCATCAAGGCGATAAGTGCGAGTGTCCGGTCCCGTTCGGCACTTGCGATTCGGAGGTGAGATGCTGTTCTTGCTGCCGTTGCTGCCGTGTCCGAGTCCGATAATCCGGGCTCATTGGGTGGCGGCGACTCGATATTAACTGGAGAAGTTGCTATAGCACATCCTCATCTCCCGGTCTCTGGAAACATACGACTTGTTGCAAATCGTATGTTTTGCTCCTTGACAAGGTTGGTCGTCGCTGGGAAGATGCTACATTGACCAGACATCACTTGCGACAGTTGAGCATACGGTGGTCGCAATCAACCTTAACTGGTTACAATATGAGCGAGTACAACCACATCTAAATCCCGCTATGTCCGTCGTCCCATACCGTCCCAGTCATTGACAACGGAGTGTCATTTCTAGACTCGAGTGACCAAGACCGAACCATCGACTACGTTCTTCTGCGACACTGTCTAGCATGGACAAATTACCAAGGTGCAAGTATCAAATACTGCGACAACGACGAAGAAGAGTACAATAATGTTAAGTTCCATTATACCTTAGGAGAATACTACTGAACTTCATTTGCCAACATCCAGCATCTGTCATCGAGATACACAGCGTCCCAAACCTTGCGGGCAATATGTCAGGGACGGACTATATGTCAAGGAGCTGAGACATTGTTCATTGACCGATAACCGAGGTTACAAAGCTCGAGTGAAGTTAGTCTTGCTACAAAGCATACTAGGGCATGGTAGAATATTGATGTTAATATGTCGAATTGCTTGCTACGTTGGAGTGGTGGTGTCTCGGAGTACTCAAGTTCACTCGCGAAGCAAAAGTGGATGTATCCCGTCGTCGAGACCTGGGAACACGGAAACAAAGCACGAGGTCGAACATCAACTGCCACTTTCTTTCACGATCCGGTTGATGCATCACGACATAGTATCAAGTTGTGAACCCGAAGCCACATGGGTTAGGTAACGGCACTGAGAATGGCACTGAGGACGGCACTGAGAACGACACTGAGAATGGTGAGCGGGCGGGTAGAAGATACGATAATGCGCGGCAAGATTCAACGGTGATCGACTGTCTTTTCCTTGTTTCTCGTCCCATTTGTCGTGCGATTATCTTCAACATGCTTGTTGAGATGTAACTGTCGCTCCTTGCTACCTCGTATTTCCCAAACATGGAGATGCCAGGTCAATAGGTATCTTTCCGAAGCTCGGTAAACCTTTACGTCTCTACTCTATTGTCTGTTCGCTGAGGAAGTTCAAGTTCAAACACCCCATTTACATCTTCCCTCTTCCCCGTTCGCATCATTATCTCACATCAACATAATCTGTGTTGTGTCTCTCAGTCCGTCGACGATTCGACGTTCCTTCGCCAAGAAGTCTTTCAATCAACAACACTCTACTATAACCCTTTT
The DNA here is from genome assembly GCA_009806235.1 of Neurospora sp. CHS-2018c. Taxonomy (NCBI): domain Eukaryota; kingdom Fungi; phylum Ascomycota; class Sordariomycetes; order Sordariales; family Sordariaceae; genus Neurospora; species Neurospora sp. CHS-2018c. Next base: position 592,798 of record RAPC01000029.1, read on the forward strand.
TTAGGAAGCTGCTTCTGTCAATGAGCCGTCAATTCGTCAGTGTGGCAAGAGCAAATGGTACAGTAGCAGTAATAGCGCAACAAATGCACAAAAGATCCATTCTCGCCAGTCACGGATGAAACCCTAGGAACATGGACATTTCCCCCGTGTAGTATCCCTACTGGAACCTACTACAATCTCCATCTCAAATGAAATCCTTCAGTGCAACACTGCACTGCATCTCGACAGTCGACACAACATCTCAACCAAGCATGAAATCGCCGATGACGGACATGACGGATATGACGGACGACAGCGCAGTCAAGGCATGGCATGGAGTCAGACGGGACGGGACGGACGGATGCTGGACATGCCTTCCCGGTCTTTTTGTCATTGAGAAGGGTCCGGCCCCGATCCCCCCCCTCCCCGTGCCGTCCTGTATGTTACTTCTATCTCATCCGGGAAGGTGTTATCCTCGCTAGATCTTGGGATCTCGGTTGAGTTCTTGGCTGAGGTCAACATCATGAACTGTTCGCAAGAAAGTCAAAAACTCGACAGCGAAAGTACACGCAGGTAGACTGGAAAGATGGGAGATCCCTGATTGCCACCGGTGCCACTACTATGCTACGGAATGAGGGAACTTGGTGGAGTGAGGACCTTGATGGAATCAACCTCGGCCAGGGCATGTCCAGTCCTGCAGCCAGAAGTCTTCTCAGTTTATGGAGACGTCACTCGGGCTGGGGCCATCTAATTGGAGTTCAGTGTCTTTATTCCAATTCCGACGACTTGCAGAGTACTGTAGCAGGTTTCAAAGCAGAATGATATCCCGTAGCACGACAGCGGGCAGACATCATGATGCCGGTAGTCAAACAACAACGGCAAAAGGAAGCGGCAACTTGCGTCTGCTACAGAGACCACCCGCCAACACTATAACCAAGAACAGACAGGACAGACATGAACATTCACACACAACGCACATACACTTTTGACTGCGGATAATAACAATCCTGAATTCAGTTCCGTGTAGAGGAGTGTTTAGAAGTTGACACATGAAACCCGCCGGCAAAGCACAACTTCACCTTCAAGACAACCCTGTGGTCACTTATCCAACAACAATTGGACGTGCGTCCTAAACACTCCTTAGAGGTACCTTTGCCATCTACCGCGCGCCAAATACGGCAGGCAGTTGCGACCTTGCGAGATCTGGTATCTTACACAGTCCATCCAAGCATAAATCTCACACATGGTCCAATGTTAGAACGGGACACTCTTTCTTTGGAAGTGCGTCCTGAGATGAGGCTCTTCCGCCGCATGCGCCTCTAACCCGCCAACCCGCCAACGACGGACTATCCCGCTTGTTGGTGGCGTCAATTTCGTTGGTGCTAACCTCTTGCGTTGAAAGAAGCAAGGAGACAAAAGAAAACACTGCGGAGTAAAGACGGAAGACCAAGAAAAAAGAAAGGGGCATGCATCGGCTGTCCCCGACGATGCCTTGTAAGTTCTAGAAGTGTTTTTTTTTTTTTTTTTGGATACGGGCACGGGAGAAAAAGGTCAGGCAATGTTTGCTTGTTCTTCTTCCTTCCGTGCATGTGTAGTGTACCTCTACGTAGAGGCGTAGAACCAGACGACGGCATCGCCGAGTTTCCATGCTTTCCATGCTTTCATGCTTCCAGTTCAGTTCCGTATCCGGATTCATCCATGGCCACTGATGATTCCATTCCCACCGCCCGCCGTCCGCCGAGTAGGTAGCATCGGCGAGAATCGGCCTGGCCAAACACCAAACGAGCAGGAGCAGCGCTTGGTCACAGTTCAGGTAGGGACGAATGTGGGCCGTGGGGGTCTGGGGGACGGGAAGGAAGCAGGGAATGAGGATTGTGGATTGTCAATTTGCCAGATTCTGGAGATTGCTGTCGGTCACAATGAACGTACACGGGAATGACAACGGGGATACAACAACGAGACCCTCATTCCAGTCCGAGACCGACACCTTGTCCGCACTGCTTGTCAAGGATGGAAGCAAGGAGTCAAGGGGTTGTGTTCATGTTGTGTCAAAGACGGGAGTCCCCCGTGGGGAAGTGGACTGGAAAGTTCCGAATCAATATCATTGCCTCGCCTCCTTGCGCATCAAATGCCCTGCCCCTGGACAATGTGGACGACATCCTTCTCCGCCCTTTCCCAAGGGCATTCATGCATACTCGGAGAATACTCAGCGGGCAGCAACGAAGGCATCGTGACACTGGCCAAGGTAGACGTAGAATGCTAGGTAAGGTGGATTAGTCTCGGATATCAACGACCGGTCAGGGAATAATTACATACCTTCGGCTTCTTGGGCGGCCTTCACGCTCAAACCATAGAGCTTCTTCACTTTGCCGTCATTACCCACGGTCTGCCGGGAAGCGACGTCACATCCATGGGTTTTGACATGCTTAACAAGCGAAGAACGAGAAGCAAATTGTTTCTGGATTTAGTTAGTGATCAATCTCTGATCCACTTTTATAGTCTCAAATTACTTACTCGGTTACAGCACATCAATCCGTCAACGACAACGCGGCAATACCGTTCACCAAACTGGACAATCAATTTTCCATCCTATATTCGTCTAAATATTAGTAGATTAATTCAAGACTAGTCCAAAACTCGATTAGATTAAAACGTACTTTATCCCTTTTAAAAGCAGGAAGACCTTCCCATCTTTGACCATCACTTCCTCGTTGGTAGCATTGAAAAGCCTTTGACAATTCGTACGTAGGTGCTATAGTAAATGGATTAATCTTGGATTAGTTTCGAATTAGTCCTGAATTAGTCTTCAAAAATGATGTTTAAATTAATGGAGAAAGTTAGTTTAAAATCAAATTAGGAGCCAAGCTATAATTTATACTACTTAGAGCTACCTATTTGCTATGGTTCGTTATGGATCATGGTAGATCCACCTCACCAGACTGACCATGACATGGTCAGGGTTGTCCTCTCTTGAGGACAGCCTCATGTCATGGCAGTATAAGAGGGCTCGTCCCGCTGTCGCCTTCGGCGTCAGCTCTAGCTAGCAATCAATCATCTACCTACCATATCTTGCACAGTCACTTGTGATCGCTGTGTGAGGTTCCAGGTAGAGGCTCCCGGCAGTACTGACAGTCATCGTCAGTCCTGCTGTCACCACTTACGCATCATCTCTTCGCGTAACACTATTGTTTTACGTTAATTGGTACTGGTCTTATAGTATAAAACCATATTAAGTTAGTGCGCGTGATATGGTTGGATGATGTCTTCCGATTGAGTGCATCCTTAGCGTTGGGCTCCGATTGTTCTATTGGCTGCATCTTTCAATTGATTCACTTCCCTCTTTCCAAAGGTGTGGTGTGACCGACCACGCCAATGACAGAAAAGCTGGGACCTTTTTGCTGATCACCCATGCCCGAAATGCTCCCAGCTTTCAGTGCCGACCCAAGGGAGGCCTAATCTCACCCTTGAACCGAAAGCAAAGCAAGACAACAGACTGAACCAAACCAAACCAAAGCAGGCAACAACCGAGGCAAGCCGAGCTAGCTTCCACTCCAAAGTCCAAACTGATGCCAGTTAGTCCCAGGGTCTTCTAGAAGTCCCTTGGTGCCGTCCCCTCTTGCCGTGATCCTCTTTGGGCACTTGGGTGAACGTGGTCCTATCGCTCGCTAGCTACGGAGTGTCACGGCTGGTGCCATGCCTTCTAATTGGCTGCATGCTTAGTGTTGTCCCATTGGCTGCATCCATTCCTGGATCCACTTCCCGTCTTTGAGACCCACTTCATTCCTGTATTTAACCGTGCCAGCCAGAGCCAGCACTTCCTCCCTTTCTTTTACTCCTCATAATTAATTATTTATTATATTCGTCAGATTATTCGYGTCCCTGCACACGAGGTCTACGTGCCGTGACACGGAGATACACATTCGGATTTATGATTCACGGATATGCACACTGCACTAACACACTTTCAATATCGGTTGAACCCTTTGGTTTTGGGGTCTCCACGTTTTACCGAGGGATATCTCGTCAGTCCAGTCAGTTGCTAACTTGCTCATTCGCTACTCGTTAGAGGCTCGGCTCGTCTCGCTCCACGTCGTCTCGTCGGTCTCAAGGGTGCTCCATCGTGATGATGAACCAATCGCAACCTCCACTCATCTCGGGAAGGGGGACATCAAGGGACCAAGCAGCTAAGACGTTACCCTACTATGGTGAGATGGGTAAGTAAAACGCGTGGGTCAGGTCGCTGATGATCTCTAGCACTCGAGTGGCCATACAGAGCCACGAAGCTTTGCTTGTACTGGTTCGTGCACGGTACCTAACAAGGGGGTTTTACTTTGGCTCGCAACCGAAGACGGGAAGGGGCGGAAGAGAAGGGAAAGGGGAAAGAAAGGCCAAGACAGAGACAGAGAGAAGAGCGCGGAGCAAATCAGATGGCTTGTTCGGCGCACTTGAGCCGAGGAAATTTGGCCAAGTTGAAATGTCACTGCATGGTTTTGCCAAGTCTACGCCAGTGATGCCAGTAGTTCTTTGCCAAGTGCCCAGCAGCAGCTTTTGTGGAGGGTGTGAATGCCTTCAAATCACAAAATTCGTGGGGCCCTCGAGCCCGAGGCCCCCTGACCCAGCTAGGGTAGTTAGATACCGCTTTTTCTCACTCGATTTGATTTTACTCAAGCCACTCCTGTTACCGCTTCCACTCACTCGATTTGGTTTTACTCAAACCAATCCTATCACTGGATCGTTCCCGAGAAACCTTGTGACCCACATCAGCTCACTAGCAGATTGGTCGAAAGCTAGTTATACCCGGCGCTATACCTGTTGAGCAAAACCACCACTCACTCGATTTGGTTTTACTCAAACCAATCCTATCACTGGATCGTTCCCGAGAAACCTTGTGACCCACATCAGCTCACTAGCAGATTGGTCGAAAGCTAGTTATACCCGGCGCTATACCTGTTGAGCAAAACCAAATCGAGTGAGCGCTCCGGTTAAATCTACTGTATTCTTCAGTTAAATCTACGGTCCCCACACGAAAGTTGCAGCAAAAACCACCAAGGGGCACGGGCCATGAGACTTCCCTGTGCCGTCGACATTACAGTCACCGTTACCAACCCTYAAAAGATTATTTTCCGTTAAACATTGAATTCGAAATTCAAGGTTAGAATTCCCAAGTTCGGGGTAGGGCAACGAATACGCATTACAAGAAGTAGAAGGAAACGTAGCCTGTAAGTCTAATTGAAGACGGCGGCCATTCTATGGGTAGGNAAAAGATTATTTTCCGTTAAACATTGAATTCGAAATTCAAGGTTAGAATTCCCAAGTTCGGGGTAGGGCAACGAATACGCATTACAAGAAGTAGAAGGAAACGTAGCCTGTAAGTCTAATTGAAGACGGCGGCCATTCTATGGGTAGGGCTCATCGGAAYAGCTGGTTGTCCTGGTTTTCTCTGTTCCCAAAATTATCCCCAAACCATCCCCAAAACTACTGCTTGCGCTTCCAAGCCCTTGAGCCTTCTGAATGCCTTTTGCGAAGATGCAATGGTCCTTTTTCCTACGCTCTTTTTTTCCGTGGTCACTCAAAAACATTGGTGAAAGTTCGGCTTGAAGTACACCGTAGATTTAACCAAAGAACACAGTAGATTTAACCGGATCG